>JBAMNC010001626.1:600000-1164233 GCA_037902135.1 Cetoscarus ocellatus | reverse complement strand
TCTGCACCAGAGTGTTTTCCTGCCTGTTACAGTCCCAAAAAGTCAAGTTTTAGCAAATTTTTTTTCGGGGACCGACATGGCCAAAAAGTCATATGATAGCATGAGGGTTTTTTTCAGGATCTGAGCTGAGACAAAAACGCCTATAACTCAGTTTTTAGGCTGAAATATGACCAAACCTTCTGCACCAGAGCGTTCTCCTGCCCTGTTACAGGTCCCAAAAAGTCAAGTTTTAGCATATTTTTTTTCGGGGTCCGACATGGCCAAAAAGTCATATGTTAGCATGAGGGTTTTTTCAGGATCTGAGCTGAG
This sequence comes from Cetoscarus ocellatus, assembly GCA_037902135.1. Lineage (NCBI taxonomy): Eukaryota > Metazoa > Chordata > Actinopteri > Labriformes > Labridae > Cetoscarus > Cetoscarus ocellatus. The sequence continues at coordinate 1,163,924 of JBAMNC010001626.1, read as the reverse complement.
ACAAAAACGCCTATAACTCATTTTTTAGGTGAAATATGACCAAACCTTCTGCACCAGAGCGTTCTCCTGCCTGTTACAGGTCCCAAAAAGTCAAGTTTTAGCATATTTTTTTTCGGGGTCCGACATGGCCAAAAAGTCATATGTTAGCATGAGGGTTTTTTCAGGATCTGAGCTGAGACAAAAACGCCTATAACTCATTTTTTAGGCAAATATGACCAAACCTTCTGCACCAGAGCGTTCTCCTGCCTGTTACGGTCCCAAAAAGTCAAGTTTTAGCATATTTTTTTTGGGGGTCCTACATGGCCAAAAAGTCATATGTTAGCATGAGGTTTTTTTCAGGATCTGAGCTGAGACAAAAACACCTATAACTCATTTTTTAGGCAAAATATGACCAAACCTTCTGCACCAGAGTGTTCTCCTGCCCGTAACAGTCCCAAAAAGTCAAGTTTTAGCATATGTTTTTTCGGGGTCCGACATGGCCAAAAAGTCATATGTTAGCATGAGGGTTTTTTCAGGATCTGAGCTGAGACAAAAACGCCTATAACTCAGTTTTTAGGCAAAATATGACCAAACCTTCTGCACCAGAGCGTTCTCCTGCCTGTTACAGGTCCCAAAAAGTCAAGTTTTAGCATATTTTTTTTCGGGGTCCGACATGGCCAAAAAGTCATATGTTAGCATGAGGGTTTTTTCAGGATCTGAGCTGAGACAAAAACGCCTATAACTCAGTTTTTAGGCGAAATATGACCAAACCTTCTGCACCAGAGCGTTCTCCTGCCCGTAACAGTCCCAAAAAGTCAAGTTGTAGCATATTTTTTTTCGGGGTCCGACATGGCCAAAAAGTCATATGTTAGCATGAGGGTTTTTTCAGGATCTGAGCTGAGACAAAAACGCCTATAACTCATTTTTTAGGCGAAATATGACCAAACCTTCTGCACCAGAGCGTTCTCCTGCCTGTTACAGTCCCAAAAAGTCAAGTTTTAGCATATTTTTTTTCGGGGTCCGACATGGCCAAAAAGTCATATGTTAGCATGAGGGTTTTTTCAGGATCTGAGCTGAGACAAAAACGCATGTAACTCATTTTTTAGGCGAAATATGACCAAACCTTCTGCACCAGAGCGTTCTCCTGCCCGTTAAGGTCCCAAAAAGTCAAGTTTTAGCATATTTTTTTTCGGGGTCCGACATGGCCAAAAAGTCATATGTTAGCATGAGGGTTTTTTCAGGATCTGAGCTGGAACAAAAACGCTTATAACTCATTTTTTAGGCGAAATATGACCAAACCTTCTGCACCAGAGCGTTCTCCTGCCTGTTACAGGTCCCAAAAAGTCAAGTTTTAGCATATTTTTTTTCGGGGTCCGACATGGCCAAAAAGTCATATGTTAGCATGAGGGTTTTTTCAGGATCTGAGCTGAGACAAAAACGCCTATAACTCATTTTTTAGGTGAAATATGACCAAACCTTCTGCACCAGAGCGTTCTCCTGCCCGTCACAGTCCCAAGAAGTCAAGTTTTAGCATATTTTTTTTCGGGGTCCGACATGGCCAAAAAGTCATATGTTAGCATGAGGGTTTTTTCAGGATCTGAGCTGAGACAAAAACGCCTATAACTCATTTTTTAGGCAAAATATGACCAAACCTTCTGCACCAGAGCGTTCTCCTGCCCGTAACGGTCCCAAGAAGTCAAGTTTTAGCATATTTTTTTTCGGGGTCCGACATGGCCAAAAAGTCATATGTTAGCATGAGGGTTTTTTCAGGATCTGAGCTGAAAAAAAAATGCCTATAACTCAGTTTTTAGGTGAAATATGACCAAACCATCTGCACCAGAGTGTTTTCCTGCCTGTTACAGTCCCAAAAAGTCAAGTTTTAGCATATTTTTTTTCGGGGTCCGACATGGCCAAAAAGTCATATGTTAGCATGAGGGTTTTTTCAGGATCTGAGCTGAGACAAAAATGCCTATAACTCAGTTTTTAGGTGAAATATGACCAAACCATCTGCACCAGAGCGTTCTCCTGCCTGTTACAGTCCCAAAAAGTCAAGTTTTAGCAAATTTTTTTTCGGGGTCCGACATGGCCAAAAAGTCATATGTTAGCATGAGGGTTTTTTCAGGATCTGAGCTGAGACAAAAACGCCTATAACTCATTTTTTCGGCAAAATATGACCAAACCTTCTGCACCAGAGCGTTCTCCTGCCCGTAACGGTCCCAAAAAGTCAAGTTTTAGCATATTTTTTTTCGGGGTCCGACATGGCCAAAAAGTCATATGTTAGCATGAGGGTTTTTTCAGGATCTGAGCTGAGACAAAAACGCCTATAACTCAGTTTTTCGGCAAAATATGACCAAACCTTCTGCACCAGAGCGTTCTCCTGCCCGTAACGGTCCCAAAAAGTCAAGTTGTAGCATATTTTTTTTCGGGGTCCGACATGGCCAAAAAGTCATATGTTAGCATGAGGGTTTTTTCAGGATCTGAGCTGAGACAAAAACGCCTATAACTCATTTTTTAGGCAAAATATGACCAAACCTTCTGCACCAGAGCGTTCTCCTGCCCGTCACAGTCCCAAGAAGTCAAGTTTTAGCATATTTTTTTTCGGGGTCCGACATGGCCAAAAAGTCATATGTTAGCATGAGGGTTTTTTCAGGATCTGAGCTGAGACAAAAACGCCTATAACTCAGTTTTTAGGCAAAATATGACCAAACCTTCTGCACCAGAGCGTTCTCCTGCCTGTAACAGTCCCAAAAAGTCAAGTTTTAGCAAATTTTTTTTCGGGGTCCGACATGGCCAAAAAGTCATATGTTAGCATGAGGTTTTTTTCAGGATCTGAGCTGAGACAAAAACGCCTATAACTCATTTTTTAGGTGAAATGTGACCAAACCATCTGCACCAGAGCGTTCTCCTGCCTGTTACAGTCCCAAAAAGTCAAGTTTTAGCAAATTTTTTTTCGGGGTCCGACATGGCCAAAAAGTCATATGTTAGCATGAGGGTTTTTTCAGGATCTGAGCTGAGACAAAAACGCCTATAACTCATTTTTTAGGCGATATATGACCAAACCTTCTGCACCAGAGTGTTCTCCTCCCCGTTAAGGTCCAAAAAATTCAAGTTTTAGCATATTTTTTTCGGGGTCCGACATGGCCAAAAAGTCATATGTTAGCATGAGGGTTTTTTCAGGATCTGAGCTGAGACAAAAATGCCTATAACTCATTTTTTAGGTGAAATATGACCAAACCTTCTGCACCAGAGCGTTCTCCTGCCTGTTACAGTCCCAAAAAGTCAAGTTTTAGCATATTTTTTTTCGGGGTCCGACATGGCCAAAAAGTCATATGTTAGCATGAGGGTTTTTTCAGGATCTGAGCTGAGACAAAAACGCCTATAACTCAGTTTTTCGGCAAAATATGACCAAACCTTCTGCACCAGAGCGTTCTCCTGCCCGTAACGGTCCCAAAAAGTCAAGTTTTAGCATATTTTTTTTCGGGGTCCGACATGGCCAAAAAGTCATATGTTAGCATGAGGGTTTTTTCAGGATCTGAGCTGAGACAAAAACGCCTATAACTCATTTTTTAGGCAAAATATGACCAAACCTTCTGCACCAGAGCGTTCTCCTGCCCGTAACGGTCCCAAGAAGTCAAGTTTTAGCATATTTTTTTTCGGGGTCCGACATGGCCAAAAAGTCATATGTTAGCATGAGGGTTTTTTTCAGGATCTGAGCTGAGACAAAAACGCCTATAACTCAGTTTTTAGGTGAAATATGACCAAACCTTCTGCACCAGAGCGTTCTCCTGCCCTGTTACAGTCCCAAAAAGTCAAGTTTTAGCATATTTTTTTTCGGGGTCCGACATGGCCAAAAAGTCATATGTTAGCATGGGGGTTTTTCAGGATCTGAGCTGAGACAAAAACGCCTATAACTCATTTTTTAGGCGAAATATGACCAAACCTTCTGCACCAGAGCGTTCTCCTGCCCGTTACAGGTCCCAAAAAGTCAAGTTTTAGCATATTTTTTTTCGGGGTCCGACATGGCCAAAAAGTCATATGTTAGCATGAGGGTTTTTTTCAGGATCTGAGCTGAGACAAAAACGCCTATAACTCATTTTTTAGGCAGAAATATGACCAAACCTTCTGCACCAGAGCGTTCTCCTGCCCGTAACAGTCCCAAGAAGTCAAGTTTTAGCATATTTTTTTTCGGGGTCCGACATGGCCAAAAAGTCATATGTTAGCATGAGGGTTTTTTCAGGATCTGAGCTGAGACAAAAACGCCTATAACTCATTTTTTAGGTGAAATATGACCAAACCTTCTGCACCAGAGCGTTCTCCTGCCCGTAACGGTCCCAAAAAGTCAAGTTGTAGCATATTTTTTTTCGGGGTCCGACATGGCCAAAAAGTCATATGTTAGCATGAGGGTTTTTTCAGGATCTGAGCTGAGACAAAAACGCCTATAACTCAGTTTTTAGGCAAAATATGACCAAACCTTCTGCACCAGAGCGTTCTCCTGCCCCGTAACGGTCCCAAAAAGTCAAGTTGTAGCATATTTTTTTTCGGGGTCCGACATGGCCAAAAAGTCATATGTTAGCATGAGGTTTTTTTCAGGATCTGAGCTGAAACAAAAACGCCTATAACTCATTTTTTAGGTGAAATATGACCAAACCTTCTGCACCAGAGTGTTCTCCTGCCTGTTACAGGTCCCAAAAAGTCAAGTTTTAGCATATTTTTTTTCGGGGTCCGACATGGCCAAAAAGTCATATGTTAGCATGAGGGTTTTTTCAGGATCTGAGCTGAGACAAAAACGCCTATAACTCATTTTTTAGGCGAAATATGACCAAACCTTCTGCACCAGAGCGTTCTCCTGCCCTGTTACAGGTCCCAAAAAGTCAAGTTGTAGCATATTTTTTTCGGGGTCCGACATGGCCAAAAAGTCATATGTTAGCATGAGGGTTTTTTTCAGGATCTGAGCTGAGACAAAAACGCCTATAACTCAGTTTTTCGGCAAAATATGACCAAACCTTCTGCACCAGAGCGTTCTCCTGCCCGTTACGGTCCCAAAAAGTCAAGTTGTAGCATATTTTTTTTCGGGGTCCGACATGGCCAAAAAGTCATATGTTAGCATGAGGGTTTTTTCAGGATCTGAGCTGAGACAAAAACGCCTATAACTCAGTTTTTAGGTGAAATGTGTCCAAACCATCTGCACCAGAGCGTTCTCCTGCCTGTTACAGTCCCAAAAAGTCAAGTTTTAGCAAATTTTTTTTCGGGGTCCGACATGGCCAAAAAGTCATATGTTAGCATGAGGTTTTTTTTCAGGATCTGAGCTCAGACAAAAACGCCTATAACTCATTTTTTAGGTGAAATATGACCAAACCATCTGCACCAGAGCGTTCTCCTGCCCGTTAAGGTCCAAAAAATTCAAGTTTTAGCATTTTTTTTTTCGGGGTCCGACATGGCCAAAAAGTCATATGTTAGCATGAGGGTTTTTTCAGGATCTGAGCTGAGACAAAAACGCCTATAACTCAGTTTTTAGGCAAAATATGACCAAACCTTCTGCACCAGAGCGTTCTCCTGCCCGTTAAGGTCCCAAAAAGTCAAGTTTTAGCATATTTTTTTTCGGGGTCCGACATGGCCAAAAAGTCATATGTTAGCATGAGGGTTTTTTCAGGATCTGAGCTGAGACAAAAACGCCTATAACTCATTTTTTAGGTGAAATATGACCAAACCTTCTGCACCAGAGCGTTCTCCTGCCTGTTACAGGTCCCAAAAAGTCAAGTTTTAGCATATTTTTTTTCGGGGTCCGACATGGCCAAAAAGTCATATGTTAGCATGAGGGTTTTTTTCAGGATCTGAGCTGAGACAAAAACGCCTATAACTCATTTTTTAGGCTGAAATATGACCAAACCTTCTGCACCAGAGCGTTCTCCTGCCCTGTAACGGTCCCAAAAAGTCAAGTTTTAGCATATTTTTTTTCGGGGTCCGACATGGCCAAAAAGTCATATGTTAGCATGAGGGTTTTTTCAGGATCTGAGCTGAGACAAAAACGCCTATAACTCATTTTTTAGGTGAAATATGACCAAACCTTCTGCACCAGAGCGTTCTCCTGCCCGTTACAGGTCCCAAAAAGTCAAGTTTTAGCATATTTTTTTTCGGGGTCCGACATGGCCAAAAAGTCATATGTTAGCATGAGGGTTTTTTCAGGATCTGAGCTGAGACAAAAACGCCTATAACTCATTTTTTAGGCGAAATATGACCAAACCTTCTGCACCAGAGCGTTCTCCTGCCCGTTGAGGTCCCAAAAAGTCAAGTTTTAGCATATTTTTTTTCGGGGTCCGACATGGCCAAAAAGTCATATGTTAGCATGAGGGTTTTTTCAGGATCTGAGCTGAGACAAAAACGCCTATAACTCATTTTTTAGGCTGAAATATGACCAAACCTTCTGCACCAGAGCGTTCTCCTGCCCTGTTACAGGTCCCAAAAAGTCAAGTTTTAGCATATTTTTTTTCGGGGTCCGACATGGCCAAAAAGTCATATGTTAGCATGAGGGTTTTTTCAGGATCTGAGCTCCGACAAAAACGCCTATAACTCATTTTTTAGGTGAAATATGACCAAACCTTCTGCACCAGAGCGTTCTCCTGCCCGTAACGGTCCCAAAAAGTCAAGTTTTAGCAAATTTTTTTTCGGGGTCCGACATGGCCAAAAAGTCATATGTTAGCATGAGGGTTTTTTCAGGATCTGAGCTGAGACAAAAACGCCTATAACTCAGTTTTTCGGCAAAATATGACCAAACCTTCTGCACCAGAGCGTTCTCCTGCCCGTAACGGTCCCAAAAAGTCAAGTTGTAGCATATTTTTTTTCGGGGTCCGACATGGCCAAAAAGTCATATGTTAGCATGAGGGTTTTTTCAGGATCTGAGCTGAGACAAAAACGCCTATAACTCATTTTTTAGGTGAAATATGACCAAACCTTCTGCACCAGAGCGTTCTCCTGCCCTGTTACAGGTCCCAAAAAGTCAAGTTTTAGCATATTTTTTTTCGGGGTCCGACATGGCCAAAAAGTCATATGTTAGCATGAGGGTTTTTTCAGGATCTGAGCTGAAACAAAAATGCCTATAACTCAGTTTTTAGGTGAAATATGACCAAACCATCTGCACCAGAGCGTTCTCCTGCCCTGTTACAGGTCCCAAAAAGTCAAGTTTTAGCAAATTTTTTTTCGGGGTCCGACATGGCCAAAAAGTCATATGTTAGCATGAGGGTTTTTTCAGGATCTGAGCTGAGACAAAAACGCCTATAACTCATTTTTTCGGCAAAATATGACCAAACCTTCTGCACCAGAGCGTTCTCCTGCCCGTAACGGTCCCAAAAAGTCAAGTTTTAGCATATTTTTTTTCGGGGTCCGACATGGCCAAAAAGTCATATGTTAGCATGAGGGTTTTTTCAGGATCTGAGCTGAAACAAAAACGCCTATAACTCATTTTTTAGGTGAAATATGACCAAACCTTCTGCACCAGAGCGTTCTCCTGCCTGTTACAGGTCCCAAAAAGTCAAGTTTTAGCATATTTTTTTTCGGGGTCCGACATGGCCAAAAAGTCATATGTTAGCATGAGGGTTTTTTCAGGATCTGAGCTGAGACAAAAACGCCTATAACTCATTTTTTAGGCAAAATATGACCAAACCTTCTGCACCAGAGCGTTCTCCTGCCCGTAACAGGTCCCAAAAAGTCAAGTTTTAGCATATTTTTTTTCGGGGTCCGACATGGCCAAAAAGTCATATGTTAGCATGAGGGTTTTTTCAGGATCTGAGCTGAGACAAAAACGCCTATAACTCAGTTTTTAGGCAGAAATATGACCAAACCTTCTGCACCAGAGCGTTCTCCTGCCCGTAACGGTCCCAAAAAGTCAAGTTTTAGCATATTTTTTTTCGGGGTCCGACATGGCCAAAAAGTCATATGTTAGCATGAGGTTTTTTTCAGGATCTGAGCTGAGACAAAAACGCCTATAACTCAGTTTTTAGGCAAAATATGACCAAACCTTCTGCACCAGAGCGTTCTCCTGCCTGTTACAGTCCCAAAAAGTCAAGTTTTAGCATATTTTTTTTCGGGGTCCGACATGGCCAAAAAGTCATATGTTAGCATGAGGGTTTTTTCAGGATCTGAGCTGAGACAAAAACGCCTATAACTCATTTTTTAGGCGAAATATGACCAAACCTTCTGCACCAGAGCGTTCTCCTGCCCGTTAACGGTCCCAAAAAGTCAAGTTTTAGCATATTTTTTTTCGGGGTCCGACATGGCCAAAAAGTCATATGTTAGCATGAGGGTTTTTTCAGGATCTGAGCTGAGACAAAAACGCCTATAACTCATTTTTTAGGCGAAATATGACCAAACCTTCTGCACCAGAGCGTTCTCCTGCCTGTTACAGGTCCCAAAAAGTCAAGTTTTAGCATATTTTTTTTCGGGGTCCGACATGGCCAAAAAGTCATATGTTAGCATGAGGGTTTTTTCAGGATCTGAGCTGAGACAAAAATGCCTATAACTCATTTTTTCGGCAAAATATGACCAAACCTTCTGCACCAGAGCGTTCTCCTGCCTGTTACAGTCCCAAAAAGTCAAGTTTTAGCATATTTTTTTTCGGGGTCCGACATGGCCAAAAAGTCATATGTTAGCATGAGGGTTTTTTCAGGATCTGAGCTGAGACAATAACGCATATAACTCATTTTTTAGGCGAAATATGACCAAACCTTCTGCACCAGAGCGTTCTCCTGCCTGTTAAGGTCCCAAAAAGTCAAGTTTTAGCATATTTTTTTCGGGGTCCGACATGGCCAAAAAGTCATATGTTAGCATGTGGTTTTTTTCAGGATCTGAGCTGAGACAAAAACGCCTATAACTCATTTTTTAGGTGAAATATGACCAAACCTTCTGCAACAGAGCGTTCTCCTGCCCTGTAACGGTCCCAAAAAGTCAAGTTTTAGCATATTTTTTTTCGGGGTCCGACATGGCCAAAAAGTCATATGTTAGCATGAGGGTTTTTTCAGGATCTGAGCTGAGACAAAAACGCCTATAACTCATTTTTTAGGTGAAATATGACCAAACCTTCTGCACCAGAGCGTTCTCCTGCCTGTTACAGTCCCAAAAAGTCAAGTTTTAGCATATTTTTTTTCGGGGTCCGACATGGCCAAAAAGTCATATATTAGCATGAGCGTTTTTTCAGGATCTGAGCTGAGACAAAAACGCCTCTAACTCATTTTTTAGGCGAAAATATGACCAAACCTTCTGCACCAGAGCGTTCTCCTGCCCGTTACAGGTCCCAAAAAGTCAAGTTTTAGCATATTTTTTTTCGGGGTCCGACATGGCCAAAAAGTCATATGTTAGCATGAGGGTTTTTTCAGGATCTGAGCTCAGACAAAAACGCCTATAACTCATTTTTTATGCGAAATATGACCAAACCTTCTGCACCAGAGCGTTCTCCTGCCCGTAACGGTCCCAAAAAGTCAAGTTTTAGCATATTTTTTTTCGGGGTCCGACATGGCCAAAAAGTCATATGTTAGCATGAGGGTTTTTTTCAGGATCTGAGCTGAGACAAAAACGCCTATAACTCATTTTTTAGGTGAAATATGACCAAACCGTCTGCACCAGAGCGTTCTCCTGCCTGTTACAGGTCCCAAAAAGTCAAGTTTTAGCAAATTTTTTTTCGGGGTCCGACATGGCCAAAAAGTCATATGTTAGCATGACGGTCTTTTCACTGTCTGAGCTGAGACAAAAACACCTATAACTCAGTTTTTAGGCAAAATATGACCAAACCTTCTGCACCAGAGCGTTCTCCTGCCCGTAACAGTCCCAAAAAGTCAAGTTTTAGCATATTTTTTTTCGGGGTCCGACATGGCCAAAAAGTCATATGTTAGCATGAGGGTTTTTTCAGGATCTGAGCTGAGACAAAAACGCATGTAACTCATTTTTTAGGTGAAATATGACCAAACCTTCTGCACCAGAGCGTTCTCCTGCCCGTAACGGTCCCAAAAAGTCAAGTTTTAGCATATTTTTTTTCGGGGTCCGACATGGCCAAAAAGTCATATGTTAGCATGAGGGTTTTTTCAGGATCTGAGCTGAGACAAAAACGCCTATAACTCATTTTTTAGGCGAAATATGACCAAACCTTCTGCACCAGAGCGTTCTCCTGCCCGTAATGGTCCCAAAAAGTCAAGTTTTAGCATATTTTTTTTCGGGGTCCAACATGGCCAAAAAGTCATATGTTAGCATGAGGGTTTTTTCAGGATCTGAGCTGAGACAAAAATGCCTATAACTCAGTTTTTAGGTGAAATATGACCAAACCTTCTGCACCAGAGCGTTCTCCTGCCTGTTACAGTCCCGAAAACTCAAGTTTTAGCAAATTTTTTTTCGGGGACCGACATGGCCAAAAAGTCATATGTTAGCATGAGGGTTTTTTCAGGATCTGAGCTGAGTCAAAAACGCCTATAACTCATTTTTTAGGTGAAATATGACCAAACCTTCTGCACCAGAGCGTTCTCCTGCCTGTTAAGGTCCCGAAAAGTCAAGTTTTAGCATATTTTTTTTCGGGGACCGACATGGCCAAAAAGTCATATATTTGCATGAGGGTTTTTTCAGGATCTGAGCTGAGACAAAAACGCCTATAACTCATTTTTTAGGTGAAATATGACCAAACCTTCTGCACCAGAGCGTTCTCCTGCCTGTTAAGGTCCCAAAAAGTCAAGTTTTAGCATATTTTTTTTCGGGGTCCGACATGGCCAAAAAGTCATATGTTAGCATGAGGGTTTTTTTCAGGATCTGAGCTCAGACAAAAACGCCTATAACTCATTTTTTAGGTGAAATATGACCAAACCTTCTGCACCAGAGCGTTCTCCTGCCTGTTACAGGTCCCAAAAAGTCAAGTTTTAGCATATTTTTTTTCGGGGTCCGACATGGCCAAAAAGTCATATGTTAGCATGAGGGTTTTTTCAGGATCTGAGCTGAGACAAAAACGCCTATAACTCATTTTTTAGGTGAAATATGACCAAACCTTCTGCACCAGAGCGTTCTCCTGCCCTGTTACAGGTCCCAAAAAGTCAAGTTTTAGCATATTTTTTTTCGGGGTCCGACATGGCCAAAAAGTCATATGTTAGCATGAGGGTTTTTTCAGGATCTGAGCTGAGACAAAAACGCCTATAACTCATTTTTTAGGTGAAATATGACCAAACCTTCTGCACCAGAGCGTTCTCCTGCCTGTTACAGGTCCCAAAAAGTCAAGTTTTAGCATATTTTTTTTCGGGGTCCGACATGGCCAAAAAGTCATATGTTAGCATGAGGGTTTTTTCAGGATCTGAGCTGAGACAAAAACGCCTATAACTCATTTTTTAGGTGAAATATGACCAAACCTTCTGCACCAGAGCGTTCTCCTGCCCTGTAACGGTCCCAAAAAGTCAAGTTTTAGCATATTTTTTTTCGGGGTCCGACATGGCCAAAAAGTCATATGTTAGCATGAGGGTTTTTTCAGGATCTGAGCTGAGACAAAAACGCCTATAACTCATTTTTTAGGCGAAATATGACCAAACCTTCTGCACCAGAGCGTTCTCCTGCCCTGTAACGGTCCCAAAAAGTCAAGTTTTAGCATATTTTTTTTCGGGGTCCGACATGGCCAAAAAGTCATATGTTAGCATGAGGGTTTTTTCAGGATCTGAGCTGAGACAAAAACGCCTATAACTCATTTTTTAGGTGAAATATGACCAAACCTTCTGCACCAGAGCGTTCTCCTGCCTGTTACAGGTCCCAAAAAGTCAAGTTTTAGCATATTTTTTTTCGGGGTCCGACATGGCCAAAAAGTCATATGTTAGCATGAGGGTTTTTTCAGGATCTGAGCTGAGACAAAAACGCCTATAACTCAGTTTTTAGGCAGAAATATGACCAAACCTTCTGCACCAGAGCGTTCTCCTGCCTGTTACAGTCCCAAAAAGTCAAATTTTAGCATATTTTTTTTCGGGGTCCGACATGGCCAAAAAGTCATATGTTAGCATGAGGGTTTTTTCAGGATCTGAGCTGAGACAAAAACGCCTATAACTCAGTTTTTAGGTGAAATATGACCAAACCTTCTGCACCAGAGCGTTCTCCTGCCCTGTTACAGGTCCCAAAAAGTCAAGTTTTAGCAAATTTTTTTTCGGGGTCCGACATGGCCAAAAAGTCATATGTTAGCATGAGGGTTTTTTCAGGATCTGAGCTCGGACAAAAACGCCTATAACTCATTTTTTAGGTGAAATATGACCAAACCTTCTGCACCAGAGCGTTCTCCTGCCTGTAACGGTCCCAAAAAGTCAAGTTGTAGCAAATTTTTTTCGGGGTCCGACATGGCCAAAAAGTCATATGTTAGCATGAGGGTTTTTTCAGGATCTGAGCTGAGACAAAAACGCCTATAACTCATTTTTTAGGCGAAATATGACCAAACCTTCTGCACCAGAGCGTTCTCCTGCCTGTTAAGGTCCTAACAGGTCAAGTTTTAGCATATTTTTTTTCGGGGTCCGACATGGCCAAAAAGTCATATGTTAGCATGAGGGTTTTTTCAGGATCTGAGCTGAGACAAAAACGCCTATAACTCATTTTTTAGGCGAAATATGACCAAACCTTCTGCACCAGAGCGTTCTCCTGCCCTGTAACGGTCCCAAAAAGTCAAGTTTTAGCATATTTTTTTTCGGGGTCCGACATGGCCAAAAAGTCATATGTTAGCATGAGGGTTTTTTCAGGATCTGAGCTGAGACAAAAACGCCTATAACTCATTTTTTAGGTGAAATATGACCAAACCTTCTGCACCAGAGCGTTCTCCTGCCTGTAACAGGTCCCAAAAAGTCAAGTTTTAGCATATTTTTTTTCGGGGTCCGACATGGCCAAAAAGTCATATGTTAGCATGAGGGTTTTTTCAGGATCTGAGCTGAGACAAAAACGCCTATAACTCAGTTTTTAGGCAAAATATGACCAAACCTTCTGCACCAGAGCGTTCTCCTGCCCCGTTAAGGTCCAAAAAAGTCAAGTTTTAGCATATTTTTTTTCGGGGTCCGACATGGCCAAAAAGTCATATGTTAGCATGAGGGTTTTTTCAGGATCTGAGCTGAGACAAAAATGCCTATAACTCATTTTTTAAGTGAAATATGACCAAACCTTCTGCACCAGAGCGTTCTCCTGCCTGTTACGGTCCCGAAAAGTCAAGTTTTAGCAATTTTTTTTCGGGGTCCGACATGGACAAAAAGTCATAAGTTAGCATGAGGGTTTTCTTTAAGGATCTGAGCTGATACAAACACTCCTATAACTCATTTTTCGGGTGAAATATGACCAAACCCTCTGCCCCAGAGCATTTTCGTGCCTGTAAATGTCCCAAGAAGTCAAGTTTTAGCATATTTTTTTTCGGGGTCCGACATGGCCAAAAAGTCATATGTTAGCATGAGGGTTTTTTCAGGATCTGAGCTGAGACAAAAACGCCTATAACTCAGTTTTTTGGCAAAATATGACCAAACCTTCTGCACCAGAGTGTTCTCCTCCCCGTAACGGTCCCAAAAAGTCAAGTTGTAGCATATTTTTTTTCGGGGTCCGACATGGCCAAAAAGTCATATATTAGCATGAGGGTTTTTTCAGGATCTGTCCTGAGACAAAAACGCCTATAACTCATTTTTTAGGTGAAATATGACCAAACCTTCTGCACCAGAGCGTTCTCCTGCCCGTAATGGTCCCAAGAAGTCAAGTTTTAGCAATTTTTTTTCGGGGTCCGACATGGCCAAAAAGTCATATGTTAGCATGAGGGTTTTTTCAGGATCTGAGCTGAGACAAAAACGCCTGTAACTCATTTTTTAGCCAAAATATGACCAAACCTTCTGCACCAGAGCGTTCTCCTGCCCGTAACGGTCCCAAAAAGTCAAGTTGTAAGATATTTTTTTTCGGGGTCCGACATGGCCAAAAGGTCATATGTTAGCATGAGGGTTTTTTCAGGATCTGAGCTGAAACAAAAACGCCTATAACTCAGTTTTTAGGTGAAATATGACCAATCCATCTGCACCAGAGCGTTCTCCTGCCTGTTACAGTCCCAAAAAGTCAAGTTTTAGCAAATTTTTTTTCGGGGACCGACATGACCAAAAAGTCATATGTTAGCATGAGGGTTTTTTCAGGATCTGAGCTGAGACAAAAACACCTATAACTCAGTTTTTAGGCAAAATATGACCAAACCTTCTGCACCAGAGCGTTCTCCTCCCCGTTAAGGTCCAAAAAAGTCAAGTTTTAGCATATTTTTTTTCGGGGTCCGACATGGCCAAAAAGTCATATGTTAGCATGAGGGTTTTTCAGGATCTGAGCTGAGACAAAAATGCCTATAACTAATTTTTTAAGTGAAATATGACCAAACCTTCTGCACCAGAGCGTTCTCCTGCCTGTTACGGTCCCGAAAAGTCAAGTTTTAGCGAATTTTTTTTCGGGGTCCAACATGGTCAAAAAGTCATAAGTTAGCATGTGGTTTTCTTTAAGGCTCTGAGCTGATACAAACACTCCTATAACTCATTTTTTGGGTGAAATATGACCAAACCCTCTGCCCCAGAGCATTTTCGTGCCTGTAAATGTCCCAACAAGTCATGTTTTAGCATATTTTTTTCCGGAGTTCGACATGGCCAAAAAGTCATATTTTAGCATGTTGTTTTCTTCATGATCTGAGCTGAGACAAAACCACCTATATCTCATTTTGTAGGTGAAATATGACCAAACCCTCTGCACCAGAGTGTTCTCCTGCCCGTAACGGTCCCAAAAAGTCAAGTTTTAGCATATTTTTTTTCGGGGTCCGACATGGCCAAAAAGTCATATGTTAGCATGAAGTATTTTTCAGGATCTGAGCTGGGACAAACACTCCTTTAACTCATTTTTTAGGTGAAATATGACCAAACCTTCTGCACCAGAGCGTTCTCCTGCCTGTTACAGTCCCAAAAAGTCAAGTTTTAGCATATTTTTTTTGGGGGTCCGACATGGCCAAAAAGTCAAATGTCAGCATGAGGGTTTTTTCAGGATCTGAGCTGAGACAAAAACTCCTATAACTCATTTTTTAGCGGAAATATGACCAAACCCTCTGCACCAGAGCATTCTCCTGCCTGTAAAGGTCCCAGAAAGTCAAGTTTTAGAATATTTTATTTCGGGGTCCGACATGGCCAAAAAGTCATATGTTAGCATGTGGTTTTCTTCAAGATCTTAGCTGAGACAATAACTCCTATAACTCATTTTTTATGTGAAATATGACCAACCCCTCTTCACCAGAGTTTTCTCCTGGCTGTAAAGGTACCATAAAGTCAAGTTTAAGCATATTTTCTTTCGGGGTCTGACATGGCCCAAAAGTCATATGTTAGCATGTGGTTTTCTTCAAGATCTGAGCTGAGACAAAAACACCTATAACTCAGTTTTTAGGCAAAATATTTACAAACTTTCTGCACCAGAGCGTTCTCCTTACAGTTACAGTCCCAAAAAGTCAAATTTTAGCATATTTTTTTTCGGGGTCTGACATGGCCAAAAAGTCATATGTTAGCATATGGCTTTCTTCAAGATCTGAGCTTAGACAAACACTCCTATAACTCATTTTTTAGGTGAAATATGACCTAACCCTCTTCACCAGAGCATTCTCGTGCCTGTAAAGGTCCCAACAAGTCATGTTTCAGCATATTTTTTTCGGGGTCCGACATGGCCAAAAAGTCATATGTTAGCATGTGGTTTTCTTCAAGATCTGAGCTAAGACAATAACTCCTATAACCCATTTTTTATGTGAAATATGACCGAGCCTTCTGCATCAGAATTTTCTCCTGCCTGTAAAGGTCCCAAAAAGTCATATTTTTGCATACTTTTTTTTGGGGTCCAACATGGCCCAAAAGTCATATGTTAGTATGTGATTTTCTTCAAGATCTGAGCTTAGACAACACCACCTATTTCTCATTTTTTATGTGAAATATGACCAAACCTTCTGCACCAGAGTATTCTCCTGCCTTTTAAGGTTCCAAAAAGTCATGTTTTAGCATATTTTTTTCCGGGGTCCGACATGGCCCAAAAGTCATATGTTAGCATGTGGTTTTCTTAAAGATCTGAGCTGAGACAAAAACTCCTATAACTCATTTTTTATGTGATATATGACCAAACCTTCTGCACCAGAGCATTCTCCTGCCTGTAAAGGTCCCAAAAAGTCATGTTTTAGAATATTTTATTTCGGGGTCCGACATGGCCAAAAAGTCATATGATAGCATGAGGGTTTTTTCAGGACCTGAGCTCAGACAAAAACGCCTTTAACTCATTTTTTAGGTGAAATATGACCAAACCTTCTGCACCAGAGTGTTCTCCTGCCCGTAACGGTCCCAAGAAGTCAAGCTTAGCATATTTTTTTCGGGGTCCGACATGGCCAAAAAGTCATATGTTAGCATGAGGTTTTTTTCAAAATCTGAGCTGAGAGAAAACCACCTATATCTCACTTTTTAAGTGAAATATGACCAAACCCTCTTCACCATAGCAGTCCAATAATTGTAAAAGTCCCAAAAAGTCAAGTTTTAGAATATTTTTTTTCGTAGTCCAAAATGGCCAAAAAGTCATATGTTAGCATGAGGTTTTTTTCAAGATCTGAGCTGAGAGAAACACTCCTATAACTAATTTTTTTAGCGGAAATATGACCAAACCCTCTGCACCAGAGCATTCTCCTGCCTGTAAAGGTCCCAAAAAGTCATGTTTTAGAATATTTTATTTCGGGGTCCGACATGGCCAAAAAGTCATATGATAGCATGAGGGTTTTTTCAGGACCTGAGTTCAGACAAAAACGCCTATAACTCATTTTTTAGGTGAAATATGACCAAACCTTCTGCACCAGAGTGTTCTCCTGCCCGTAACGGTCCCAAGAAGTCAAGCTTAGCATATTTTTTTCGGGGTCCGACATGGCCAAAAAGTCATATGTTAGCATGAGGGTTTTTTCAGGATCTGAGCTGAGACAAAAACGCCTATAACTCATTTTTTAGCGGAAATATGACCAAACCCTTTTCACCAGAGTGTCCTCCTCCCTGTAACGGTCCCAAGAAGTTGTGTTTTAGAATATTTTTTTTCGGGGTCTGACATGGCCAAAAAGTCATATGTTAGCATGTGGTTTTCTTCAAGATCTTAGCTGAGACAATAACTCCTATAACTCATTTTTCATGTGAAATATGACCGAACCCTCTTCACCAGAGTTTTCTCCTGGCTGTAAAGGTACCATAAAGTCAAGTTTAAGCATATTTTCTTTCGGGGTCTGACATGGCCAAAAAGTCACATGTTAGCATGTGGTTTTCTTCAAGATCTGAGCTGAGACAAAAACACCTATAACTCAGTTTTTAGGCAAAATATTACCAAACTTTCTGCACCAGAGCGTTCTCCTGCCTGTTACAGTCCCAAAAAGTCAAATTTTAGCATATATTTTTTCGGGGTCCGACATGGCCAAAAAGTCATATGTTAGCATGAGGGTTTTTTCAGGATCTGAGCTGAGACAAAAACGCCTATAACTCAGTTTTTTGGCAAAATATGACCAAACCTTCTGCACCAGAGCGTTCTCCTGCCCGTAACGGTCCCAAGAAGTCAAGTTGTAGCATATTTTTTTTCTCCTGCCTGTAAAAGTACCATAAAGTCAAGGTTTTAGCATATTTTCTTTCGGGGTCTTACATGGCCAAAATCTCATATGTTAGCATGTGGTTTTCTTCAAGACCTGAGCTTAGCGAAAAAGTCCTTTAACTAATGTTTTGGTGAAGTATGACCAAACCTTTTGCACCACAGTGTTCTCCTTCCTGTAAAGGTCCAAAAAAGTCATGTTTTGGCACATTTTTTTTTCGGGCTCGGACATGGCCAAAAAGTGACATGTTAGCATGTAGTTTTCTTCTAGATCTGAGCTGAGAGACAAATCCAGATAACTGATTTTTCAGCTGAAATTTGACCAAACCTTCTGCACCAGAGTATTCTCCTTTCTCCAAAGGTCCCAAAAAGTCAAGTTTTGTCACGTTTGTTTTCGGGGTCTGGGCCGAAATATGAACAAACCTTCTCTACCAGAGCAATCTCCTGCCTAAAAAGTATACACTAATACAGACTGATATAATAACAACAACAATAATAATAATTTTAATAACTGGAAAGCACTCGGAAAGTCCAAACCTCCGCCAAAGTAGCTAACATTTTGCTGTTACATCCATAAGCAATAGTTCCATGATGAAGTTACCATCATAATTTGATTCCTTGACCCTGAAAACCCACATCTAGCACTCACACTGATGTTGATATCATTATTAGTTAGACAGTTATTCAGCAAAAACAGTCATTCTGTCATGGCGGTTATCTGGATCACCACCAAATCATTTTTAAGCTGGGTTATTACCAACATCTTCTAAAAATTTCAGCAAAATCCGTCCAGTAGTTCTTGCATAATCTTGCTAACAAACCGACATACAAAAAAAATAACCTTCTAGCTTTAGGTAATAATAAGAACTTTATTTATATAGCACATTTTAAAACAACTGTTTACAAGTGCTTTAATAGACAAAACAACTCTTGATACAATAAATCGATAATTTGGTTAAACAAAGACCAAAAGACTCAAATGAAAAGGCACAAAGGGTCATGAAAAAAATAAAATCAACAAAATGATCAAAAACGGTAAATGGAAAAAAATTAAAGCATCACAACAATAAACTACATTTGTACTGTCTAAAATGTCAACATGTACATATGGAGTAACATTAGAAAAGATAGTTTTTCATTTGATATATAATCATACAGAAAATAGTTGATGACGTCACTTCAGATAGATTGAAAGAAGAGGGTAAATGTATGACGGATAAAAAAGGGAGCCGATCAAAACTTGAAAAGATGGTAAATTCAGGATAAACAATGAAATTTATTGTGAGGACAGCAGCAAGTTGATGGTAGAAGGGTGCATAGCTCATATGTTACATCACAAAATAGCACCAAACAGGGACTTTGAGGAAGAGTGAAACACAGTGAAGAATCTTACTGTAGCATCTAGTCAAGCCAGTGTTTGTAGTTTTACCCTAAAAGTGGCGAAGTTCAGAAGTCTTAAATGACAACTGTGAAATTCAAGGCCTTATAAATTCTTAAATGAATATTTGAATTACAAAGCCTGAAACAGTTTGAAAAGTCTTAAAAGGTGTTTAACAAAGATGTTAAATTATAAGCTATAAAATCCTTTGGAATGTCCTAAATACAATTTTTGAATCTTAGGGCCTTAAAAAGTCTTTAAATGTCTTGAATAATATTTCTGAATTACAAAGCCTTATATATAAGGCCTTAAAAGGTTTTAAAAGTCTGTTATTCAATGGTTGAATTATAATGCCTCTTAAAGTCTTAACATATCATAATTTCTTTATTAGATTCTTGAATCATTAGGCTTTTAAACTTCTTGAAAAGTATTTAAAAGTTTTTGATGGGATTTCTGAATTACAAGAAATCAAAGTCTTAGAAGATCTTCAAAAAATCTTGTTGAATTTTCAGTCCTTAAAATGCTTTGAAAAGCCATTAATAATATTTTTTAAAAATAGGTCCTTAAAAGTCCTTAGATGTCTTAAGTTTCTGAATTACAAGGTCTTAAAAGGCATTTAATTAGATTTTTGAATTGAAAGGCCTTAAATACTCTTACAAAGTATTTACATTTTTTTTTTTAATTCCAAAATACAGGGTATTAAAACGTCTTGAATTAGTATTTGATAAGTTTTAAACACATCTCAGAAGTACCAACAGGTGTCTGTCTCCATAGCTCAAGGTGATAGAGGGAGGTCCAAGGACTCATGGTCCAGGGTTCAAGTCTTGTCTGATCTTAGTGGATTTTAGAGTCTAATGTCCAAAGACAGATTTTAATACCTCTCAGAAAGACCAACAGCTGTCTGTCTCCATAGCTCAAGGTGATAGAGCGAGGTCCAAGGACTCATGGTCCAGGGTTCAAGTCTTGTCTGATCTTAGTGGATTTTAGAGTCTAATGTCCAAAGACAGAAGTCAAGACCTCACTGAAAGCCTGACTGGTGTATATCTCCATAGCTCAAGGAGATAAAGACAGAGCTAGGTCTCTTAAGGTCCCGGTTTCAAGTCTTGCTTGGTCTGGATGGATTTTAAAATCCCTTATCCCAAGTGTGGAGGATAAATGCGCACCGAAAACATCTCCCATTGTGAAGGGTGTTGATGGTCTGGTGGTAAGATGTGCAACTCTAGGCCCCAAGGAATTGGGAAGTTTGGGGTTCGATCCCCAGCAATTGGATCAACAAAGGTGAAGCTTGGGCTGGCTGGGGGGACAGCTGAAATTTTACATCAAGGGGCTCTGTAAATTAGTCTTTTATAGAAAAATCCACTTGGTGTAAAATTTCCGCTGTTCCTGACATCCTCTCTCATAAACCCCTGCTGATACCTCTCCCAGAACACTAGGGGGAATAATGTCCTCCCTGGCCCAGTCTAGCCCAAGCTTCACCTTTGTTGACCCAGTTGCTGAATCGGTGAGGATCGAACCCAGAATTTCCTGATTCTTTGGGCCCTAGAGTTGCACATTTTACCACCAGACTATCGACACCCTCCACAGTGGGGAATGCTTTCGGTGCGCATTTATCCTCCACACTTGGGATAAGGGATTTTAAAATCCATCCAGACTTGAACATGGGACCTTCAGAGACCTAGCTCTGTCTTTATCTCCTTGAGCTATGGAGATATACACCAGTCCAGCTTTCTGTGAGGTCTTGACTTCTGTCTTTGGACATTAGACTCTAAAATCCACTGAGATCAGACAAGATCTGAACCCTGGACCATGAGTCCGCAGTCCTCACTCTATCACCTTGAGCTATGGAGACAGACACCTGTTGGTCTTTCTGAGAGGTATTGACTTCTGTCTTTGGACATTAGACTTTGAAATCTGCTGAGATCAGGCAAGACTTGAACCCTGGACCATGAGTCCTTGGACCTTTCTCTATCTCCTTGTGCCACACAACAGACACCTGTTGAACCTTCTGAGATGTGTTTAATACTAATTTAATACTAATTCATGACTATAATACCCTGTATTTTGGAATTCTTATCAAAAACTTTTAAATACTTTGTAAGAGTATTTAAGGCCTTTTAAATCAAAAATCTAATTAAACGCCTTTAAGGCCTTGTAATTCAGAAATCTTAAGACATCTAAGGACTTTTAAGGACCTATGATTAAAAAATATTTAAGACTTTTAAAAGCATTTTAAGGACTTAAAATTCAACAAGATTTTTGAAGATCTTTTAAGACTTTGATTCCCTGTAATTCAGAAATCCCATCAAAAACTTTTAAATACTTTTCAAGAAGTTTAAAAGCCTAATGATTCAAGAATCGAATAAAGAAATTATGATATTTTAAGACTTTTAGAGGCATTATAATTCAACCATCTAATAAGATAAGAGATAAGATAGATAAACCTTATTGATCCCCAGAGGGGAAATTCAGGTATTGCAGCAGTACAGGGCAAGTACAAGGGAAGTAGCATGTATTGGGTTCAAAAGAATTACACATAATTTAAGACAGACCAAATAACGTGGCTGTTTGACCCATCAGTGCGACATGGTGTGCCCTGAACTCAATCCCGGGACAGGGACCGTTTCAATTCACATGTCAAGGCCACTGTAGGGACAGGGGCACCTCAGACAAACAGTGTGATGGGCAACAGGAGTTATTTATAGTACAGTAACAGTGCAATTATTATATGGAGGATTGTTATAAATATTAAAGTGCAGTACAGTGTAATACTGTAATATTGATTAAGTACTGTCCAGAAGGAATTGAATTGCTTTGGGGTGGGGGGGTCAGTGCAGTGACATACTGTGGCCTCCGCTGCTGTTGAGAAGTCTGATGGCGGTGGGCACAAAGGGGCGCCTGAAGTGTTCACTGAACTGTTGACTTGAACAAGCCGTCCATGTCCCACAGCTCGTTGTGGAGAGGGTGGGAGGGATTGTCTAGGATCACCCTGATTTTGTCCATCATCCTCCTCTCAGCCACGGTCTCCAGATTGTCCAGCTGAAGGCCCACCACAGAGCGGGCCTTCTTCACCAGTTTATTGAGCCTGTTGGCCTCACCAGTCTTGATCCCGCCCCACCAGCACACCACAGCAAAGAAGAGTGTGCTGGCCACCACAGACTGGTAGAAGGTCTTCAGGAGCCTGCTGCAGACGCCAAACGACCTGAGTCTCCTCAGGAAGAACAGCCTGCTCTGTCCCTTCCTGAAGAGGGCATCTGTGTTGTGTGACCAGTCCAGTTTATCGTTAATGTGGACCCCGAGGTATTGATATGAGTCCACCCTTTCCACTTCCTCCCCCTGGATGATGATGGGGCAGGGGACCTCCTGTTCCTCCGGTAGTGCACCGCCACCTCCTTGGTTTTGCTGATGTTGAGCTTCAGGTTGTTGCTGTCACAACATGTGACGAAGCTCTCGATCAGTCCTCTGTACTCCCCCTCGTCGTCGTCAGTGATACATCCAACAATGGAGGAGTCATCGGAAAATGTCTGGAAGTGACAGGAACCAGAGTTGAACCGAAAGTCAGAGGTGAAGAGGGTGAAGAGGAAGGGTGCCAAAACAGTTCCTTGGGGTACTCCAGTGTTGCTTGTTACCACCTCAGAGGTGCAGCCATCCACCCTGACGTACTGCAGCCGGCCTGTGAGGTAGTCCAAGATCCAGGCTGTGGTGTCGAGGTGCAGTTGCATGTCCAGCAGCTATTCCCCCAGGAGGCAGGGCCTGATGGTGTTAAAGGCACTGGAGAAGTAAAGGACATGACTGTCACAGTGCCCCCTGGCCTCTCCAGGTGTGACAGGGCCCTGTTGGTGAGGAAGATGATGGCATCCTCCATGCCAATGTGCTGCTGGTAGGCAAACTGCAGGGAATCCTGGAAAGCAGTGAGCAGTAAGCAATAATGAGTGAGTAATAACAGACTTTTAAAACCTTTTAAGACCTTACATATAAGGCTTTGTAATTCAGAAATCTTATTTAAGGCATTGAAAGACTTTCTAAGGCATCAAGATTCAAAAATTGTATTTAGGACATTCCAAAGCATTTCAAGGCTTATAATTTAACGTCCTTGTTAAACACCTTTTAAGACTTTTCAAACTATTTCAGGCCTTGTAATTCAAATATTCATTTAAGAATTTATAAGGCCTTGAATTTCACAATTGTCATTTAAGACTTCTGAATACTTTGTAAGACAGTTTAAGGCCTTGAAATTACAAGATCATATTAAAATCTTACTGATCTTGTCTTGCCCAACAACTCAACGCCATGTGACAGCCAGAGCTAGGCTTGAACCTTTCAATAACTGACCAAGTGCACTACCACACTGAGCCACTGACACACCTACTTTTTGATATTGTTTTTATCTTTTATTTCAGTCCTCTTGTTCTTATTTTACATTTTAAGGTGCATACACACTGAATGCGACTTTAGGGACCTTGGCGACCACTCTCCATGTAAAGTCAATGTACAGCCGCGATGGGGCGGGGCTAACCCTCCCGCGATGCAATGTTGAAAAGTTTGAACTCTCCAGGCGATGTTGCGTGTGGCTGTGCGGCAACAGGTAATCAGCTTTGTGTGGGTGTGTGACGGTACCTGTGACAGACTGTTTTCATTCCGGTTCACAGAGTAACGATCCACCTAGAGGGGACCGCAGAGAACTCACAGAAGGTGCTGCAGGGCCATCAGCTGCAGTGTTTTGTGTTTGGTAGGTGATTGAAAAGTATACAGCTGGAATAATGTCAGCTAATACATCCTATTATATGATATATGATATGATCGCGGTGAAACTTGACATCACTGAACGACGGCGATGGCAACTGTGTCCAAAATGAGGTATTTATGGACACGTGACGCAACTTCAGTGGGCGACGTGATCATGGTCGCAAAGCCGCGTTCGGTGTGAACGCAGCATTACGCCACATTATTATGTTTGTTTGGAGGGGATCTTTGCCTTAATATGTCCTTCTTATTGTTTGTTCCTCAAGATTTAAATCAGGACAAGTCTGTTTAATTGTTTCAGTGAGTAACCCTCAGCTTTTGGCGAAATTCGCCATTTTTAAACCAAAGTAGGTGACCTACATGAATCATGTACACCCGATGAGAATTTCTTTTCTTTTTTTTTTTATGGTGGGAGAGCTATCGACGGGACATGGAGGTATACCAGAGATTATCACTGAACTGCAAACATATGCAAGCGCCTGAAGGGAGCCTTGAATTCGCTAAAAACATTCCGCGAGAGCATGGAAATATTAGCGCGAAGGGCCTCGCATCACCAGTGTTTTCTCTGTGAAGGCAGAGGAATACTGCTACCTGATTTGTTTGTGAGGTGTACAAGCAGTCAGTAAACTATAGCTAACGAAGCTGACTGAATTTGGTGAGTGATGGTCTCAAAAATTTCAATATTTTGAAAGACAAAAGTTTCAGTCTCAATAAGTCTTAGAACTAAACAAATGTAGTACATTTTGTGTTTACATTATATTCTCTGTAAAGTCCACATGCAACAGTGTTTGATTCTTTTGTTGAAAAAGAAAGAAATCTGTCATCTCTCAGATGGACACAGGAATCTTTTACAGTAAATCCACAGTTATTGATAGATAATATTCTGATAACTCATCCTCCCGATGAGCAAACAAGCGACCAAAACATCACAAATTAGTTCTTTATAAGAACAGGATTGTCCGTTTTGTTTTGATTCTTGTGCAGCATCTGCACTTTTTTCTCTTTCATCTCAACATGCACCTCGGCTCTGTCGTTCCCTCAGTGAGGTGTTTTCTTTGTTTATGGTCACAAGAGAGCAGAACTTCTCCACGTAAGAGTGCAAACTACCAGAGTTCAATAAAAACACGGAATGACGGAAAAACTTGTCAATGGGGGGGAAGTGTTCTGTCCGATAAGACAAAACAACTCTTGCATGAATGGGTTCTTCAGGTGGCGAACCCCTGCCATAAGGGACTAGAAAATATCGTCTGCAAGTTTGAGACCCCTACTTTAGAGTTTTTCTGCTGTTATGTTCGTGATGTTTCTATCCTGAGACACACACACTCGTCCAATCAGCGATGACTGATGTGGCAACAAGTACCTACCTCTTCTGGTAGCTTAATGTCTAGTGTTTACTTCTTCGTCGTTGTGTTTAGTTATTTGCTGTAGTGTTTTTTAATTTGCTGTTATGTTTAGGTATTTGCTGTTGTGTTTAGTTATTTGCCGTTGTGTTTAGTTGTTTGCTGTTGTGTTTAGTTATTTGCTGTAGTGTTTTTTAATTTGCTGTTGTGTTTAGGTATTTGCTGTTGTGTTTTTTTTATTTGCTGTTGTGTTAAGTTGTTTGCTGTAGTGTTTTTTTAATTTGCCGTTGTGTTTAGGTTTTTGCTGTTGTGTTTTTTTAATTTGCTATTGTGTTTAGTTATTTGCTGTTGTGTTTAGTTGTTTGCTGTTGTGTTTAGTTATTTGCTGTTGTGTTTTTTTAATTTGCCGTTGTGTTTAGGTTTTTGCTGTTGTGTTTTCTTAATTTGCTGTTGTGTTTAGTTGTTTACTGTTGTGTTTAGTTGTTTGCTGTTGTGTTTAGTTATTTGCTGTTGTGTTTAGTTGTTTGCTGTTGTGTTTAGTTATTTGCTGTAGTGTTTTTTTAATTTGCCCTCGTGTTAAGGTATTTGCTGTTGTGTGACTTTAATTTGCCATTGTGTTTAGTTATTTGCTGTTGTGTTTAGTTGTTTGCTGTTGTGTTTAGTTATTTGCTGTAGTGTTTAGTTGTTTGCTGTTGTGTTTAGTTATTTGCTGTAGTGTTTTTTAATTTGCTGTAGTGTTTTTTAATTTGCTGTTGTGTGTAGTTGTTTGCTGTTGTGTTTAGTTATTTGCCATTGTGGTTTGCACTTCAAGAATTAAGGCTGTATCTTAGAAAATCACACATAAAGAATCAACACAACAGTTGATTCAGATATAAACGTATAAATGTTCCCCTGTTGCTTCACCATCTTTTTTTGTCTGTTTCCAAGATTCACATTTGGCCTCCAAACTGGAGACTCAGCTCTTGGTGCTTGAATTAAAATTGAACTTGGACATCACAAAAGACTTCCTCTTCAGAGAAATGAAAGTGAAAACGTCTGCTCTGTTCTCATACATTCATAACTCTGCCGCATGAAGGTCAAATGCTGTAGTATTTTAAACCACAAGGAAAAAAAACTAAACATCTCGTTGTTTCATGGTCAGTGTTGCAGAAACAGCCTCCAGCCTTACAGCAACACAGAACATATAATCAAAAACAGCATGAAGGACATCCTGGTTAAAAGATGAATAACAGCTAAAATTGACAGCAGGATTATCCCTTTAAGTTGCCCTCAATGAAGATTTTACTTGTACTCTCTTCAGATGAATGGTGGTTAATGAACTTATCAAAACTAGATGGTTGAATAACGACACAGAATGATCAGAATAAAGCAAAATATTTGACATTATCTTATAAAGGATGCAAAAGAAGAAAGAACACACACAAAAACAGAAAACACCAAAAGAAAAAGCAAGAAAATGACTTAAATGGGAGTGAGAATAAGTAGCAAGAATTGGAAATAAACTCAGAATTGTGGGAATAAATAAATGTTTCACTCATGTTCAAAAACTTGGCTTTCAGCACAATAGCTGAGGATTAAGAGGCTGAGTCTGGCACATAATTCGTGTTCGATGATTAGGGATTAGGGGGGCTTTGGGGTAAGATGAAATGAGACAAAGAACATTCAGAAGATTCTCTATAATCAAACAAAATATTATTTTTGTTAACAAAGACATACAGTCCTCATAAAAGAAAATAAACGCTTATTAATGACCAGCTCTGTGGTTTGGTCTCTAGTGCCAGACTTGCTGAAAGGCTCCATCTAGTGGTCACATCTGGAACATGCATTCTCACCGTGAAGCCTCAGTACTGTTCTGGATTTTTCTGCTCATCAGTTGCAAGATCTTTACAAATGAGAACATTTTGAGAAAACTTACAGATAACAAGAACAAAGTCTCTGTTCTGTAAAAGAGCCCAAAATAAAACTGACAGCATGACAGAGGGCACGAGAGCAGGATTCTGAAACTAAAGCTGATTTAAACATTTATTTTTAAATTAATCTAAAGTTTGGACACGTCTCTGACTCAAACTGTTCACTTAAATTCTCTGCACTGTTCAAGAAAGTACACAAAATAATTTAATGTTACTACAGACTGTGGCAGAAACCATTACTTTGAGAAGCTGAATTATAAGTTATTGTTGCCATTTATATTTATATTCCTTCATTTATTTCATTCATTTATTTGCTTATGCCATTTTCAATACACGGTTCTGTGTTTGATTTGGTGTGCTTATTTGTTTGTGGTTGACTGTTTAATTTGTAGTAAGTTTTCCTTTGTGTCTTGAAATAAAATGTTAATTTCATTGGTTTAAATTTGATTTCTTTATTCATTTTTGTCTTTGTCATGTCTTGTTTGTTTTTTATTTGTAGTATTTTGTTGTTTTTGTGGTTATTTTTCATTATTTATTTTGTTAAAAAAAAGTCTTGATTTTTCTTTTTCTTGTGTTTTTTTAAATCCAACCATATCGTTCATTTGTTTAGTTTTTATATCTTTACTCTCTACTGTTGTGATTTTGATTTATTCAAGTGTTTGGTAACTTTTTTCAAATTTATTGTTTTTTGTTCATCATTTTTTGATATATTGTTTTGGTTTTATATTTGCAAATATCTTTTTTATACCTTAGTGTGGTCTTTAAATTTGTTGTGATTTTTATTTTTTGTTGTGTTTCTTAACATATTGTTTAAATTTTTAAGAAATTTGTTGGGTTTTTTTGTGATATTTTTTGATGTAATTTTTCTTATTAATTGTTTCTCTTTAATGTATTTTTTTGTGATCAGATTATTGATTTAGTCACAATTTTATTTGCACCTGTTTTTCATTTATTTTTGTTATTTCAGCTGTTCTGTGAACTGCTATTTTGTTGTGATTGTTTATTTCTCTTGTTCTTTTGGTGATATTTTTGCTGTCGATATGGTTTTAATGTCTTTAGTAATCGTTGTGTTTTTTATTTTGTTTTGTTTATATTTGTAGTTGTTTGATCTATTGTTGTTTTATTACTTTACTTCTGTTTTTTTATTTGTTTTGTTTTGATATCTTGGCATGGTCTTTTAATTAGTTGTTGTGCCTTTTCATTGGTAATCGATACCCTTTTTGTTGCTTTGGTTTGGATTTCATGTTTAGTGATTTTGGATGTTTTTTAAATACATATTTTGATTTGTGTTTTTTTTTTCTAGTTTTTTGTCACTCTTTGCACTCCAAGGCCGCCATACTTGAGGGGGTACTTTTCACATAAGCTGTCTGTCAGCTTCTACCACACCAACAGAAGCTCTTTCATTAACATTTCTATGTGCATTGTATTTATATTCTGAGTTTAAACTGAAGAAAAATTTAATAAAGCATAAACTTTACAAAAGTTTGGCGTTTCGTTGGTCACTAACGTGCTGATCGCTGCAGAGCCTTTTCCTCCGTCTGATCTGAAATAAAAATCAGGTTTTTTGGCTTTCCCTCTGATTCGTTCAAAGTTCTTCAGAACACAGAATAAAACAGAATCTAAAGTTTTTTTTAACTATTTTTCTTTTTTTTTTTTTTAACTCCCACACTTTCAACCCAATGTGGCTACAAAGATAAATCACTCTCATTATTTTAGTTCAGCTTCTCTGCCGAAACTTTCCAAACCCACAACTCCATCAGCTTCCCACCTGCCAACTCCTCTCACTCTGCTCTGCCAGGATAAAGCAGAATTATGTAACTGTCTCAACTTCAGAAGAACTTCACGTCTGATCGTGAACTTGCTTGTAACAAGAACGCTGCCACTCCAGCCGGGACGAGTGGGAGATTTTTAAGACAACAAATGGTCAGACCTCTTTGGCAGAAGTGTACTGTGAATCGTCTCTGCTCTGTTGTTGACAAAAGGCAAAGAAAAACTGGATATCAGACAGAAGAAACTTAGAAACTTAAACTAGCTGTAACAGCCAAGAAAGCATCTAAATTTCACATTAGCATGTTCCCAGTGCCAGTTTTTCTGTTTTCAACACAGGCTTACGTTTCCAAACAGGAGAGAAATGTTGTGCCGGTGGAGTACTACGCTTCCCGATGGGCCCCTGACTAAATGTAAACGGATTTTAAACATTCGCCATCGTTGATCTAACACGTGGTTAGTCACAACTTTGGGGAACGTTGGCCTAACGGAGCTAAACATACTGTGTTTGTTGATTTATTCTTGATTTTTATTTTGTTGTTTTTGCTATTGTATACTTTATATCATTGTTTTCTTAAATCGTTTTTTTATTTTATTGTTGATTTTTTTGCATTAGTTTTCTCTTGATTTTGTTTCATGTCTTTAGTGTGATCTGTAAATTTGTTGCCCTGATGTCTTTATTACTGTTGCTGTTTTACGTGTTGCTGACTCGGCTGTTAACAGGATCACACAGACTGTGAGCTGTGATGCTGCCTTAAAACCAATAAAAACATTATTGTGGGAAATCAGAGACATTTAAGCCAAACTCAAATAAAGTTTGTGGTCATTTTTTCTACCAAAAGTCTTAAAAGTTGAGCATAGATGTCAGAACTGGTTTCCAAATTATCTGAAGCTCCTGAAAAATGACGAAAAGTCAAAATAAGCCAAATCTTATAAACAGCAATGATTCTCGTCCTGTTTACAGCAAAGACAGAAGTATTTACCAAAACCATGTCACCTGAAACATCATTAAAAACCTGCAGGTCTCAGTTTTTACCATTTAAAGTCATCTCTCCCGCAGCAGAGTCATGGGCCGGGTGTGTTGCAGGCCGTGAGCGTGCTGTGTGTGGTTTTGCTGGTTTTGAATGAAAAGCCCGGTGTCATCAGTATCAATGAGATGTGCGCAGCGCTTTAACAGTTTTGTATTTTCAGCAAATTCCCTAAAACACAAAACTCATCCTCCGTGATTGGTCGTGGCTCAGCATGCCCCATTGTTCGGCCGGGCCGTTTGTTCGCATGGTTTCCCCCGCACAAACAAAACTTTCCTGCCACTCACGGCAATATTGGGCTCCTCGGTGCTTTGGCAACCCGAAATACTGGAATCTCTGACTTTTTCTGAAGAAAGAGGATAAAGGTAGGACATTTGAGTGAAAGGACAGGAAGAGTTAAATCTTGAGTTTGTTCATGTGAAACTTTGGTGATATTTAAAAAGACTAAAGTTTGTTTGAGTGTTTCTACAGTGAATGAATGCTCCTTTATGAATGCCGCTCAATTTGAAAAAATGAATATAATGAATCAGACGTGACAAAATCTTCTATGAAAATGCTAAAAAAAGTATATTTCATTTGTGCACATTACATTCTGACTGTTCATTGAGTAATTATTATAAATCAAACTTTAAGATTTAACTGGAAAAATGTGGAAAACTACCCTGTCTCACAACATTAACAAATACTTTTAACATTTCCTGGATCTAAATCCGTATTTGGATCACTACCAAAACTAGTCACTACTGTCTCGTGCCATGACCAATAGTTCCTGATAATTTTATCAAAATTAATCCAGAACTTTTTGAGTTATCTCGCTCACAGACAGTCAGAAAATGTTAGTAAATATACTTTAACACTGAAACTTCTGAAAATCAAGAGTATACAGTTCAAATCCAGCTATTTTGTCCCTCTGTCCCTGATGATGAAATTAATGTGGCCCTTCAGGTTAGTAATGCTTCCCCTCCCTGATTTAAAATGTTTAATGTTAAATGTTTAACCTCTGTCTTGTCTGTGATGGTCTTTTTTCGTGGTCACACGTGACCGAGCACTTAAAGGCACTTGACTGCGGTGGGTGAAGGCTGACAAACAGTCCTGTGGATCTGTTGTGGATGAGGAGTGGGCCAGCTGCCTTACTTTGTTTTTTATTTTGCCATCAGCTGTTTGAAGCCCAAAGTGCTTCCACAGAGTGGCTTTGCCTTTTCTTTTACTGTTGAGCTCTTTATTTACATTCAAATGTATATTTAAAGTTCAAGTACGGATTTTACCCGCATTCAAGGACCAAGTATAGCGGACAGCCATAATGGACACCATATAGCCGAAGGAGTCTTGGTAGTCTGTACTTGATATTAAGCACAAAAGCTACATCATGAATTCTCCTATGACAACAGCTGCATTTAAGTTACCAAGGTCTAAAAAAGGTCCAACCCAGTGTTAATTTTGACAGCACTTTTGAATTTAGTTTCAGTTACAGTCTTTGGCCTAAAATAGCTTTTAGTTTTATTTATAATTTAGTCATCTAAATTGTTTTAATTTTAGTCTAGCTTTAGTTGATGAAATTTCACAACATTTTAGTCGATGAAATCTACTGTAAATTTAGTCGACTAAAATATGAAGTGTAAAGGGTAAGGCATTTTTTTTATGTTGCCTTGAATTTCAGAAGTCATGTTTCACACTTGGATAAAATGAAACATCT
This sequence comes from Cetoscarus ocellatus, assembly GCA_037902135.1. Taxonomy (NCBI): domain Eukaryota; kingdom Metazoa; phylum Chordata; class Actinopteri; order Labriformes; family Labridae; genus Cetoscarus; species Cetoscarus ocellatus. Next base: position 1,132,485 of record JBAMNC010001626.1, on the reverse strand, counting down.
AATAACCCTTTACTGAATACTCGTAAAGTTTGAATGAATAAATTAACAGAAACAAATTGAACTTTTGTGTGATTTTCAGTCACCTTTATTTAGGCTTTCTTTCTACATGACCATATTAGGTCTGATTGGATTAAGTCTCTGTCAAACATTTTAGTCTAGTTTTTATTTGTCGATGAAAACGTAAGTTAACTTAGTTTTAGATTTTAGTCCATGAGCACTTGTTTTTATTAGTTACTGTCTAGTTTTCATCGGGGGGCAAAAAGGTTACTGATGAAAATTATGAGGAAAATAATTAGTCAACAAAATTAACACTCATTTGATGAGCTATTTTGTGAAAGGATGTCTCTTCTGAATATTACTTTGTAAAGCAGATTTAGGGGGCTTAGTCTTCTTGTTATTAAAATCATTGGATCTTTCATTTATTTATTTTTTGATAAGGGTAAAGGAAACATAAATAGTGGTACGTTAACTCGTACATAGCTGATTTTAACACTTGCTGGTTCATATAACTCCACGCTCTAGAGTTCCATCAAGACTCTAAAGAGGTCAGGTCTTGGTTTTTAAGTTCTTTATGCCCTTAAATGTGTTTATGTCCCCTCCTCATTATAAAGTACTATTACACACAAGACGGATATTTAGAGGCACCTTAACTTCTCCGTCTCCTCCTGTTTACAGCGACAGTAGCTGCCTGAAACGGCCTGTCCCCCCAGCACCCTCTTATGTATAAGCTTAATAAAATCATTGTATCCCTGGACAACCCGCCTTTGGACAGGGTCAGGCTCAGGCTCGGGCTCAGGCGGACAATCTGACCTCTGACATGAGCTCCAAGAGGGTGTCACAGACAGAGTGAGAACAGAGGTGGATCAGGGGTACTCAATATATGAAACAAGGTTTTATTTCACATTAGTGATGTGATCATACCCTTATAGATTAGACTAGATTAGATAAAACTTGATTTATCCCTTTGGAAGACTCCCTTGGGGAAATTAAGATATATAAAAAAGATAGATATAAACAGAAATATAATTAAATATAAATAAAAATAGAACTATGGCTACTGGCTGGCTACTATACTACTATACATACTATGGCTAATATGGTGGTTTTGAATCTTTTTGTGGTCAAAGCACATTTAAGGCACACCATAACAATGATAGTAATAATAATAATGAAAAAATAGGCCCTTAAGCATGTATTGGAAGGTCTTTTTAGGCTATTCAAGGTTTTTCAAATCTAAAACTTTATCTATCAGACAGAAAACTTACTTACTTTTGAGATATTTATTTACAAATATCCTAAATTAATTTGTAGGTTGGTGAAACTTCTAAAGTTCATGTACTCACAGTTAAACTTGACAGGCTACTTCTGCAGAATTTAAAGTCTTATAAATTAGAGAGAGAAACCTAATCATTTATTTCACCCCCTTTTCTGCAAAATATGTTTTTCCTTTAAGGTTTTAAGATACAGAATTTGTAACTGGACACAAAAATGAATGCACCAAAAGAGTTTATTGTAGTAACTCATGGTTGGATAAAATCCTGAAGCACAGCCCTGCCACACTGTCTGAGAAACACTGGTCCAGTGCTCGCTGACATGGAAGATGTGGCCTCTAGTTAAGGCAGAATTTGACCTCTAATTAATTCCTGACATAAACAGAGTGACATCACTGTAACCCTGTGTATGACCTATGACCCTGAGCATTGAGGGGCCCTCACCTGCTCCGATCTCTTTGTCTGTCAGTCAGTGTTTTTTGGCAGGATGTACAGCTTCATGGGAGGTGGGTTGTTCTGCGCCGGAGTCGGGAACATACTCCTCATTGTCTCCACGGCAACGGACTACTGGATGCAGTACCGTCACTCCAGCAATTACATGCACCAGGGCCTGTGGCGGTACTGTGTGCCCGGGAAATGCATGACACACACAGACAGCATCGGTGAGACACGCTGGGAGCCTGACAACGGATGAACACAAGCGGGGGGGCAGATTCTCATTTATTTTTGTGGTTCTGTTTTGTCGCTCACTGTTTTTCTGCACCAGGCCTTAGAAACACAACAGATTTACCTTCATATACACGAGAGATTCAATGCAAATCACTGCACTGTCACATTAAATTAAATATACACAAACATATGTTCAATTATATACACTACAGGACAAGATATTTAATGTTCACACTGATGAACTCTGTTGTTTTGTTGCAAAAATACACTCAACATGTTCCTTACAGCTGGGACACTGGTATCACACAATAGCATTTGTCAACTGAAGACACCAACTGTTGAAGCTTTGTAATTCTTTCACAGTCCTGCTTGATGTTCGACTTCAATTGCTAGTCTAGTTCCTGCACTCTTTGACTCTGAAGCCACGCTGTTGTAACTCGAGCAGAATGTGTCTTCACTGCCTCTGATATAAGCAGGGACATCCCTGAAAAAGATGGATGGCAGCTTGTTGCTCATAAAACCTGTTTTATTTTTGAGCATTAATGGAGCCTTCACAGATGTGCAGGTTACCCATGCCATGGGCACTAACACCCCTCATACCATCACAGATGCTGTCTTTTGACCTTTGCTCTGATAACAGTCTGGATGGTCCTTTTCCTCTTTAGCCCGAAGGACACCACGTCCATGATGTCCTAAAACAGTCTGAAATGTGGACTCAGACCACAGCAGACTTTGCCTCAGTCCATCTCAGATGAGCTCGGCCCAGAGAAGCTGGCGGTGTTTCTAGGTGTTGTTGATATTTGTCTTTGTCTTTGCATGGTAGAGTTTGACCTTGACCTTGTAAATGTAGAGATGAACTGTGTTAACTGACAATGGTTTTCTGAAGTGCTCCTGAGCCCACGTGCTGATATCCTTTACTGAATGATGCTGCTTTACAACGCAGTGCTGCCTGAGGGATCAAAGGTCACGGGCAGTCAATGTTGGTTTTCAGCCTTGCCTCCTATGTGTAGAGATTACTCTGGATTTTCTGAATCTTTTGAAATCCCTAAATTCCTCACAACTGTATGTTGAGAAACATTGTTCCTAAGCTGTTGGACTATTTGCTAACGCAGTTGTTCCCAAAGTGGTGAACCTCGCCCCGTCCTTTCAGGGATGCTCTTTTTATACCCAATCATGACACTCACATTTTTCCAGCTAACCTCTTCACCTGTTGAATGTTCCAAACAGGTGTTTTTAGAGCTTTTGACAACATTTCCAGTCTTTTGTTGCCCCTGTCACAGCTTTTTTGGAACATGTTGCAGGTATCAAATTCAAAATGAGTGAATGGTTGTAACAGAACAATAAAGTTTTTGAGTTTGAACAGTAAATATCTTGTCTTTATAGTGGAGTAGGTTGAATAGATGTCAAAAACAATTTGCAAATCATTGTACTCTGAATTTGGCCCACAAAAACACATCATCCCTGCATCACTAGCCCGTTTACTGTACACATATCCATAACCTTATTACTGAAGCCTATGAAAGTATTCCTGAAGGAGGTTTTTGTGATGGAAAGGATAACTTTCTCTTTAAGACTTCAAGGAACAATCTTTTCCTTAGAGGTGGGAGAAATGGACAGTCCTTGTGACAGTGGAAAAGGATGTTGCTCTTTTGTGATTTTCTTTGAACAGCAATGATATATCTGCTTGAATTTTTTAAGTCAAGGTGTCCCCCAAAAACTCTCTTCTCTGTTTGTGTTTTTGTGTTCTTTGTCTCAGTTTATATGTAAATAACTAAATAAAAAGGAAAATAAAGAAAGCATTCCTGACTGCTAAAAAGTAACTAAAACAAACATTTACACTCTACATTTAAAGCCATGTGTGTCTGACATACCTCACACATGCCCCCTTAGCTCTCTGTGTTTTCACTCTCGTCCTCAGCCTACTGGGATGCCACTCGAGCCTTCATGATCCTCTCCCTGCTGGCCTGCTTCATCGGCATCGTCATCGGGGTCATGGCCTTCATCCACTACTCTTCCTTTGACGGGTTTGACAAGACTTTTGCAGCCGGCATCCTCTTCTTCATCTCCTGTAGGACCCTGAGACACAAACAGCCCTCAGTCTCTCCAGTGTTGTTCAGAGCTCCATCAGACTAACCTGAATCTCTCCCGCAGGCTTCTTCGTGCTGCTGGCCATGGCCGTGTACACGGGCGTGACCGTGAACTACTACGGCAAACGCTATGGCAGCTGGCGCTTCTCCTGGTCCTACATCATGGGCTGGGTGGCAGTGGTGCTCACCTTCTTTTCAGGTTAGCCTCAGTCAAATAAGAGCAGCCCCTTTGTGCCAAAATCTGTCATGACAGTCGGATTATTTTCTTACAGGAATCTTCTACATGTGTGCCTACCGGATGCATGAATGCCCAAGAAACTCGAACTCACGTTAACCTGCCAGAAAACCTTTGACCTGCACACTCACCACAGCTGCTGCTCTGCTTTACTCGGACGAGAAGAGCCATGGACATCCAAAATGAACTGTATACCGACTTTCTGTTGACGTAGAAATTCATGAATCAGCAAAATAAAAGAGAACAAAAGAAGAAACATATGTGCTCTGTTTTTGCTTAACCAGGAAATAAAATGTAGACCAACTTTAAAACTGGCTGTGAAAAAACATGACGCCATGTATCAGGAAATCCATCAATTAATTTTTAGGATAAGAAAAATCTATAATTTTTTCTAGGCTTTGTGGTCAATTTATTCAGGACTTTTGTTAAAGCGAAAGGTCCTCTGTCTCCCCTCAAAAATGAAACCCAACTGTGGTTCAGATGTACGACAAATTTCGGTCATTTTTAAAAAGTAAAATTGATCATTAATAAAGATGCAAATTTACCAGAAACCAAATTTCACAATTGTTTCTCTAAGCATCTTTTAATGTCACATTAGAAAAAAGAAAATACTCTGAGGTGTTGGTATATACCATAACTGGGACAAAATTGTTCAGGTAATTTAATTTTATCATTGAAAGTGGTAAAAACTCTTTTTCCTTTTTTTGCATTTAAAAAGAAGCTCTAATTCTGAGTCAAGGTCACTTTATTATGCATAATTAATGTTTTTGAGTTAAAATAGATCAATGAGGGTAACATCAATTTTTAGAAAAGCTTTATGTTTGCATTTTTAATATGTATTTGTTTTCAATGTCTAAATTGTAAAAGTTATTAAAAATGTAATCCTCTCAGTTATCAAAGTTGCCCATCCCTGATATATATATTCAACTGATTATATATAATCCAATAAATTGTTTAAATCTTGCAGAGGTTGATGATAGACTACAGTATCGTTTTTTTCTAAAAACAAAAAAAAACCTGATAGAAAGATGACACCTTCACAGTGTATTTATGTTGGTTATCAAGGATTTTTTTTTCTATTGAAATTCATAACAAAATCCATTTCTAATTAATAAAAGGACCATGAATATTTGACTCCTTTATTATTTGATATAAAAAGTAGCCAGCTGCTACTCACTTTGTTACATGGTCATACATTGAAGTGAAATGTTGACTAATTATATATATAAATATATATAAAACTATCTAAGGTAAAAAATACTAATGTGATTTATTGGTCCACATTTTTCACATTGAGCTCTAGCCCTTGGCATAAATGAGCAGAGGCATTAGCGATTATATGACATTTCTGCAGGTGTCACTATTAATGTAGAATAATGTGCTAGAATAATAAATGTTGAGCATAAATATGTGCACCAAAGGCACAGAATAAATGTATATTTTGTTAAGAAACAATAACAAGAAAACCAATAATTAAGAGTTCAAGAATCTTTTATTCAAACATATTTTTAACTCAAAGATTCATCCACCCGTACAGCAGAGAAACAAATATGCAAAAATAAAGATTTAAGAAACTAAAACAGGTCCTTGAAACAGACACCGAAGTGCAAGTGTTTCCTTAAAGAGGAGCTTATAAAAATATCAAAAATCCCAAGCCAAGCCGGTTCAAGTGCACGAGTATAACAACGTTATAACATGGTGAGATTATGACCGTGAACCCCTCACACCAATCTCTGAAAGACGAAAAGAGAGCGAGCTCATGCAAGTCCCAGGACCTGGACTTAGTCCACCTCCTCGATGGTGGGGCCAGAGGACGCTCCTCCTCCAGGGGCGCCGCCGGCTCCGGGGAAACCACCGGGCATCCCACCGGGCATGCCTCCGGGGGCGCCGCCTGCGCTCTGGTACAGTTTGGTCATGATGGGGTTGCACAGCTTCTCCAGTTCCTTCTGCTTGTGCTCAAACTCGTCTTTCTCTGCAGACTGGGACAAATGAAGAGGAGGTTAAGAAACACGTCTAAGACCTGATCCCACAACGGCAGAATCTGAGATCCACAAGATTCTGAAGGCAGCCGGTGAGTCAAAACCACGTAAATCCATATTGAAGTTATACAATGCTCTCTTATGTGCAAAGAATGAACATATATATTAAGGAAAAGTGGGAAAAGGAGGCAGATTTAAGTTTATCAGAGGAAGCGTGGGAGAAATTTGGAGCTTCCAGTGATCCTCAACCAATTCAATGATTTGGAGGATATGCTGCTGAAATAATGTTGTTGAGGTATACAAAATGGAAAAGCTAACCTACTGCTTAAGAATCCAAAAAGTTAAATTTGACCAGATTTGGGTAAAATAGATTGATTTTATTACCCTGAGACGGACAGACTTTGGTAACTACCCCTGAATATAAACCCTCTTCATCTCTGTATATTTGTTATTATTTTAAAAAAAGGGGAAATGGATGTGGTAAATAATGTTAAAAGTGATTGTATTTTTGTATGCAACATTTTCCTAATGAAAAGATAATGAAAAAATAAAAATAAAACAGATCTGATCCGATACTGGAGTAACTTCATTGGTTCTCACCTGGTTCTTGTCCAGCCAGCTGATGACCTCGTTACATTTGTCCACGATACTCTTCTTGTCCTCCTCGCTGATCTTGTCCTTGAGGTTGTCGTCCTCCACTGTGGACTTCATGGTGAAGGCGTACGACTCCAGGGCGTTCTTGGCAGAGACCCTGTCCCTCTGCTCCTCGTCCTCGGCCTTGTACTGCTCCGCCTCGTGCACCATACGCTCGATGTCCTCCTTGCTCAGGCGACCTGATGGAGTTCAGACCGGATGAGCACAGAGCCAAAAACCAACACCTAAACCCCCCTGAAGGTCGTTCTGTTACCTTTGTCGTTGGTGATGGTGATCTTGTTCTCCTTCCCGGTGCTCTTGTCCGCAGCAGACACGTTCATGATGCCGTTAGCGTCAATGTCAAAGGTCACCTCGATCTGAGGGACTCCTCGGGGTGCGGGGGGGATTCCAGTCAGCTCAAATTTACCCAGAAGGTTGTTGTCTTTGGTCATGGCTCTTTCACCCTCAAACACCTGAAGGTTTAACATCGGATCAACCAACAATTAGTGATAAATAGACTGACAGGGTGACGTGATTTGGAAGAATAGAGTAGAAGAAACCTTTATTCATCCCACTTGGGAAAAACTACACTATAGAAATTATTTACACATTTACAAAGTAGTTGCAGATGAGAATATTAATTTATTTACAAAGTGGATGTCAACAGGAGTAAAAATGTTTGTGGCAGTATAAAGAACCAGATGAATAACAGGTCTACAATCTTAAAATTAGTTAATTTCTCTTTGCTGGGTGTCTAGGAGTTCCATTTTAGTATGTAAATATAGGATAATTTGATTTTCACAAATAACACCAATGCTCCTTCAGTTATGTACATTTTTAATTTCCCATTCAGCCTAAACATTTAAATAAGTTATCTTGTGGTCAATAAGCATGAGTAAAGCCCCAGTCACACATTCCCGCTTCTCATGGCATTGTGCACGATTGTCATAATCCTGATGAAACGTGCTTTGGTCGTGGTGCATGCACTACTTGATCTGGATCAGCGTTGTATAGTCGTGGATGAACACCGGAGAACGGGGAAGGGTCCCGACTGTTTTGAACTGTTCAAAACTGTCGTGGAGAATCGCCGCTCTCAGTATAGCAGGGTGGTAGCCTAATGCAGTCCTAAGGCGAATGGTATTAACGTGGCATGTACGGGGCTCAATCGGGCTGATCGTGGCTCAATCCAGAAAGCTTTCCGAGGACGACTGACAAGGACCTATCCGTTTGTGCCCCGACTGTGTCCCATTCAAGGCGACGCAAGCGACGTGGCTCAATCGGGGCTGACGTGACGCAAACTGGGCTTCGTACCGTCGTATTGACCTAACTGAAGCGGGACGAACGCCCCTGAATAGATGCATTACTGACAGTGTATTTACTTCTTCCCATATCATGCCGATCAAACCAGCCTTGCCAATCGTGTACAGTCGTGCACAATCGCCATGGAAAACGGTATTGTGTGACGGTGGCATAATAAGCAAGCTGCTCGTGGCTCTTGGTGTAAAACTCTCATACTAACCCTTATGTCTGCCATCTTATATTCTGTATTTTATTAACAGAAACTGGCTTATTTTCTCTCATTTGAATAAATGTAGACATGTCTCACACCTCAACACATTTCACTGTCCTAATAAAGATTATTTTTTATATAAGCCCCTTAAATAAAGTGATCCCTTTAAACTTGGGGTAGCCAACAGGGTGATCTAGAGGTGCCCACAGGGACATTTAAAATATAATAATGGTCTCTGATCACCATCACCAACAATGCTGAATGCCTTTTTTAACGTTCTCTGTTTATAAATGCAGTCCATATAAATGCATGAAACTAATTATTTTAAGGCAAACCATACTAATTATCACTCGAAAATAATAATATACACCATAATACTCTTCTTTGCAGCAGCTCTGAGGCTGAAAAGGTCAGTGAGCCCTGCCTTAAACTATAAAATCATTCTTGGCTGTACCTGAATGAGGACACCAGGCTGGTTGTCGGAGTAGGTGGTGAAGGTTTGGGTCTGCTTGGTGGGGATGGTGGTGTTCCTCTTGATGAGAACCGTCATCACTCCTCCGGCTGTCTCGATGCCCAGAGACAAGGGGGTCACGTCCAGCAGCAGCAGGTCCTGCACGTTCTCCGACTTGTCTCCTGACAGGATCGCTGCCTGCACAGCTGCAAGAAGATTGGGAGACTGTTGTTTCAAATAATGCGATTAGAAAATATAAGTGCACTGATATTTACCTTCGCCATGAGGTTGTGTTTTTGACGACATGTTTGTTTGTTTGTTGACAAGATTACACAAAAACTACTGGATGGGTTTTGCTGAAATTTTCAGGAGATGTTGGTAATGGCCCAACTTAAAAATTATTAGATTTTGGTGGTGATATGTATATTTGTCTGGATGCAAACATTTCCTAAAATCCCACAAGTTAACCTTGGGCCGGATTAAAAAAATCATATTTAATAATTGATTCTGGATCCATCAATTCTGGATCTGTTGATCCAGAATTGTATCTTTTACAGGGGTTGTGGAAAAGCCACTGCCGTAGCTGAGCTGCTTGGCAGAGGGCTGCACTCTCTGAGTGTTTTTCCTGTAATCTCTAAGATTATTTGGGGGCTTTTGCCTTTTTTGACAGGAGAGAACTTTTATTTTGATCTCAGACTTTTACCTGCTCCATAGGCCACAGCCTCGTCAGGGTTGATGCTTTTATTGAGGTCCTTTCCATTGAAGAAGTCCTGCAGCAGCTTCTGGATCTTTGGGATACGAGTGGAGCCTCCCACGAGGACAATGTCATGGATCTGACCCTTGTCCATCTTGGCATCACGGAGAGCCTTCTCCACCGGCTCCAGGGTTCCTCTGAACAGGTCGGCATTCAGCTCCTCAAAGCGAGCCCTGGTGATGGAGGTGTAGAAGTCCACGCCCTCGTACAGAGAGTCGATCTCGATGCTGGCCTGAGTGCTGGAGGACAGCGTGCGCTTGGCCCTCTCGCAGGCCGTGCGCAGACGCCGCACCGCCCTCTTGTTGTCGCTGATGTCTTTCTTGAACTTGCGTTTGAACTCCGCGATGAAGTGGTTGACCATACGGTTATCAAAGTCCTCTCCGCCCAGGTGAGTGTCGCCTGCGGTGGACTTCACCTCAAAGATGCCGTCTTCAATGGTCAGGATGGACACGTCAAAGGTGCCACCACCGAGGTCAAAGATGAGGACATTTCTTTCAACTCCAACCTGAAATGTAAGAATTTTCAGATAAGAAACATCCACTCATACCAAACACTTCCTTCATTACCTCTGCCTTTGACAGCATTAGTTATTTATTTTGTTTGTTTGTGATCAGGATGATTCAAAAACTATTCAGTGGATCTGGATGAAACTTTCAGGGAATGTTGGTCATGGCACAAGGAAGAGCTAATTGGATTTTGGTGGTGATCCAATTCCAGATGTGGATCCAGGAATATTTTTAAAGGATTTGTTCAGACTGAGATATCAGACAGTTGCCAACGTTTTTGCTAACAACTCAAAAAGTTGGAAACAGATTTTCATGACATTTTCAGGGAACATTGGCCATGGCACAAGAAACAAAAACAAAACTCAAAATGGCCACTGTGGCACAGGATCAAAAATGCCAATGTCAAAGCCAAATAAAGCGGCGTCCTCATAGTGCAGTCTTAGGTTCCTGGTTAAAAACCATTCACCCTTCCCCGATGCTAACCCATCCTTTCTTACCTGCCCATCTATATCCATATCATTCAGTGCCGAAACTACCAATCCTATCAGAATCAGAGCCAAAATAAATCATCTAATTTCATTTTAAATTATAACTTTAGCAATTCTTTATCATACTTAATCAAGAAACTGCAACTAAATAAATCACTAAAAATAATACTAGTTACTCGAAATACCGTAAATAGCTCCAACAGTGTCAATCCGAACCCAGATACAGATCCAGGAATTTTTTCAAGTATTTCTTAACAGGGAAAGATAAAACAGTTTCCATATTTTTGACAATATCTCGCCTGACAGTGTTGGAAAAGCCTTGATGGAGGTTTGTGCTCTCGAAGCACTTAGTTCTCTAAATCATTTCAGCAGCTTTAGACTGGAAATCATAAATATTGCAGGAAATAACCTGCACTTCACTTTGAGACAATCAATTTCCTAAAATCAAAAACTATGTTGAGAATAAAGCTGAGGACTTATTTTACCTTTTTGTCCAGACCGTAAGCAATAGCAGCAGCAGTTGGTTCATTGATGATACGGAGGACGTTCATCCCTGAGATGGTCCCGGCGTCTTTGGTGGCCTGGCGCTGAGAGTCATTGAAGTAGGCCGGCACGGTCACAACGGCGTTGGTCACCGGCTAAAAGAATGAGAACAGTTAAAGTGGAGAGTGGATCAGGAAACACTGAAGATGTTTACGCAAAACTAAAATAATAATATTAAAACAAACGTCTGGTATGCAAAGGCCTTATGGTGCGTTCCAGTCAATCTTGGAACTTGGATTCAAAGTAGATGCAGAATTTTCCACTGGGAAGTAAGATGCTCGTAACTGGAAAAGTCTAACAAGGATTTGTCATAATTCCGACTTGTCCTGCGTTCTGATGTGCATTGAATGCACCATTAAAGTGGTGATTTTTGGAGATACCAGTTTTTCCTTGGTATTTGTAAATCAAAACTTTTTAAAAAATTATATGTAACAAAAAAAGAAAAAGTAAAAAACAGTGTCTACCTTTCCGAGGTAAGCCTCGGCGATCTCCTTCATTTTGACCAACACCATGGAGGAGATCTCCTCTGGGAAGAAGTTCTTGGTCTCACCCTTGTACTCCACCTGAACTTTGGGCTTGGAGGAATCACTGACCACTTTAAACGGCCAGTGTTTCATGTCTGCCTGGACAACAGGGTCATCAAAACGACGCCCGATGAGACGCTTGGCATCTGAGGGACGGCATAAAAAAAAATAATGAATGATAATCAGCAGAAGAATCTTTATTAGACTAATTAATGATACCAAATCATGTCATACCAAACACTGTGTTGCAGGGGTTCAGAGCCACCTGGTTCTTGGCTGGATCCCCGATCAGCCTCTCGGTGTCAGTGAAGGCAACATAGCTGGGTGTGGTCCTGTTCCCCTGGTCGTTGGCGATAATCTCGACTTTGCCGTGCTGGAACACTCCCACGCAGGAGTACGTGGTGCCCAGGTCAATGCCGACTGCTGGTCCCTTGGACATGATTCCTGAGAAGATGAAGTTGGTCAGCTGTCAATCATATGCTGGCACAGGCATGAAAATCTGTTGTGTGGAGGACGAGGAACACGATCCTGCTCGGAGCGATGTGGGTGGCATCTGTGAGGCACACTTCTACTGTTGGGTAATGAGGCTATTATCAGACCGTGAACGGCTCAAACAGAAGTGGAAACACAGCGTCTCAGTGAAGTGAGGTCCACAGCACCTGTTTTTGAGCCTCCTATGTTTGACAGGCTGTAAGTGGCTGCTTCTGTTGTGGCAACGCTTCACAACAGGGAGGAGAGGGCCTTTACAAAGACACGTTTGATAACAAAATCAGCCACATTCTGGAAAGTTCTACAATGCTATCCTCTCTGAGCCTGAACGTCAGCCCTTAATGACAGATTTGTCATTCAGACGCTATTTTCAACAGTTTTGACAAACAGTTCATTCTCACAGTTGGTTAGGGCTGAGAGATATCCGTCTCAAAGAAAATTAACTACAAATGACACAGAAATACCATAATTCTGTCAAAAATACTTCACAAAACTAAATGAACTTCAGTGCAGGTTATAACTTTGTTATCGTAGGTACACTATGAGGCCTAAAAATGTGCGCATGCAAAATTAGGAAGCCTTAAAGGTATGAAAACAGTGGAAATTCTTAGGGATGCACAACATTATCAGATCAATAATTGTCTCTGCAGAAATTTGATGCTGGTATTTGTGTCAATCTTGTAACGATTTTATGTTTGTTACTTTTAAATGCAATGCTGCCTGTCTTGGTACAGCTGTGCATCTTCACTAGTGTTACTATTCCATTTTGATTATTAAGTTAATGATTCAATTCTATATCACAATGCATCACGATGCAAAGTGGTGAGTAGTATCCTTGATTTACTGCACCAGGCTACTTTTTGATAAAAAAACGAGCAGTTGGATAAATGCAAACTCCTTTTATTGATTAGAAATGGCTTTTGAGATCAACTGCTGCAAAAATGTCTTGTCATTGTAAACTAAAATAAATGCATTTCACAGTTGTCATCTTCCTAAACTTGTTTTTTTCTTCCTCTGAAACAAAACTGATGCTGTGTTTGAGCAGCAGCCTCTGCAAGAGTAAACAATTATTGACTAGCTGCACTGATGCATCTTCATCTATGTCTGCATTGTGATGCATTGATCAAAAGATTTCTGACACCCCTATTGTCTTGGCCAGGACTCTCTTGGAAACTAGATTTGTGTTCTCAATGTTGTTTATTATTATTATTTATATATAATGATTTTTATTGATTAAAAGAGTATAATTAGAATCAGCATACATTTTATGAAAATGTTTGCAGATTTGCAGCTGATATCTTAACCGTATAAACTGGCCATATATTTCCCATATACTGCCTGTAATATTGTCAGAACATACAAATGCTACATTTCGGTTAACCTCATCATCACTTAACGTCCACTTTTATAAATCAAAGTTTAATATAGAAAAAAATAAAATGTTGTTTTTTTCCTGCTCCACATCTGTTTCTTACACAAATGGACTGTGTGTCCATAAATAAAAAGGTTAATTATAGATAAATGGAGGCTTTATTCTATTGAAAATATCAGTATTGGTGATAATGTGTTTGGAAATATCTGCATATTCGATACTGACAAAAATCCAGTATCCCTAGAATTTTTTAATGGCACTTACTTAACGTTGTTGTGTATCTGCTGGAAGGACATATGGGGGAGGATGTGACTATTGGAGCAAAATAAACAATGGAGTAAGTCAAGGAATCTTAATCTTCTGCAGCAAAATAATAATAATAATAATAATAAATATTTCACCCAACCCTAGAGGTGGTATTCTTGTGCAAATTCTTCAACAGTGCTCTTGCTGTCTGCCTGTCTCCATGGTACTGAATTAAACTCTATTTACTTACCAAAACAAGAACTTCAGCCTGTAGTTTATTGATAGTTTCAAATTTAATGTATGAAAATCATTCTCAATAGTTTTTGGATTTTTGAAAAAGGTACAGATTCAGTGAGCGCATGTGTCTAATTAGACATTTGGATAACCTGAAAAACAGGCTGATTAAATAAGCAAAGACTCATACTCAGTGTCTCAGTGCAAATAATTAAAACAGGCTGACTCAGGAATTATGAGGGCCCACCCTGTTTCCTGTAACAGCAGAAGCCGAATCAATAAGCTGTAATGTCGGCCTAAGTGATCCAAAACGGAGGTCCGGACTTATCTAAGAGACAGAGACATACTTGGGGCTGTGGAGCAGGATCCTAATTGTGCAGATGAGAACACACGTCAGGGTGAGGAAGACACGAGGACACGTTCTTATCACAGCAAAGGTTAAAAGATCAAACTGTAGCTGAACACGAGTGGTGACGTTAAGTTGTGTAATACTTTATCAGAAAAGAGATTAAAGATCAGCAATTAAACTCTGTTGATAAGCTCTTAAAGCTACAGTGCTCAGAAGTTATGATCAGGATCAAAATGGACTTCATCAGTCAAACCATGGGGTGCATGATAAATTATAGGCCCGGTGTTGGTACCAAAGATTATAGATTTTAAAGCTAATAAACCAGCTGGCAGAAATGTTCACATCCACAGTTTTCAGTGATGAAGTTTTGAGCAATTATCTGCCAACACTGATATTAAACTGAGGAGTCGTTAAATTAAGTTGATTTTAAGTGGTGATATATGTTTGTATGACCTCTGGTGCTCCAGTCTTAGGCCACTGGTGGTCATGTAGAAGTACAATGAATAAATGTCTCAAAACGCTTCATCTTTCAAGTGAAGTATTGAGTTTGTTGAGGTTTATGCAGACCCAACATACCTAGTATATAATTATCTGTATTGCACTGGAATTGATGATTTTTGTGTCCAATCAACAGACCATAGCTCTTCCAGCTCCACCCTTTAGGGTCAGTTTGGTTTGCTTGGGATGTCAAAAAGTTGGATGGCACTGGTTGTTTTTTTGGGCACCTTTTCTCCTCAGTTGGCAGTGGAAAGAACTGTAATTGCTGAACTGTTTGTTGGAAACGCAGCTTTAGTTACTTTTCACCTGTCCTTTGAAACACAGAATCGTCTCTTGTTTGACAATTTGCCATCAGATTAAATTGATTTTAAGGGATGACGTATGTTTGTATGACCTCTGGTGCTCCATACTTTGGCCATTGGTGGACGTGCCTTTGAGGATCTTGTGCATCCTTTATTTGTACATAAGAAACCTTGCCCTTATACCCCACAGATTGATGAATTATTGGAAAAATGATGAACAGGCTTTGATATGAATCTAGGCTAAAATAGTTTGAAACTTACTTGAGTGTTAATTTACAGTGAAAGGTTGATTTACAGTAAAGGGCTGATTTACAGTCGAGGGTAAATTTACAGGAAAGGGCTGATTTGCAGTAAAGAGTAAATTTACAGTAAGGGGTTATGGAGCAGCATGTGGAGCTGCATCATTAGCTCTGCTGTCAGCCTGAGAACATGAGGGTGTGTCACTGCACATTTCCGGAGGCTGGGAACTTTCCAGACTGTTTCTTCACTTCCTTAAGACATACACGCGGTTTGAGGAGTTACATAATGAGCCTTACACAACTTTAACAGACATGAACAGCTCTGTGATAATATATAAGTATAACAGAAAAACGGCAGACTGAAGCATCAGCTCAAACCTGTTGTTAGCCTCTTCTGTGGAGTTAAACATTACGTTAGAGGTTTACTTAATAACCAGAGAAACATCATGACAGTCAGTCTGCAGCTGTGGCAGTTAGAAGATGTTCAGAGAAACAGTGTTGGTGTATTTCAATGTTAAAACGGCTTTACTCACACTTCAGAGGAGAATGTTAGCCAACAGTTAGCTTAAATAAAATCATCACTAGCCAACCGTTAACACAGGTGACGTCACCGCCGCGCGAACGTAACGTAACATTTAAACAGTTTGACGTCAAAGTCCTGAAGCGCCATTAACGCCACATTAAGTTATACACAGACAGTTTACATTTCCATACTCACCTCGGTTAGTGTTTCCTTAAGTTTCCACTGCAGCAGTCTGTCTCTCTCTCTGTCCCTCAGAGCCTCCTCTGGTCCCGGCTGTCTGTCCGTCAGTCTGTGTGGGAGCGGCCCGGCCTCCTCTTCCTCCCTCACGCTGAGAACTCTCCAGAACACAGGAGGAGCGTTGCTGGCCAAACCCTCCGCCATCATCTGCCCTGAAAATGAGCCAATAACGAGTCAGCTCCAGCCGCCAGCAGCTGCTGCTACCAAGATGGAGGTGTGTGAGTGTGGAGGCACCTGAAGACAGATAAGAGAGAGGACAGACACTGAGGACATGGACAATGAGGACAGAGACTGTGAGGGACTATACAGAGGGAACATCAACCCACAGAACAGAAACTCAGAGGAACAGTGGAGAACATAGACTCTGAGGACATAGACTCACAGAACATAGACTCAGAGTCTTAGTCAGACTAACCCTGCATTATTAAATGTAACCGTCTGGCTCCAAAAGTTTAATTTAGTCTTTAATTTGAACATGTATTATCTTAGAATCTGCATCGCCCATGACGGCCATCATTAAAAGAATATTAATTGGACCTGCTATTGAAATGTCTAAAACACGTTAGTTTACAGGGAAATTAATGCTTTTCCCAGTTTTTCACCCTGATTTCAGTTAATGTGATTAAAAAAGTTCTCCAGCTGCTGTGTGGGAGAAGCAGAGAACACTAGAGGACCCCTCTCCTGTTTACTGTTGACAGTGTCCTCAGCCATAGATCATCGTATTAGATCATATAGGTGTACCACAACATCACTTTAACATTAGAACAGATTCTCCTGAGAAGATTGACACCAAACTGTATCACAGAAATGCTACACCTGAGCATTACCTGAGCATGTCAGGGCAGGAGGAGCGCTCTCATTAACAAAGGGCACACCAGGACACAGCTCATGCCCACCCGCTCCATAATCCCACGGTTTGGGCAGAACTCGATGATCCGTGACCCACTTATGCTTTACTTCGAGTTAATCCACCCTGATATCAGTGTCTTTTTTCAGTTTATGGTGTTGCTCTCAGATGTGTTTCAAAGTATCAGCTGATGTTTTTTGACACCTTTAAAGTCACATAACATTTTTATTATTTTGGGTGTGGCTAAACTTTCCTTCTTCCAGAGTCTTCCTGTACTTGTCCCGAGGGGAGAGCTGCAGCTTAACAGTGCTGTCTCTGTTTAAAGAGTTCGTTGCTCAAGTGTAATTATCTGTACTTTTGAAGCAAGGGTACAACAAAACAAGTTGGTTACTGATTTCTGTAAACCGCAATATCTACAGATATCTACTGTAAAAAATCAATACTGTAAATTACTGTAAAAGGCAATGTATTGTGGGAAAACAGATTTCTGTAAACTTAATGGCATGTTACCATAAAATATACAGTTACCTACTGTAAAATGTCTTTACAGTAAATCACTAAAAAAGGGCAATAGATCAATACAAAACTCCATTTTGCCAAGAAAAAAACTGACTAATAGACAGCAAATTTCCTTTTAGTAAATGTTACACATTTTTGGTGGAACAAATGTTTGATTAAATGTATTTTTTGGGATAAAGATCAATGTATGTGATTTTAAAAAATATATAATGCTAATAAATGACCAGTAAGATAAAGTGATATCAATTTAAAATACAGCAAATTCACTGTAATTTAAAATGCATTTAAAAAGTTTTAAAATAAAATACAGTAATGATACTGTTTCTTGAAATACAATAATTGTGCTCTAAATTAAAATAGAGTAATGCTACTGTAAGACATTTACAGTAACTTACTGGCATCTTGTTGCCATTACATTACTATAAAATTTACAGCAAACTTTTTTTGTAGTGTACAGTCTGTATATGTGTGCATATTAAATGTAACATCACCACAAAACATCTTGTTGGCTGTATCATGAACATTACTGTTAAAAAGTTCAGTGCCCATCTGCACAGGTGCTTGTATGTATTGTTAGGTTGTGTTTTTATTCTTTTTTCTGTCTGTTGTATATTTTGTATTTTTCATATATACCCAAGTCAATTTTGCACTATTTTCTACCTAATTTATACTTCATTTAACTCCTCCTGACCTTTATTTTTATTTTTATTTGAACTACGTCAATTGTTTTTGCACCAATTTACCAAGTCAAATTCCTTGTATGTACACATGTACTTTGCAATGAATGAATAATATTCTGAAACTGGCTCCTTGGCTCTTTTTGCTTGGCTGCATGACTCTGCCTGTCTAGAACATTCTTGTCTTATCATCATTCATGAGTCATCAGTGTGTGGTTATAGATTAAAAAGGAAACCAACAGTCTCTAGCAGAAGTAGGGTCACACCAAAGAGTCCTCGCATCACTGAGTGATTTATCTAAACTGTGTATAATTTACTTTTTAAGCTTATTTGACTGAAAGAATCAGCAGAACTGAGCAGAAACAGCAGGTACACAGGCAAAGACTGTACAGGACTGAGAGGGGTGAACAGTCGTCATTTTTTACATTAACTGGTACAACTGGCTGAGCTTGATGAGCGACTGCAAGACTCGCCATGTGCTTCTTTAGGCTTAGAGTGAACAGAACGGGGAAAGAACCAAACCATTTACTCATGGGGCTTGTATGGAGAAGCAGGAACAGTGAACACTGTGCTTTAGGCAGCTGCTAGCATGGCAAAGAAAGGAGAAGGAGAAGTCTTAATGCAGAAGATTTTTAGTTTTGCTCATTCAGGTGCTCTATCAGACGTGTTAAATGAGACTTTTGATATATTCTTACATTTTGCCAGTATATGGCCAATCTATGGGATATAAAAGGCCAAAATATACAGCCAAAATATCTAAAAATGTCTGCAAAATTCTCTGTATCTATATCCATCCATCCATCATCCATACAGCGTATCCCTTTCCTATCCCAGCTGACATTGAGCGAGACGTGGGGTACACCCTAAACGTTTGCCAGCCAATCGCAGGGCCACATAGAGAGACAAACAACCATTCACACTCATACCTAAGGGCAATTTGGAGCCACTGATCAACCTAATGAGCATGTTTTTGGTCTGTGGGAGGAAGCCATAGAGCCTGAAGAGAACCAACGCATGCACAGGAGAACATGCAGACTGCACACAGGAAGGCCCTGACTGACATGGGGATTGAACCAGCAACCTACTTGCTGTGATAATCAGCTTTTTAGGCATTTATCTGCAGATACTGAAATGGATCAGACAATATTATGCATCCCTGCTTATTTCCTATGAATCACACATATTGGCATATTACCACTCTGTAGATGTTTGATCAGGGTCAAATGTTATATAAATTACAATTTAAAACATTAACTGGTTGATTTATCGCCAGCTGTTGTCAATCCTGCATGGCAGAGAAAGGGGCACTAAAATGACAAAATACTTGCATTGTATTTGAGATATTTACATTTGCTTTTACCTGAGTACATTAATTTAGAGCTACGTTCTCTTCTCCTGCCAAACTTTATTTAACTTTAATACACATATTTGCATTCATCCCTCCCTTGGACCTAAAAACGTGATCAGAAATGTCACTCCACGAGCATCTCGGCCGTTCACGTGTCCTTTCTGTCATAGAAATGAGCCTCTAAATCAACAGCATGCCTCAGATGAAATCTCCCAAAAGACTGTGGAGATACACTGAAACACGTAAACTGTTACACGTCCACGGAGACAACGCTTGTGATGTCATCTGGGACTGAACATGATCGACCACCATTCTTGTTTCAGTGTAAACATTCATGTGTGCCTTTGTCCCCCATGAGAGGTCACAAAGTCTGTTATTCCTCACATATCTGAGTCACATTCATGCACACATGAGCGTGCTGTGTCTTTGGCCTGGCATTGTTGGAGAGAGTGAGTGATACATGCTAACAACGTGAAGATTAGGCATGACCCAAACATGACCCTGAGTTCACTGAGACATAAAGTCATGGAGCTGCTCTGTGCTGGAGTGATCTTTTAAGAAACACGTAATAATAAAACATCAATCTGAACATGTACATGAGTCGTCTGGTATTAGATATTAAGTTAAAAAATCACCTTCAGTGTGACTTTGAGATCTGAGGACTCTGGTCCACAAGAACAACTCTTATGGAAAGCTGTTCGGGCATAAAAGAAAGAAGGCTGGTTCAGCGTACTAGTTGATTAAAACTGAGTACATTTACTCCAAATCTGAGTACTAGTAGAGCTGAACTACAGTTGATATCACCAATATCAATGTTATGCCCAAACAGCTTTCCATAAACACTCCATGATGTGTATAGCAAACCAAATTTTCTGTGTCATGGATAAATTTCACATGTTAAAGGAATATAACTCCCTTTTTTAAAAGGTTTTCTCTGTCATTATGCAAAGGTTTTCCACAAAGCATGAATGCAGGTTTTCTGGTAATACCTCAGAGTGCAGGTTCATTGAATTGAGTCAGTCAACATTTGTATCAATCAATCAATCAATCAATCTTTATGTGTATCGCACCAGCTCATAACAAGTGTTATCTCAAGACACTTTACAACAGAGCAGGCTGAAGACAAACTCTTCATTTTATTGATACACATATATGCATATATACAAATACATATAATAAATACATTTGCATATACACATACATACATCCAGAAATGTATCCATCCAGACAGAAACAGTGGGACTTAAAATTAAAACATATGATAGAGACAAACAGATGGACGCCCATATCACAAATCTGACCTTATTATATTTGTCTCTGCTGAATATAGATTCAGTCAATCAATCTTTATTTATATAGCACCATATTTGTTGAATATAAATGTATTAAAGGTAAGCCCCTTGTTATGTGGCATCTCATTTTCAAGAGGGACCTCATGGCTGTAAAGATAGTTAATTTGGATGTATAATCAATACAACCATGGATACAGGGATCAATCTAATACTAAAATTAACATCTATAATGAATATAAACTTGAGAGGAATGACCTCAGTTAAAGTAACAGTAAAGACTGAAGGTGGGTTAGGGGACTGTGGTTCACTGCACCCTTCATGGCACCCCTGGTGGAATTTTTCAAACTTTGCATTTCAACTATGGCAGCCTGCAAACACACAGGCTGATCCTCAAATCCTGTTGAACTGCTCTCTCTTACATAATTCATAATTCTTCAACAACAAAATGTGGATGTACTACACCCAGGGGCACCATTAGAGGTCATGGGTCCCACCAAAACACCCCCAATATACCCGACACAGTTTCACTAAGAACATCTCCATTTTTAAAAAGTGTGCATAATAAGTTTAGAAAATAACCCATCTATCCATCATCTATACCTCTTATCCCTTTTAGGGTCACGGCAGGCTGGAGCCTATCCCAGCTGACATTGGGCAAGAGCCTGGGTACACCCTGAGCCGTTTGCCAGCAAATCACAGGGCCCCATAGAGAGATGGATGATCATTCAAGCTCACACTCAGACATAAGGGCAAACTCCACACATAAAGGCCCAGCCTGACAGATTTCAAACCAGGAACCTTTTTGCTGTGAGGCACATGCCTTGTCTAGCACAGTGCAGTTTGCTCTGTTTTAATGCAGAGAGAAACTATCTGCAGCTTCACTCTCTTGGAAAGCAAGGCCGAGTTTTCATTACAGGATAGAACAATGCCAAGTAAAGTGCGTCATCCTGTCTTGTTGTGTGATGACGGTATTTCTTTCCCACCCTATGCCTGTATCATAAAGCACCAAGCTGATCCGTTACAGTCTAAGGTAGAGCTTACTCTTTTGTAGATCCAGCACTTTGGTTTCCACCCTCACTCACTTTTACTGTGAGTTACTAGAGCTGTGTGAAAGACTTAAAAAAGCTGCAGCAAACCTGACCTATCAGCTTACTTCTAATAAAGAATGTTCTTGTTATTGGTCATAGTTTGCCTTGACCTAAATCTGCCACCAGCTGGCACCTAGTTTATTTCATTAATCCCAAGGGTGACGGCCTTAAGTGATCTGGGGTCCAAGTTTTTAACAAATGTGCCCCTCAGTTACACCGATGGCATGGCTTGCAGACAAATGCTTATTTAGACAACAATAGAGAGATTAAAACTGGCATTTGACATCGGATACGTCTAAAGTAATCTACCAGGCACCTTTTTCAGGCTGTATCCTCTTCTTGTATTGTGGTACTGTTCTTCTGGGACCAGAGTTACTCAGGAGACCCTTTGGTGTCATGGTGCTTCACAAAAGACTTTGGATTTCTCTCAGGATAGGTGTGTCTCTGATTCTCTGACTGGACAAAATAGCAGAGAAATGTTCTATTTGCAAGTGTTCAGCCCGAGGCCATAACAAAAACTGATCCATGACAAAAGTAGCACTCTGAATAACAATAATGTGACTCTTATCACATCAAACGATCTCCGAGGAGGACTCAGATCCCTGATCTGCTCTTTCATCTGCCTATGGAAAATAAAACTGTGTTTGTGGCTGCCATGGTTTCCTACGAGACGCCCATATGCACAATACAGCTATCAAGCGTTTTTTTTACTTCACAACATTTTTAAGAGCCAAAAAGCTTGCGTAATCTTTCATAGTGAGTTATGCATACGTAGACTTGTGGATGCATCACTAGAAGTTCTTGAAGATGCTTGTCATGTAATACCTGCACAGGCATGTTATAGCAAATGACTGCTCACAACAATCAACCTGAAATTTCATAAGTAATCTCGAATGGATCAACTTGTTCAACAAATTGTTCTGACGTGAAGTGCAGGTGTCTGCCCTAATTTTCGCCTGACACAAAAATTTTAAATGATCACAGGCTCGCATCTGTGGTCAGGCACAAAGCTGTCATGTTCCTTACTTGACAACTCTATAATCCTCCTCATACCTGGTCTAAAGTCTGTGGTCAGAGTGTTTCTGCTATTTTGAGGATGCATTGGAGAGATTAACACACATTCACAAGATGAAAACACACAATTGCTGAGCTTGTTCACTCGCATGGATGCACAGCGGCACACTTCTAACATAAAATATCAGAGCATTTGTTAAAAAAATTCAGTTTGAAGCTAATAAGGGAACAGAGAGCTCAGAGACAGCCTGTTTTTTTTTCCAGCACTCCTCAGTGTGCTATTCCTGTGCGCTCCAGCATGCATAATACTCCAAGAAACCAGAAAGAAACACACAGATTAAAGTTTTTCTCAAAACACAGAGCTGCATTTATAATATTTGTTTATAAAGTAATGAATGACCCTGATTATTATGCTCACAGATAATAAAACTGGCTGTCCAGTGTGTTTTAAACACACAGGAAAAAAAAACAGAGCCAAGGATTCCTGCAGGAAAATTAGGAAATAAATTGCTATAGCCCACGGGTATTTGATGTACAATAAACAGGTCTGTCATAAACATAAACATGCCTAATCCCATTGGTTTTAACAGGAGATTCTATGACTAATGAGGTTTGGGTATGAGAGGATATCTTTATCAACAGGGCTAAATATCAGAGCATTTGTTAAAAAAAAAAACAGTTTGAAGTTTATAAGTGAGCAGAGAGCTCAGACACAGCCTGTTTTCCTTGGTTTGCTGTTTCTGTGCACTCCAGTGCATGTAATACTCCAAGAAACAAAAACAACCCCACACAGGATTAAATATTTTTTTTGAAACACAGAGCAACATGTATACTATTTGTATGCATACTACTAAATCTCACTGATTATTTTGCTCAAAAATATTAAAACAGGCCACCCAGTGTGTTTTAAATACAGAATTAAAAAATAGCCAAGGATTCCTGCAGAAAAATTAGGGAATTAATTGCTTCAAGACAATAGGTATGTGATGTACAGTAAACAGGTCTGTCATAAATATAAACCTGCCTGATCCTGTTGGTACGAGAAGATCTCTTTATGTCTCAGCCATCCTACTTCAACAGCTCATTCTGTGGCTGCTTGATTGCTCAGCAACACTCTGCAAGTGAAGCTCTGGATCACTTTGACCATGACAGTGATCATGAGGAAAGAGGCCAGGCTTCATAGAGTCTTTGGTTGAAATATTAGTTTTGTGATAAAGTTAAGTTTTGTAGATTTAGGCTTTTGTTTTAAAAACCTCCTTCTTCACCCCTGGAGGACAGGCTGCAGCTCAGTGACGCTGAATGTAAGCTGTCTGTTCAGGGCCAAGGACTGTTGTCCAATTAAACTGAGCTGTAAAGTTTGCTGCTTGACTGAATTATGAATTACAGATCTGCAGAGTGAGATCTGTGCTTTTGGATTTCATCTTGATTTAAACAGCATTAAGAGAAGAAACAAGAAGAAAGACATTCAAAAGTGGTTGTCAAAGTTGATGCTCACTTTTAATTCTAAAGCACTGCACTTTTTCATCTGTAGAAATATCTTATGTAACGTCTGAATGCATGAACACAGACCAGCCGTCATCACAAACCTTCAGTGTCCATTATCCTCTCTGTAACTGAAGTTCATCTATGATGTAAAGAAAAGACATGTCAAAAACAGCTGCTTTTTAATTAAGTGAGGCCAATCTGAGGTTAACACCTGTGTGAAAAACATGTTCACTTCAGGTGGATTGTTATTCAAATGTGAATGTGCGTAGGATATTCAGAGAAAAAGGAAGAAAGATGTAAGAGTCCAGGCTCCGGTTACTCTATTGTCGGAAACTTTCCCTAACACGCCTCATGTGGAGGAGACATATAAAAGCAGAGACCTGAGGGCCAACGGGAGGACGCAGGATGAAGACCTGCAGGTGAGTCCCTACAGCTCTCTCCCTCCTTATTTTCAGGCATTTCAACACTCATCAGTTGATCTTAAATGGTTAATTTTGTTTTTTGACGTGGATGATGAGGCTGACTTTACTTGATCATTAAAATACCCAAATTATGTTGAAGCACAGACGGTTACAAATCAGACTCAATGGAGGCTTAGGGTCTTGACCTGAGAAACAGTGACATTTTGGGTCTACTTTTCTTAAAATTTATCATTTCTTCAGAAGAAAAGCTAACACTTTAGTCTTTTTTTATTTTGAAAAACTTTTTTAGGGGGTAATGATCAGTTTCAAGGTAGACTGAGTAGTTTTACAACAACCTGAAGGCAGCTTATTTTAAAGATGTTTAAAAAAATGTTTTACAACAATTTACCTGCATTTTTTTTTTATTTTTTATGTACAATTGTCCTTTTAATTTGAAATGAAAAGTCACCAAATGACAATAAAAGCACAAAGCTTCAGTTTGAGAGTCATAATCTCTGTATATCTGCACTAACTCTGAGTATAATGGACTTTTGTCACTGTTTCCTTGTGTACAGAACAGTTAACCTGTCCTCACCCCAAGATTAATCTATCGATTGATCAATCAATCAGTCAGTCTTTATTTTTATAGTGGCAAATCATGACCGATTTTATCTCACAATATCTAACAAAAGAGTAGGCCAATGCCAACTTTCCCTTTTAATTATATTGATTTTATTTTATTTATATATATCTTTTTCATTTCCATGTTTTTGCCAGTGTTTGTCCATTTTTCCTTTTGCTAAATAACTCAAAAGGTTATGAACAGAACTGGATGAAATTTTCAAGGAATGCTGGTCATAGGACAAGAAAGAACTGATGTGATTTTGATAGTGATCTGAATGTGGATTCCTATCCAGGACTATTTTTTAAAGGTTTTGTTAACAATACGAGATAAGGCAGTTTTCCACTTTTTTGCATATAACTAAAAAAATTTAAAAGAAATTTGGATTAAATTCTTAAGGAATATTGGTCATGGTACACAGTCGAAGTGATAACATTTTGGTGGTGGTCTGAACCCGAATGTCGATCTAAGAACTTTAAAGAATTTATTAACAGTGCAAGGTAGAGCAGTTTTTTTTACATATTTTGACAACAACGTGGCCAACAGTGTTGGAAATGCCTTGGTGGAGGTTTATGCCTTTGCAGCACTTCTAGTTCATTCATTCATTCATTCATTTTCTATACCGACTATCCCTTTCGGGGTTGCGGGGGGGCTGGAGCCTATCCCAGCTGTCATTGGGCGAGAGGCGGGTACACCCTGAACCGGTCGCCAGTCGATTGCAGGGCAACACATAGAGACAGACAACCATTCACTCTCACACCCATACCTAAGGGCAATTTAGAGTGACCAATTAACCTAATGAGCATGTTTTTAGTCTGTGGGAGGAAGCCGGAGTGCCCGGAGAGAACCCACGCATGCACGGGAAGAACATGCAAACTTCACACAGAAAGGCCCTGCCTGACCCGGGAATCGAACCAGTGACCTTCTTGCTGTGAGGCACGTGCACAACCTGCTGCGCCACCGTGCCGCCCACTTCTAGTTCAATTTAATACATTCATTTTTATTTATTAGGGATGCAAATTTTTTTTTTTTTTTTATCTGCTTCATCAATGAACAGGAAAACTTACCAGCCAGTAAATCTTCAATGGAAATAATCATTAGTTTCAGCCCTTGTCATACGGCCATGCTGAAGTGACAGCTCTAGGATGGTGACTCATTACGCATCATGAACCAGGACATTTAATAAAGACGGTCTTAAGCTGTTTGACTGTTTTGTTTTTGTTACAAAGGGAATGATATGAACATCATGAGGGAGATTGGTTTTGTTTCTGTGCTCAACAAGCACCTCCTGCTGAGTGTGCAAGCAAGTCTGTGCTGCTTGTATCCTAATGTAATTATATTTATTTTATTTTAAAGAGATGTTGAAAGACAGAGAGGCCGGCTGAGACAAAGCGACTAAAATGAGAATTTGGGATAGCGATTCATTTATAGATGCCCAGTCCATAAATTTGTCCTCATCATATTTCGATATGTGGTCATTTTGAAGTTTGAATGCACTTACAGGACGAGTATAAATGTTGGTTCTCATTGTTTTGTTGTGTATTCACAGGCTCACCCTCAGAACAATGACACTTCTCATCCCTCTGTGCCTACTTGGCCTCATTATGAAGACGGAGGCCCAGATACCAGGCGACTGTATATTAAGTAATACGAACCGACCTCCAGGTATTTGCTTTTCATAAAAACATTATTGGGTTAGCGTTCAAGTCATGATTCAGTTTTTATTAATGTGTAATCTCTCTTTTTTATTATCTTTCAGAAAACTCTGACGTTACCGTAACCTGTGGCACGGAGTATATCACGCTGTCCATCTTCATCTGCCCCATCTATCAGGCTCTTTACAACGAGTCCCTGATGGTCCTCAACAACAGGGTCAACTCGCCCGAGTGTTACGGCACTGCTGACTGGAGCGTTACCCCACCGGTGCTAAAATTCAAATTCCTTTTAAGCAACAGTGCCAACGGTGTATGTGGCCTTCTCTGGCAGGTATTCTTCACAGCAGCTCCGTCTAATTTGTTCAGACAGTGGAAATACTTTTTCTTACTTTGATTGTTTTTGCCTGAGGGCCTCATGCTACGTCAGGAATGAAAATCTATCATCAAAAGAGTAGATTAGCCCTAAGACCGGGGTCATCAACTGCAATTGTACAAAGGCCAGTTTTCGACTTTAATAAATAATAATTTAAGTCTAACCAATGTACAGATCTTTTTTAATTTCCCCCTTCTAGCTGAGTGACGGCCAAGGTCCAGCCAAATACTAGCCAACTACCAGCCAACTTCTAGCCACTGGGAGCCCCTGCACCTCTAAATTCTTCCACAAACATGCCATTATTAGTTTAATATGTTATTTTTCCAATTTTATGCATTGTTAACCCTAAAAATCAGTCCATATATTTGGGCCACTCCCAATCATTGTAGATTGGAGCTTGGCGAGATGGAGCTGCCTTATTACAGACCCTGAATCAGGTGGATCCAGCTGCTGGGCAAGGTTATCTGACACAGAAAACAGAAAGTAAATCTCTGGCTTTATCTGACTGACTGTGGGATATAGCTGCAGATAAGGTGGGTGGTCACAAAGCTGCAGATAAGGTGGGTGGCCACATAAATGACCTGCAAAAGGCGTTTTTATTTGTTTTTTATCCAGGGTAGATTCACCTTAGCTAAAGTCTGGGTTGAGTTAGCTCTCGGAGGGTGCAAAGCTCTGCCAAGGTGCTGTTACATCTGTAAGCAATAGTTCCATGATAAAGTTACAACCATAACATGATTCATGACCCTGAAAACCTCACACCTAACATTCAGATTCATGTTGATGTCATTACTAGTTAGACAGTTATTGAGCAAAAACAATTGTTTGCTAATGGCAGTTATCTGGATCACCACATAAATCTAATAATTTTCAACCCTTTGACTTCCAGACTAAGAGATACATTTGCAACAAATTTGTTGATGAAATTGTGTTCCTGCCTCTTCATTTAGCAACAATTCAGTTTGTTTTTTTCAGATTACCTAATCAGGAAGCAGATATGCAGGTCAACCTCTGGTTGGCTTGCCTGTTGTGGTTTTTACAGGTTGTGAATGGACTTCTTTCATTTTTGCAACAAAATTTTTGTTTTTTTTTGTATGAAAACATACTAGAGAGCAAAATTTAGATATTGAGTGGCTGACCAGTACTCTGAGGAATCAAATATACGTTTTGTTTGTTTGTTTGTTTGTTTGTTTTTTTACCTCAAATTTATTTCCTTCATCCAAATTATGATTGTTAGAGGACCTGAAAATATGTGAAAGATTTTTGCTCTTACTGTGTAAGATTTCTGAGAAGCTATGCAGCCATGATTCACTCCCATTTTTTTCTGGTTTTCAAACAATTACATTCATGTACAGCAGCGCCACCCAATGGTAACCTATTGGTGTTACAAATGCTATTCAGAGAGGTGAACAAGGAAAAACAGACAAAGATGGGCTTTCGAAGTTTTAAATGCAGTGGTATGGCAGGAAAAAGTCAACCACACGGTTACAATGCCAGTCAAAGGGCTAAGTTGGGCCATTACCAACATCTCTGGAGAATTTCAGCAAAATCCATCCAGTGGTTTTTGCGTAATCTTTCTAACCAACAAACAAACAAACATTCACTGGCAAAAACATAACCTCCTTGATGGAGGTAAAAATGAAATGCCCTCAAGTAAAAACGTTTGATCATAAATACATGTTCTTGGTCAGATTTACTCAGAAAAATGAGACATGCTTTACGGTTTTTCTCCTCCACAGGAATACAGTCAAATTGGTTCAGGACTCTTCTCTGACTACTCAAAAATTGGGTCTGTTAATGTCTCTGGATTGGTTACCTCTGTGGACAACAGTCCTGGCACCATCACCTATCGAGCGCAGATCTTGTACAAGTTCTCCTGTGCGTACCCGCTGCAGTATATCCTGAACAACACTCAACTGGGCGTGTAAGTAACCTCTGAGTTCTTGAAGTAACTCGTACACTGTAAGTATTTGGCACTCTTTCTCATAAATCTGACCTCTTCCATACAGATCAGGTGTGAATCTTGCCATCAAAGACAACAACGGCAGCTTCATCAGCACATTGAAGTTAAAGCTTTATTGGGTAAGATCAGCTCTTTTTATGAGGACCAGAGCTTTTGTTTTGATATTACAGAACTTGATGGTTTTGTTTTTCTGACAGGACGAGGAACTCAACAACCCGATGATCGTTCCACTAGAAGGACTGAATATAAAGACCAAAATTTATGTTGCAGTTGTAGCATACAATCTCACAGACAGGTAGAGTAAACACTTTGGGATCACTGACTATGTGTGAATGTGGACACCACATTTCAATGTC
This sequence comes from Cetoscarus ocellatus, assembly GCA_037902135.1. NCBI lineage: Eukaryota > Metazoa > Chordata > Actinopteri > Labriformes > Labridae > Cetoscarus > Cetoscarus ocellatus. The sequence continues at coordinate 1,102,709 of JBAMNC010001626.1, read as the reverse complement.
CTTATTTCGTACTCGACATCTACGTCTCCGTGTAGGCAGGTATTTTTTTAAAAACTAAGCTTTTTCTGTGAATTTTGTTCTTCTTTCTGAACGTAAATGCCGCTTTAGGTCACTGAAAACTCTGGGCAAAGTTGGGATATTTTGAAAACCCAGGGAAAAACTGTGTTTTGGACAAAAAGCATCACACTCTGTGCAGACCTCTCCAGAGTGATGTCACAGTGGGCGTTGCTAAGCTGTTGCTGTTTTTTCACAGACTTTCTGTCACTCCTTCACTATGATGCTCATTTAAAAACACTCAGTTTTTACTAGTAACATTTTTTAAGTCTACTAGTACAACTAGTAACACAAACTTGTTTACTAGTAGAAGATTTTACTTCACTAGTCAGGTCTACTACACTAGTGTGCCAAAAACCTTTAGTAGTTAAACAACAATTTTGTTTACTAGAACTACTAGTAAACTCAAAATATCTCACTAGTAGTACTTATAGATTGTTTTTAGTCTACTAGTAGTACTAGTAAAGCTAAAAGATTCATTTGTAGTACTAGTAGACCTAATGCAAATGAAGTAGGAGGGATTATAACCAAGTCTAGCACCCTGATTGGTTGTAATATCTTTGAAAGCCAATGAGAAGCCTGAATTTGCTTTTCCACGCCCCCTTATTAGCATATAAGGCTTACTAGTGGTACTAGATAAGATTTTTAAGTCTGCTAGTACAAGTAGACCCAAAAAAGTCTACTAGTACGTACTAATGAAAATTTGTAGATCTACTCGTAATTTTAGTGACACTTTTGCTTCACTAGTAAAGTTTACCCATGCACTAGTTGACCAAAATTGAGTACATGTACTCCAAATTTGAGTACTAGTAGACCTGAACTAGGGTTTATATCACTGAAATCAATTTTATGCCCAAATGGCTTACCATACCGTGTCGACTGGTGACAGACATGTCTCACTTTAGGTCCCATAAAATGCATATTTTGGAAAACTCCGGCAAAGGTGAAGATTTTTTAAAAACTCAGGTTTTGGGCATAAATGTTACACTCATAAATGTTACTCTCTTATTACATGTGCTACAGTGGACGTTGCTAAGCTGTTGCTGTCTTAAAGGGTTGACTTGACACTATACATCCCAATACAGACTCCTTCACTATGATGCTGCTTTGAAAGTTTGTGATCGGTAAAACTCAGCTGATAGATATGACAACAATAACAATAACACAGTAGAGTAAATAGGACATTTAGGCCCTGTTTACATGACAATGAAATCGGCTAAAAACAGAGAGTTTTCATGCACTCCTTCTGTTTACACGAGAACAGTGCCCTGAGTGCCTGAATCCACAAACTTTTGAAACCAGTGTCCAGAGTGAAAAGTTTTAAAAATGTTTTAGTATCCGTCTCCGTCTAAACAGGAATCAGCATTTTCAGGCAAAACGATGACGCGCGGTGCACCTAGAAACAACAACAACAACCCCTTTGGCCGTCTACCGAGAAACATGTATGCTGCTTACTGTGCTCGATTTGTTATCCAGACAAAAATATCCAGACTGATTTGTTGTCCAGACAAAAACCTCCTATGCCTTTGTGTGTCCACTCGCCATTGTTGTTTGTGAAAAGTTTGTCTTTACTGGAAAACGTACACGTGTTGTAACACCGCTGTTTCACTACTGACCTGGCATGCATGCTACAGCGTTTTAATTTGTTCTCGCGGGTCCTTGTGAATGCGTATCGTTTTCACACCGTCTCTGTGTGAACATGAAAACTGAAAGGAAGAACGTTTTTGCTTCTGTTGACAACGTTGTTGTGTAAATGGGGCCTCAATTTCAGCTATAATATTGTTTTGTGGCTAGCTTATCCTGCTGGATTCCTTTCCATAATGCACAGCAGGACTCATAACCATGGCAACTATCGATCCACCAGAAAAATGCAAATTTGAAGAGATTTCTTCAACTGAATCGGAGCAAAGCAAGAGGGTGTGAAAACCACCTTCACTTCCATGGTGGCTCTCTCCTCAGAGGCAGAGCTGACTCCCATCTCTGTGGCTAATAGGGATGTCACAATACTAAAATTTCAAACTAGATATCGATACCCAAGACGATATGTGATACTGGATACCATTTTCGACACCTCGGGGAATAAAAATGACAAATACTTCTAAAGGCTTAAAAACATTTTTATTGACATGAAAAACAGAACTGCAAATGAATAATCAATTAAATAAAATAATTAAATAATCAGAAAATAAAAAAACAAAACAATAAAGAAAAGACAGGACTTCCCTTGAAGCCGCTGCATGTTTGTTTTGTTGTGTTGTACAACAGTTTCTTGATGGAAGAACATACTGTGGATTTAGCTGCATGAGAAGTTGTTGGAATCCAGGTTTCTCCACAGTGTAAATGGGTACTTGATCCTCACAGATGTACTCTGCAACAGATCTGTTTATTTTCAACGCTTCAGGAGACTTGGGGTCATATTTTTATTGTTTTCAAACAGCAGTGGTGGAGTTGGCTGTAACTTCTTAGGCTAAGTTGCAGGTCGACTTCTCTCTGCTTCAGTCTGCACCTTTAATAGAAGAAAACACATTTGAGTCACGTTAGCAAGTTAAAGGCTGCTAGCCGCGGCTAATGGCTAATAACAAAACAACCAACATTCATTGAGCAGTAAGCTAAACGCGGCTAGCATGGACTACAGTAGCTACTAGCCACAGCTAATCACAACGAACATGAATGCGGGCCACCGGCCAGACTAACATCAGTAATCAGTTTAATACAGTACGTTAAATTATGAACGGGAGCTTTACTAACCTGTTGCAATTCATCATGAACGCCAGGATGCCGGTCCTTAAGGTGTTTTGCCGAATTAGTCAGGCTACTCACAGCAGTAATACGTAGGACAGCAAGTGGTGTTGCAGTGAGGGCTCTCCCGACTGCCGGACGCTGTCTGCCTGTATAGTGCACGTGGGCGTGCGCACTGTAGTATCGATACCATGGCAAATTAGTATCGTAGTATCGGCGTTTGAGTATCGATACTTTTCAGGGTATCGATATTTTTGACAACCCTAGGGGCTAATGCAGATATTACTGTCACACAACCCCACTTGAAAAATGGAGACCTTTAAATCCCGTCTCTCTTGATAGGTATAACGTGCTGCTGGACAGATGCTTTGCAACAACAACACCGTTCCCCAATTACAACACATACTACGACCTCTTTGTTGGGTAAGTAGCTATGAAATAGTAAGATCTTTGTATCTGTCCTGTGAAGCTCCTGCTCCTGTCTCTGTCATGGACCTCTACACCCCTGTCACTCCTCTGCAGTTGTGACTTTGACGACCAAACCCAGATGGGGAGGAACGGTGAGGATCAGATTGCGTACTTCTCCTTCGAGGCATTCAGATTCACTGAGCACAGTAATCAGACAGTTTCCATTTTCTACCTTCACTGCCTCACCAGACTCTGTGATAAGTCTGAATGCAATCGACTGCTGCCAGTGAGTATCGTCCTGAAGTCTAGAAAGCTGACTGGAAACAAGCTGTCATTGTAATTTTTTTCTTCTTCTCTGTTTCTAAACAGAATTGTTCATCACCTGCGCTGAGGAGAAGACGAGAGGCTCCCAACGGGCTGGTCAATGCAACAGTCACCTCGAGGGCTATCATCGTGGGAAAGAACACCAATGGTAAACAGAAAGATTTAAGACATCACTTTTTTGGATCACACTGACTTTTGGCGGGCAGCAAAAATAAAAATGTCAAAGTAAATGCAATCCTCATTTTCAATGAAGTTAGGACATTGTGTCAAACAAAAATAGAACATTTGAAATCTTTCCTCAACACATGAAATAGAATTCACAACAAAGACAAGATATTTAATGCTCAAACTGATAAACTTTATTGTTTTGTGCAATTATTTGCTCATTTTTAATTTGCTGTCTGCAATGTGCTCCCAAACGCTGGGACCGGGGCAACAAAAGATGGGAAAGTTGATGAATGCTCAAAAAACACCTGTTTGAAACATTCCACAGGTGAACTAGTTGATTGGGAACAGGTGAGGGTCGTGGTTGGGGATGAAGGAGCATCCATAAAAAAGGACAGGGAGAGGTCGACCACTATGTGAACCAACAGTCCAACAGTTTAAGAACATTTCTCATCATACAATGTAAGCATGTAAACAGCAAGACTAAAATCAACACTGAATGCCCATGACCTTCAATCCCTCAGGCAGCACTGCATTATAAACCAACATCATTCTGTAAACGATATCACCACGTGGCTCAGGAACACTTCAGAAAACCATCCAGACTGTTTTTGGACATCATGGACGTGGTGTCCTCTGGGCTAAAGAGGAAAAGGACCATCCAGACTGTTATCAGAGCAAAGGTCAAAAGACAGCATCTGTGATGGTATGGGGGGGGGTGTTAGTGCCCATGGCATGGGTAACTTGACGACTAACATCCTAACTTTACCATCATTATGGTATCCCTGATCACAGGTGATCCCTGTTTGGAGAAAGTGAATTATTTAGTAAAACTAAGAAGGTATAAATACATCAGCTGTGAGTAATAAAACAGGAGGACCACGTCTGCCTGTGCAAGAGGAAGACAACGATGTTCCTGATGCTCTCTGACCATTCAGGATGTTGTCTGTTTCTAAATATCTGCTGTGCAGCCATCACACATTCAAACTTTTCATCCTAAAGAGAAAAAAAACAACTCAAAAGCAGTTCCTCAAAGCCGAGGTGCAAACCCAGCCTCAGGTGGATGCAACAACTTTGGGCACTTCTGCATGGGCCTCCATTTGAAGCCCTGGAGGTTCCTGCTTGGATAGCATAGAGCAAACAAACAGCTGTTTGGCAGTTATAATAGTAAATACTGTGATGTTTAGTTGTATTAGTTTGTGGTTTGTCCTCCTTTACCATTTCCTCTATTTTAAATTGAACATTGAACTCAATAAAACCTTCACCTCATGGGGTGAATGTGGACTACCAAACTTAAACATTGGTTTGCAGTTTCGTAAATATATCGGATGACACCAGTATATGAAGAAAATACTAACTGAGCTTTTCTTTTTGCTCTCTTTTCAGGGGAATCACAAACTTTCTCAGCTCCATATGGTAAGGACCTTTTTTTTATATCCATGACTTTCAAAAGTAGGGCTGGGCAATGTATTGATAGAAAGTAGGGACAAGTTAGGAATATGTCCAATCACAGCTGCTTTGGTTGTGTGGAAAGGTTGGATGAGTTAAGAAGGACATCCAATCACAGCTGCATTAGCTTGGTGGTGGTGGGATAAGTTGTGGAATGATCCAATCAGAGCTCCTCTCTTTATGAATTGATATATTCATGTAGAGCAGGTTCACTGTTTGTTGTCAGTTCTGGTATTGTAACTGAGATGCTCTGCCAGGTAGCCTAAATAAAGGTGACTGCATTTCACACAAAAGTTCAATTTGTTTCTGTTCATTTATACATTCAGACTTTACTAGCATTCAATAAAGGGTTATTAGATGTTTGATTTTATCCAAGTGTAAAACATGACTTCAGAAATTCAAGGAAACATGAAAAATTCCTTACCCTTTACACTTCATATTTTAGTCGACTAAATTTACAGTGGATTTCATCGACTGTTGATGTTGTGAAATTTCATCAACTAAAACTGAAATTAAAACAATTTAGATGACTAAATTTGGACTAAAACTAAAAGATGTTTTAGGCAAAAGACTATAACTAACACTAAATTAAAAAAGTGCAGTCAAAGTTAACACTGTTGATCATCTTATGACAGTTTATAAGTCTGGTATTGTGGCAACCATTTGCTTTGAACAGAAAAAAATACTGAGAGAAGATAGTGGAGGGTGTAACATGAATTAATTCGGCTAAAACTTCAGAGATGTTTGTGGTCCGTGCTGTCAAGCCCTTCATCAGCTCTGCTTTGTGTGACTTTGGGCTAAAGTCAGCTGTATGAGTAAATTGTGAATGTCATACCATGATTATACTGTTAATACTGATTTATTTTAGTTTTTCTTTTCCCGGTTTTCTAGGTTCATCCACTCTGAACAGCTACAGCAGCCCGGTGGTGGCTATAATCGTCTGCATCGTCGTCCTGGCCATCCTGCTCTTCGCCATGGGCGGCTATTTTGCATATTTCATGAGAAAAATAAAAAGAATCGATGACTAAATATCTGTGACACAAAATAAGGTCTTCATCTGTGTCTGAGTGAAACGCTTCACTGATGATCAATCAGAGACAGAAAACCATTAGAAAGAAGCGTTCATAATGTATTACAGCAACATTTCTCTTTAGCTTTCTCATCAGTTTAACAGCACGGTCATCTATTCAGTCATTAATCAGCTTTAGCTCACATTTTCAACAATGAGGACACAAGGGCATGTGATTTTACAATACCGGTGTATGAAGTGTTAACCTTTGGTGGTTTTGTCAGTCTGACTAAAGTGTTTGATTTATGGTTTTATTTTGTGAAATCGATTTATGATTTTGTACATTTTACTGAGACTTATAAAACGGCAAGATGTGATTAAATTATTAATAAAATCACAATGAAAACTAAAAGTGTAACTGCATTGGATTCATTACAAAGAGTGATGTTCAAAAAATACATTCATGGTGATCTTGACCACAAAGTTTTACATCTCTGGGTTTTCAACAAATGTGTTATTAAGTTAAAAGTTTCCACTCATTAGGAAACTATTAATTAATTGTCATAAGCAACTGAAATACAGGGGTCATCAAATACATTGTACAAGGAGGCCTTTTTTTTGACACACTATAGGGGTCAGACTAGTGTTAATTTTGACAGCACTTTTTAATTTAGTTTTACTGTCTTTTGCCTAAAATTTCTTTTAGTTTTAGTCATGGTTTAGTCGTTTAAATTGTTTTAATTTTACTCTAGTTTTAGCAGATAAAATTTCACAACATTTTAGGTGACGAAATCTGCGGCAAATGCTGTTGACGAAAACTATGATTACAATAATTAGTCGACAAAATTAACACTGGTCCAACCTAAATTCAAGCATATAACCCTTCCTGTCAGAGAAACAAAAGCACACAGTTGAAACTTCAGTAAAATATTATGAAAATTTAACCACCTTTTTTCAGTAAAATTATTATTTCTGAGGTCAGTTTTATTGCACTGTTGGACCCTCAGTGTGACAGCGTTTAACCATTTGAGGAACAGAGCAAAAGTTGGGATGGGATGGTTGACTAATTATTTTTGTCAGTTTTCGTCAACAACCTTTTTTCCCCTGATGAAAACTAGAGTAACTAATAAAACAAGTGCACATGGACAAAAACTGAAACTAAATTAACTGACATTTTCATCAACAAATAAAAACTAGACTAAAATGTTTGACAGAGACTTAGTCCAATCAGAGCTAATTTGATCATGTAGAAAGTAGAGACAAGTTAGGAATATATCCAATCACAGCTACTTTGGTTGTTTGGAAAGGTTGGATGAGTTAAGAGGGACATCCAATCACAGCTGCCTTAAAACTAGACAAAAAAATTAAAACCGTTCAGGTGACAAAACTATGGCTAAAATCAAAGATATTTTAGGCGAAAGACTATAACTAAAACGAAATTAAAAAGGTGCAGTCAGAATTAACACTGGTCTGGACCTTTTAACCTTCGTGGGGTCCCCACAAAGTTTTTCCCTTTATCCCCCCTTTATGGGCGACCTTGACAGTGAGGGAGTGAGGGCATCTAAAATTGCTCCTGCATGAGAGACCAGATCAGTCCCTTGTGCTTTTTTATCTTTTTTTTTTTAATGTTTACTAAAAAAAAAAAGGAAGATCCAAATTTATTTTTACCTTATGTTTTTGCCGGCGTTGGTTAGTCTGTTTGTCTGTTTGTTTCTGTTCAAGATAACTTGAAGAGTTATGGACCGATTCGGATGAAATGTTCAGGATTGTGTGGAATGGGATAGGAAAGAAATGATCAGATTTTGGGACTGATCCTGATCACCATCCAGATACAGGAATTTTTTAAAGGATTCTTTAACATTGCCACATGGGACCATTTTCGCCAAAGTGGACTGAAGCTGCTTGGCGGAGGTCTGTGCTCTCTGAGTGCTTTTCTAGTTATGCCATGTTCTTATATACATTTTTACATCCCTGCACTTCACAACAGGTCCCAAAGTCAGTTCAGAATGGATTTGGTCTCTTTATAGAGCTATATTTACAGAACTCCTGAGCAGTCGTCTCTATGTCACCCTGTCTGTGTGTCTGAAACTGTACCCTGCTGCTGCTCGACAACATTATACCTCATACTTGATTATTGTACAGTCACACACATAACCACTGCGACACTCGATTCTAAGGCAGCTCTTTGTCATGTCAGCACATCACACCTCTCTTTTATTCTCCACGGTGTTCATGTGACGCACAAACGAGGGTGCAGCTGTATTGAGCGTCTGGGGGGGGCACACCTGGTCTGAGTACAAGAGTGGAGAAATCATCATAAAGACGATCAACTACACACAAAACGTCAGAGTCAGTGTGAGGGAGAGGAACTCCAGACACTCTGAGAGGCAAAAACACAGACTGACAGCAGCAATGAGAGGGAAGTAAGCTGTCAGACACTTAAACTCAGCAGAAAAATATCAAGTTTTGTTGTTATTATTGTTTAATAATGTTCACTAAGGGCAGTGAAGATCCTCAGCTGATGTTAATGAAACATGTGGAGGCATGAAGCCACATTTATATCAAACATGAAGCCGAAATGGTTAATATCACTGAGTATTCACACATTCAGGTAACAATTTAGGTATGAACCCACTTCATAGTATTAAATTCCAGCAAATCATTCATAAAATAAAACATCAATGTCCTAAATGACGGTGCCGAGGACATTAAAATGATGTTTTCATGCTTTTAGATGCCATAAAAACAGAGAAGTCTGATTACAAACGCTGGTTTGACCATAAATGATTTGAAAAAACGTCAAGTCCATAGATTTTAGTTCAGTTTTTATGACTTCCATTTGGCAATTCTTGATATTTTTCATACTTTTATGAAATGAAGGTTTCCAATGAGTTAATAGATGATAAGGCTGTAAGCTCAGAAGAGCATGGCTACATCAATCTCTTTTTGGATATATGCTAAATTACACATATACAGACTTATAGCCACTACAGGACTTTATCATATGGCGTATGCAAATAAATGCTGCATTATAAACTTAAATTTATGGTTATAAGAGTATTTTTAGTCATTTTAAAACTTATATCAGACTAGAATCTACATGTTCCTTGAAAAACATCATTATTCAGATCTTCTGAAAATGACTAAAAACCCTTTTCAGGTGAATTAAAGTGTTTTGCTGTTTCTTACTTCTGTTATCAATTAGTAGACGTTTCTCTTTGTGGGACTGCCAGTCCATACCTTCTATCAGAGCCGGCCCTACCTAATGTGGTGCCCTGGGCTGGATTTTATATGGCACACCCCTCCATCTGCGATTTAGATAGGTAGACACTTTATTCCACACTTAAAGATCCATATCATCAAAATATAAAATTATAAATGTTGTAAATGTTGATAATAAAATAAAATAAATCAAGACACAATTACTCCAATGTTTCCAGTAACAAGAGAAAAATCTAGTATTACTTAATGAGGGTTGAGTCAGTGACATCAAAATAACATTTTCTGAAGCTGTTATCGGCACATAAGTCAGTACATTACATTTTAAGCGCAGCATGAAAAGTAAATTTCCAAAAGAAACTGACTAGCATAGTTTTATAAATAACATGTCACCCAATTTACTTACAGTAATTAGTATTATCATTTGTAGTAATATTAATTGGGAATTTGAATACATCTGAACTTTTCCATTTTAAGAGTTAATAGTAATAATTAGTTTTATTGCAGGTGAAATTTTTCCCAATATTGTAGCGCCCCCTGGAGGCCACAGCGCTCTCAACATTTGCCTATATTGCCTAATAGGCCAGCCGGCTCTGCCTTCTATATTCCTTAGTAGATTGTAGGTTGTACCAGGTTATAGGATAAGAAATCATGCTTGTTTCATGTTCTGATTGTGTTTATTGATGTCTGGGTTCAGATTATGGAGCTCTGCTCGCTTTTGGGGAGGACCCTGCTTTAAATTTATTCTTGTGAATAAACTGATTGGTTGAGTGATTGTTCACTGCATTGAATATTCCAACATACGTAAGTTCTCTTCATAAATGAAAACATGTAAACCCTTTTATACATCAGTTAGTGGACTGTAGTGCATGTGAGATATTTTTTGACAACTAAGTTGTTTTTTGGAGCATTTGTGATTATTTGTCTGTGTCAGCTCATTGAGAAAAAGAGAAAATAATGTCAATAAAAAGGCCTCTGCCCGATAACCTTTCATTTGAAAATCGATTTTAAAAAATGACCTTGCATTAATAGTTTGTCCATCCCTTAAAGGACCAGTCCCTGATGAGCACTTTGTTAAACTGAGGTCCTAAATGGGCTTTAAATAAACTTTACTTTAGAGCAGCCAGTCTGCTCTGTTTCCTTCACATCATGTTTGAATAATAATACTTTAATCTGTTTTAGGTTTAAACTTTCGATATTTATCAGAATAAGCAGACAAACACAAAACCTGCTTTTTAAAGTGTCTTTAATCCCCGTTGTGTTGAAACAGTTTAGTGCAGTTCGTCGTGTCTGTTACGCGGTTAAATGTGACTTTTGAACAATACTGTCAAGCTAAGTGTTAGTCTTAGCAACGTCTCAGAGCGAACACCAAACAAAGAGTCTCAGATAAACATTTTCAGTTTATAGTTCATTGAATATTGAAGGTTTTAAAGGTCCAGTGCTGTTAATATACATTAAAAAGTGACCCTGCTATTTAAAAGTGTTTTTATATTTTAGAAAAACAGGAATTTAAACCATCAATAAAAACAGAGCCTTAGTTTCCACTGATGATTGGTTAATGTAAGTCAGGATCAGTCAAAATATGCATGTGTGTCTTTAATCATGAACCCCGTGGGTCACTCAAGCACTGGGTCGTCCAAACATCATTTCCTGTTTGAAGCTCTTATAAATACAGAGTTCACCTGAAAGCAGTCGTTTTATTTTTACTCATTTGAAAGCAGTTTTTGCCGAGTTCATCATTCGTAACGGGAGGACGGCCTCCACCCATTCATTGGGACTGGCCTTCATGCGATCCCAGAGTGCCACCTCGTCGGGGGTTGAGTCCATCCAGTCCACCGCGGCTCCGTAACTTTTGCCTGATGGGAGACGAGGACACAAAGGTTACAACCCACTAAAAATCGATTGAATATTATTTTATTTATTTTATTCAACCTTTATTAAACCAGATAAATCCCATTCAGATCAGGATCTCATTTACAAGGGCGACCTGGCCAAGAGGTCAGCAGCACACGTCATAATAAATAAAAATTCAAGAAAAAATTAAGGCAATAAATTACAAACAATAAATATGGAAAAATGTAACAATTTGACAGTGGAAGTGCAACAGTTTAAGTTTATATCAAGCCCCTTAATAGCACAAACACTTGCTGGAGGTGCACGCCAGTGTGAGTGTGAGTCACAGGCAGCTCAACACAACGAGCTTTCATTTCAGTATGAGCTACAGGGGGCTTGTCACACATGTTTAATATACTTTTCAGGAAACAAAAAAAACCCCACTCTACTACTGAATGAATTAAAATTGAATTGTCCTGATTACAAATCATTTTTGTGGACTTTGATTTGATTAATTGTTTACAAAATCCAATCATCAGTATGGTGAGAAAATCAAAAAGAAAATCAGAAAAAACAGAGCTAGGAGGTTTGTGCCTGACAGCGACAATATATAAATGTAACTGTTTGGTTGGTAAATTAATTAATGCACAAGAAAATACACTTCATTTATCTGGTGTAGTTTCCTTTTTTATGTAGAAAATCTTGCAGCATATATGTGTCAGTATTTCCCTCGTTATATCGTCACATGGGCAGATTCTCTGATTAAATCATACCTATGTTTACTTTTATTGATACTTACAGAGGTGTCAGGTAACGTCCTACATCCAGATGTGACTCATATGATGCCACGACATCCCACACTTAAACCACTGATTCTAAAGACTTTCGATGAAAGATTAAAAATGTTCCTGACCTGTTCCTGGTCCGAGTCTCAGTCCCCCGAGCAGGTTACTCGCGAGTCTGTCTCTGTCCCAGACAGTGAGCTCCACACAGGCCTCAGCCAGATCTGCCTCCCTGATGCCATCGTAAACCATGGTGTGGTTAAACACCGGGTCTGCCGTCCTTCGCAGCACACGCGTCTTCTGACGACTCTTCCTGCTCGTGTCCGGCAGCACGAAGCTTCAGATGAAGGGGACAAAGACAGCATGTTGACTGAACGAGTGATGAATATAAGGATGGCCTCATACAACAATGTTGGGTAAAGAGTTTCTATTCTTGCACCATCATGGATTGAAAGAGTTAGAGATGTCACTTTTTCTGCAAGACATCTCCAGTAGATCATTTTACTACATTTCTCTCCTGAAACCACACCAACAGACTGCATATCATTGCATATGAACCTTGCAATCTTATCCTTCATGGTCTTTTTCCCCACCTCTAATAAGAGGCCTGCCAAAAATACTGCAATCACAAGGGCTGAACATTTGACGAAGCACCATTGGACTGGGATTTCCCTCCTTCCCTATGTTGTGGATAAGGAGTAAGCCAGCTGTTTGCACATAATCAACAAACATCCCTCATTTTGCCATCTACAGAATAGAACCTAAAGTACTTCCATAGTGTTCTTCACGTGTTCTGGGTTTCATTATTTGTTGATTGTCAAACAAGCCTTTGGAACGCCGTGGATGTGTAATGGATGCTGCCATTCTGCACGTCATCTCAATCAAACTTAAGCTCATCCTCCAGACGGAGAAGCTGTGTTAAGGTAGAACTCAAGGCTGTCTGACCAACAGCGTTTGGAAATCCTCAATAAATCCAGAATAAAAGAAAAATGAGCAGGATAAAAACAAATCACCCCCCTCACAGTGAGAGCATAGGTGTATTTAGACTGAAGCCATTTTTGAACGAGGCTGTAAAAAAACAATCATTTCAGTTTTAGCCTCAAGTGGACACTCTGGGTACTGCAGGCCTTGGCTCTTCTACATGAGCCTCTATTCTCAGCCCTGGAGGTTGCTGCCTGGCTCAAAGGGGCTTCGTCTGTCCTCCATTTTGAACTCCCCCAAGGAGGTTATGTTTTTGCCACTGTATGCTTGTTTGTTTGTTAGCAAGTTTGCAAAACAGCAATATGTGAGCTACCTTGGTGGAGGTTTGCACTCTCCGAGTGCTTTCTAGTCTCAAAATGTTCCTTAGTTGTTGATGATGTCAAGAGGGCAACATGGCACTGTAGGTAACGAGCTGCCTCTCCTGTAGCTCTCCACTTTTTATCTCTTCTTTTAGATTTGTCATCTATTTTTAGCTATTTTTTTATCCTGCTGTATGTTCTTTTAGTAAAATGACAGCAGGTAAGATGAGCTCTGCACGGACACATCAGTCAGCTTTTGGCTGGACTACAGGGTTCCTAGTCTCTGTTACCTCTCTAAGTCATAGTCATGAGTCTTGTAGTGATTATCAAATCCATATCTGACCATGAAGTAGATCATTTCCCAAGTTCTCGCTGCTCTTTTAATAAACCTTTTTTTAAACATACCATTTAACATATGGGTCGATGGTGGCCCTGACCAGAGACAGGTTCTTGCAGTCTTTCACCCAGATGTGGATCTCTCCAGTATTTTGACTGTCCTTCACAAATCCTAATGGGAAGAAAAAGAAGAACATTTAAAGAGCTTTGCCCTCAAATGAGCGAAACGTCTTCATAATCAAATTTAATCTGAATAAAAGGGTTTGCAGACCTTCGCTGTGAATGATCTGAGGCAGGAACCGTATTGCCAGTTTCATCTCTCCCAGCCTGTTTGATGGTCCTAGAGTGGTTGTGGACTGCAATGTTTGACAAATAACACCTTAGATAAAGAGCTGATCCACAATCCAGCATGAAGCTTAAATCCTTTTGTGTACACTCTGAACAATAACCACAGGGCTCATGATATAACTATCTCAAATGGATGGTGGTAACCGAGCAGCCTGAGCACATTCTAAGATGACCGTGCAGTCATTTGATAAGAAAACAAACAATAAAGAAGCTTGTTTGTCTTTTACCCTCGCTTTCAGAGCTAAGTAGTTCATCTGGGTGTGGTCAAAGTCCCACTTGGAGAGATCCACGTCTACCTCGCCCAGGAAACTGTTCCTGCCAAAGGTGTCGTTATGCCAAACGGAGAGAATAAGCGTCTGGGTTCGAAGATACTCCATGCGAACTCGATACTGTGAGGAGCAAGAGGAGAGCAAGCTGCTATTGTTTGTTGATAGCCGTGCTGCCAAGTATTAAAGGTTACACTTTGGGAACATTTCTGCAGAAACAAACAGATTTTTAATATCTGCAGATTCTTACTCTGAGGATCTCGTTGAAGGTCGGATTCAGTGTCTTCTTCTTCACTGACGTTTTCCTCTTTCCCAGGTTGGCTTTGTCAGGAACCAGGTAGCTTTTGACATACCTTAAAAAGCCAAAGATAAAAGCCAGAGGGACATTTAAACGTTCTTAATGATTGGCAAAGGTGCTGAATCATGGTGGCAAAACTGTACTCACTAAATCACATGTTGATCATGTTTCAACACAAATATTAATCACTTTTGTAATGCCTGAAGTAACATCAACAATGTCAAAAAGTTCTTGTTTATTTCTTTAATATTAATTGGCTAACATTAAACAAAAAGAAAGCACAAGAAAACACGCAGATCCAATAAAGTTGGGACGCTGTGTAAATAAAAACACAATGATTTGCAAAATCCTTTTTGATCTATATTCAATTAAATACACTTTGAAGACAAGATATGTAGTGTTCAAACTGATAAACTTAGTTTTGTTGAAACTGTTGACTCATTTTGAATTTAATACCTGCAAAACTTTTCAAAAAGCTGGGACAGGAGCATGTTTACCACAGTGTTACATCACCTTTCCTTTAACAACACTAATTGCTGAAGCTTTGTAGGTGGATTTCCTTCTCATTCTTGCTTGATGTACGACTTTAGTTGTTCAACCGTCAGGGGTCTCTGCAGGCAGGTCAGTTTAGTACCTGCACTCTTTGAGAAAGAAAGCAGAATGTGTCTTCATTGTCTCTGAAATAAGCAGGGACGTCCCTGAAAAAGATGGATGGCAGCATGTTGTTCCTAAACCTGTTTGTACCTTTCAGCCTTCACAGATGTGCAGGTTACCCATGCCATGGGCACCAACACCCCCCATACCATCACAGATGCTGTCTTTTGACCTTTGCTCTGATAACAGTCTGGATGGTCCTTTTCCTCTTTAGCCCGGAGGACACCACGTCCATGATGTCCAAAAACAGTCTGAAATGTGGACTCAGACCACAGCAGACTTTTCCACTTTGCCTCAGTCCATCTCAGATGAGCTCGGGCCCAGAGAAGCCAGCGGTGTTTCTGGGTGTTGTTGATATTTGTCTTTGTCTTTGCATGGTAGAGTTTGACCTTGACCTTGTAGATGTAGAGATGAACTGTGTTAACAGACAGTGGTTTTCTGAAGTGTTCTTGAGCCCACGTGCTGATATCCTTTAATGATGCTGCTTTATAATACAGAGCTGCCCGAGGGATTGAAGGTCACAGGCATTCAGTGTTGATTTTTGGATTTGTCTTACATGTGGAAATTTCTCTGGATTGTCTGAATGTTTTGATGATGCTGTGGACTACAGATGATGAAATCCCTAAATTCCTTGTAACTGTATGTTGAGAAACGTTGTTCTTAAACTGTTGGACTATTTGCTCACACAATTGTTAACAAAGTGTTGAACCTCGCCCTGTCCTTTCACTGATGCTCCTTTTTTACCCAATCATCACACTCACCTGTTTCCAATTAACCTGTTCACCTGTGGAATGTTCCAAACAGGTGTTTCTGAGCATTCCTCAACTTTCCCAGTCTTTTGTTGCCCCTGTCCGATCTTTTTTAGCATGTGATCAAAATTAAAATGAGGGAATATTTCCAAAAAACAATGAAGTTTATCAGTTCGAATGTTAAATATTGTCTTTGTAGTGTATTCAACTGAATATAAGTGGATAAGGGTTTGCCAGTCTTTATATTCTTTTATTTATTGACATTTTACACAATATACAGTATGTAGAATACCTCTGTCTATAAATCATACTTCAACAGAGTTTTATTATATTTACGTTATATTGTAGCCCAGATATCTTTGGTACCAACACTTCAGAACACCCAGATTTATATGAATATATGAAAGTGTGAATCCTTTCAGTATTTTAGTCCCATTACTCACGGATCTGATCGACCCCTCTTTGGGTCGACTGCTGCCAAGTCTCTGCACTCGGCCACAAAGATGTGAAACTCTCTGATCTTCTGAACGTAGTTGATGGAGAACTGGATTCCTCCTTGAACTTCCACGGTGCCAAAGTCGGCGCTATGGATGGTCATCACACTCCCACTTAGCTAGAAGCATCCACAAAGAAGAAGTTAAAGATTTTAAATGAACAGATTAAAGTCCAGAAAGAATTTCATTGTTCATCAGATAACTTTTGTCTGTCTTCAAGAGTCAGAGGTCAGAGTCAGAGGGAACTTTCCCTGATTATCATATAAAAGGACTTTATCACTATTGGATGCATCACTGAGAAGGCTTTACGGTTTTTAGACTTGGTTTTACTGGGGTAAGATATTTACTGGAGGCTGGTGCCTTGGATGCTGTTTCTTGACACTTTTTATGAAGTCTGTCTAGCTGATCTCTTCAGGAAGGTAAACAAAGATCTATTTTACTATGGGGTCATTTGAGCAACTTTGAGGCAGTGTAAGCTTAACTAAAAAAACATGGCATCACTTTGAATCTGTTTTGGGTTAAATTTATGAACCCCCAAACTTAAAATTAGACTCTGCCTTACTGACAGAGGAACTGTTTCATTTGTTGCACCCCTTCCCTAAATATAATACTCATTTAAAGGCACGGTGTTTTAAATTTGTCCACCAGGGGGCTCCAAAGTTAACAAAACAACCACTGATGAGTCAAGATGTAGTGACCCAGCCACCCCCACCTGCCTTCACTGTTTACTCTTCTTTAAATAGAGAAAAAAAACAGTGTTTCCATTCCTCTAGCGGACACTTGAGGAACTACAGATTTGGCACTTCCTCACTGGCCTTCATTTTCAGCCCAGGAGCTTGCTGCATGGGTCCATCACAGGTAAGCAGCTCAAAATATGAATACAAAAGGTCACCATTATCCTGTGTCATCTGAGAAATTACAATTTTTTCTGTCTTTGAAAACTTTAGTAAATATTTGAAGAAATGTAGGCCTTCCACAAAAGTATTTAGAAACTAGAAAGCACTCGTGGAGCACAAAACTCAGCCAAGGTAGCTCACATATTGCTGTTACATCTATAAGCAATAGTTCCATGATAAAGTTACCATCATAATATGATTCATGACCCTGAAAACCCTCACCTAGCACTCAGAATCATGTTGATATCATTATTAGCTTGACAGTTATTGGGCAAAAACCATTGTTCACTAATGGCGGTTATCTGCTCATCACCAAAATCTAATCATTTTTAAGTTGAGCCATTACCAACATCTCCTGAAAATTTCAGCAAAATCCGTCCAGTAGTTTTTGCGTTATCTTGCTAACAAAAAAACCAAGGGAACAAACAAACATACACAGGCAAAAACATAACCTCCTTGGTGGAGGTTAACATAGAATCAGATAAGTTAGTACAAAAAAAAGCAAATAAATGTAAATGGACTTGGGCTTATACAACACTTTTCTAATTTTCTGACATGGTCAGGTCTACATATTTACACCCTTTCATTCCCATTTACACACCAGCAGGGGCAGCAACTTGGAGTTAGGCGTCTTGCCCGAGGACACATCTACATGTGAACTGGGCTCGAGCCTGCATGTTTAAAGCTTTTGTTTGGACTCTTTCAAAGTGATGCTAAAGATGTAAACCATGACGGGACAACATCAAAAATCCACAGAGCTTAAAGCCAACAAGCGGTGCAGTTACAGCGAGTGGTGTTTTAGTGAAGCGTGTGCAGGTGAGCGTGAACATACGGATGAGGACAGAGATGCCCTGGCAGAGGAGTCTGTGCGGTTAGTGAAGGAGTTTCCAGACATTAGGCTCCCTCTGTGGTTACTGTCCTCGTGGTTGGAGTCAGTATCAGTGACGACGTCCTGAAACACAAACAGACTGCACAAAAAGCTCCGTGCACAAGAAGGCAGAGTAAGCTTTGACTCTGAAAACCGAGAGACACCGACATGGTTTTACCTCCTTCTGTAGGAAAGACGGGACTGACTTGCTCATCTTCTTCAAGTGGTCTGGGTCTGAGTATATGGATGAGGACGGGGACGGGATGGATGAAACTGAGGAGTGGTACAGGGGTGCAGAGGTTATATATATGGATATATATATTACATATATATATTGATATTTTCTGAAGTGCTTACTTATTATTAGCATATTTTGTTTGTTCTCTTTGAGGTTTAATTGAAGAATGGGGTTGTGCTTGCAGAGACTGATTTTTCTATGAAGACTGAGTGTGTGTGTAAAAGGGAGCTATTACCCATGTATTTAAATTGTTTCCATGAATAATGACAACTGGTATTTAATTATAATTCAGTATTGGATCTGATT
The DNA here is from genome assembly GCA_037902135.1 of Cetoscarus ocellatus. Classification (NCBI taxonomy): domain Eukaryota; kingdom Metazoa; phylum Chordata; class Actinopteri; order Labriformes; family Labridae; genus Cetoscarus; species Cetoscarus ocellatus. The sequence goes on along the minus strand of JBAMNC010001626.1, from coordinate 1,083,994 downwards.
TGTAAGGAAGGGGCAGGACTAGAAAAGCTCTTTGCTTCATTCTGTTCCTTCTCAAACTGGTTGTTGTGTTGAGATACATGTGTATGTACTCACATGTTTAAATTTGTTTTCCATGGACATGTACAAGTGTTTACTGTACATATGGATTATTTTGCACTGACTTCGATGTTGTTGTTGTTTGATTTTTTTTAAGTTTGAGACAAATAAAAAAAGAAAGAAAGGAAGTTCATGACTAATGCTGACACTATAGAGTGGTACAGGGACGACATAGTTTTGTGAGCCAACACTGACGTTAGCATCAAGCTAGTTCTCTGGACAAAAAGCCAATTGGATTATCACTGTGGTCTTGAATCACTGCTGATAATAAACGCAAAATTATGACACATACACTTTGTTTCTTTGCATTAATATGGACCAAAAAACTCACTTTCATGATTTGACAGGCTAAATCCTAATCGGCCAGAATAAAAAGCAATTCAGTTGCTATGGAACTACAACATGGCGGTTCCACTTAGAAACAGTTGAAATATTTCCAATATTCAACATCTAGCTGTGACCTCTCGATTTTGAGGAAACAGAATTAACCCATAATTTAGTGATCTGATCAAGATGATCCTGATGGTTGCAGCAATGATGTATGAATTATTAATTATATAAAATGATCAGAAATACTTAAATTAGGGTACCCGTCTATTTTTGCAGTCCTTGTTAGCCATGAGTTACCAACCATCCATTTAAACACAAAACACCTTAAAATTCAAAACCAGGCAACCTCAGATGAATTTCATTATTTCAACTCAAATGTCAAATCAAGAGCCTTACTGCAGGTATTTAATCAGTAAGCTTTTATTTCAGGCAGTTATCAATTAAGCCCATAGACTTTTTGACTTAGGAACCAGGAAGTGCTAAATGCTAACTCACTTCCACATTTTTGGACTCATTCCTGCACCGCTCATAAAAACAAATGTAATAAAGGAAGCGTGAAAATTTTTACCATCGCTGATGCGCCTGTCGGATGGGTCCGGTCGCCTTTCTTGTCCTTTAAAACAGTGACCGTAAATCAAAATTCACAAACAAATAATCCTTGCAAAGACACATTTTAGCAACAGTAAAGACTAAGCTTACTTGGTGATAAAGATCCTGTGATGTCCTCCAAACTCTTAGCTATATTTTTAGGCCGTGTTTCTGCTCGCCGTAACGCTTTCTTCACAGGGTTTCGACTTTCGTCATTGTCACCTTCAGAGTCAGAAAATGTCTGATTAGTTTGGTTTCTCTGTGAGTTTACAGCCACTGGAGAAAATAATGTGAACAATAGATGTTTATGACAATCAGCAGATTTTATTCAACTGTGTAGTTTTCTTATTCAAAATATTAAATACATCTTTAAAAAGGAGGTAAATGAGTATTAAAAGATGCTTGCAAGCAATTTCAGGAACTTTGGCTTAGCTTGTTATTGTAGTGACTTGAATTCAGAAAAAAACTTTTGAATCCAATTCAATCCAATGCACTTTATTAATACAGCACTTTTTAAAAATAATTGAGTTTACCAAAGTGCTGCACAGTGACTATCAAGTAGAAATAAAGAAGAATAAAAGTAAAATAAATAAAACAATCAGTTAAACTTAAAATACAATAAAATATTAAAAAATTAAAACATGTTTAACAACACTTGACAGACCAGACAACTCATATGCTGAGTTCGGGTCCCCTGCCATCTTTGTCTTCCTTATTAGCAGTTTGTTGGCAACCGTCAATTTAAACACACAACGATTTAAAATTTAAAAGCAGCAACATCAGATGTTTTTATTATTTCCAATAAAACAATGAAATCTCATGTGCATGTGCTCACCACAAACCTTATTTCAGTCATTTATCTGAAACAGATTTTCTAAATCCCTTACAATTTCCGGCTTGGGAACCAGGAAGTGCTACATGCTACATGCTAACTAATTTCCACGTTTTTGTACTCATTCCTGCACCACTAGTCAAGTTTAGTCAAGTTTCAGTTGGAAAAAAGTCTGTATAGTTAATTATATATAGTCAATTAAGTCATTTTAATCTTTGCTTTTTGTCTAGTTTTAATATAAAAATGCAAAGTTGAGAAAATATTATTTCAAATGATTGACAGTCCAGCACCAACATTTTAGTCGTGTTCCATTAAAAAACACAACCAGGAATTTTTTGTTTTGTTTTTATTATCAAAGATTGAATGACATGGTCATCCTCTCTCTTTTGCAAAGAAAAAACGAAGGTCAAAAACATTTTGCAAGAGTTTTTGTTGATAAAAATTAACACGGACATATAACTTTGAAGCTAGACTTATGGTGAGAAACTAAAGACCTTGTGAGGTTTCAAAATGTTTAAAGGGGGTCTTGAAAAGGCCTTAAAAAAACTTAAGTCTTAAATTTGATTTTAAAACACCCTGAGAACGTGTCTGCATGACAAGTTTTATTTATGGTATTTTAACAAGAGCAATTCATGGGGTGTTCTCCAAAGGAAAAAAAAAATGTCATAAAACTTGTGAAAAATTGGCAAACTTTGTAAAAGCAAGAGCTGGAACAAAACCCAAATAAATGGTATATGAACATTGTGTTTTGTTATAGATTTTGTTTTTTGTATGTTAGCCATGACATTAACATTTTTGTAACTTTGGTTGAAGTGGTGGAAAAATTAATCTGCATAACAGAAATATTTTTTTCCCAGAGCCATTTAGTGTTTAAGTGCAATAGACTTATTAAAGTGAGTTCAAATAAAAATAAACAGCATATCAAACAAAGATCTCAGTACATTTAATCTGTTTTACATAATCTGAAAATTAGGGACACAACATATTAGAGAGTTCCAGAGAGGGTATGTCAGACGTGAGGCATTTAGTTTAATCCATTTGTTGTTGGTTAAGTAATATCTCTGCACCACCCATCCCACAAATCAAATATGGGCAACTGACTCTTGATACTCTCCGTGTTTACAGAGATTTACTTCTGCCAACACAGATAACCCGACACGGATATGAAATCAAGGATACTGCTGCACACAGCCCTCAGTGATGTTCTTCATGGCTGCTCTTTAAACTAATTTAACTACTGCGGATGTGCTATAAATAAATAAAATAAAGAAAATGAATACTGATCAGTCTAAATTTACCTCCTGTTTGCCAAAAGTTTTTTTAATCCTAGTTTAATTCTTGTCTAAGCTACATTACCTGAGAACTTAATAATTCAAGATAAATGAAACAGCTCGCTTTACAGGCAACAAATTCGTCCCCTTTAAAAACATTCTGCAAATAGGCCTCAGGCTGGATTTTAATGCAGGCCAGCAAAAGCAAATAAGATACCGGTTCAGTTGCTTACCACTCTGCAAAACCAGCAACGCTGTGTTTTATTTTGTTTGTTTTTTTAATAAGAAATAAATAATGATAACAATAAAACTGTTTTGGCGTATATAGATTATAGCACAAATGTTGTATTTGTGCTATAATCGACAAAGCCTGGGAGGGGTGATAAGGGAGAAAAAAAAATAAAAAACAAAACCTTTTGCGAGATCTAGGAGAACTTAGCTAAATCTTTTTTGTTTTTATCCTGTATTTCCTTGCCAAGGCTCCGTACTCAAGAGGTGTCCAAAAACTCTCTACTTCTGGGTCAGTGTAACCAAAAGATTGGAGCAGACATGTTTAGGGGTGAGGTTCATCAAATTTTATATTGAAAATGACCTCAAATAATAATAATAAATTAGATCAGTTTTTTTTTACAACAGGCATGGTGTTCAGAAAAACAGGTACAGGATAAAAAATATTAATCACTGTTATTTGTTTTTATATTCATGTTTTACATGATGTCACAACTACTTTGAAACTGGAGTGTACTCAATAACTATTGGAACATGAACTAAACTTTTTAAAGTTAACAAAATAACTGAAAACTTTACGATTCAAGTGATAAAAATTGTTGTAAATGTCAACACCAAATATTAGAAATTGCAAATATAAAAGGTCACGGGCATTCAGAGACGGCCTTTTTGTCTGACTTTCTGTAAAATATCAAAGTAAGCCAATAAATACTCACGGTTTGAACTGTTCCTGGAGATGGACCAGGTCTCGGACACGCTGCTCACAGAAGACTCCTGACCCGTGTCCGAGCTGTAGGTCGCCCACAGGGGGCGATGACTCGGCCTGGCACCCCGCCTGCTGTTGCGCTCCTCAGAGCCCAGCGGAGTGCTCGCCCTCATCGGCCCACCGAGGTCAGACTCATATCCGGCCTTGCCCTCTGACCCCCTGTCCTCAGCAGGTGGAGCATGTGAGGTCTGGACGCTGGTGGTGTCCGTCATGCCAAGGTAATGGCTGTAGTCTATGGGGATGTACGCTCGCGCCCTCGGGGTCGTCGTCTCGGCGTCCTCGGATGACCTTCTCAGCATGTCCTCCACGGTCTGCCTCGACTTCCTGCTGTGAGAGTGGACGGGGCTGACGTCTATTTTGAGCTTCATTTGGTCTTTTTCGTCCGGGATGCTCAGAGCGAACATGCTGGTGGCTCGGCGCAGGGACCCGGAGCGACTGCCCGAGCCGCCGAAGCCGTCCTTCCTGCTTTTGGGAGAACGAGTTTCTTTTCCTGGACTGTTCTGTGCCTTCGCGGCCTCCTTTAGGCTCTTTGAGTGGTTGTTTTTGCTGTCATTGAACGCCCTCGACACCGTCTGTTTGTCATGAGGAGACTTTGATCGGTTCCTGGAGGGAGAGGGCACTTTATTGACGCTCTGCCTTGTTTTCTCAGCGGTTGCACGGTTGACCTCGGGGTCGACGCTCTTTAACTCCTGACTCACCTGGGCACTTATCGGTTCTTTCCTTTTTGGGCTCTTGGGTTTATCCGAAGTCCCTTTGAACTCTGACGTAGTCTCGTCCCAGAACTCTCGCAGAGTTTGAAACTGGGCCCTGCTCGCCCCCAGACTCGGGGACATCTTCTCTAATCTTTGATTCAACGGCAGAAGGCTGAAGTTTTGATTATCCCTGTTTGAGTCTTCTTCGTCGCTGCTCAGCTCATGTCCGAGCGTCCTCAGGTCAAACTCGGACTTGGTGAATCTTTTGTTCAGTTTGGCCTGATTTGCTTTGGGTTTGCCGGAGTAAAACGTGGGCTTGTTTCTCTCCTGCTCCCAGAAAGACTTCAGCTGCTTTATCTTGTCTGCGGTGATCTCCTGAGTTGGTACATTCTGTCTGTTTGCATTTGGACCGTTCATTTTATTTTGGTTAATGTGCTTTTGCTTTTGAGAAGAGCTTGATATCATGCTTTCATCTTCACTGTCCCGGCTCCTTGAACTTTCACTCAAACCTCTCTGCAGTGGTGTTTTAGGGCAGATTGGTCCACTTTCTGCTTCAGTCTTGGTTGGTTCTTTATTTTGTGCTACTAAGGAGTTTGCCTCCCTCTCTGAACTCAAGAGGACATCAGTGGATTTCCTGGACTTTGGGCTCAGCCTTGTTACACTTAAGATCTCGGTGTCGGAGCCTCCTCTGTTCGCTACTTTTGGATCTGCTGCAAACTTTGCATAATTTGAATTGTCAGGTTTGCTCATTTTCCGTAAATTAAACATCCCCATGATGTCAACATCCTGGTTATTGGTGAAGTCCTCTCTGCCTACAGTATCTTTCAGTGGACTGAGGACCTCCTGTTGCTCTTTTTTACCCTCGTGATTTAGCGTACTCTTGTTCAGTCCAGGCGCAGGGTGCAAATCAGACACTCTACGACTTTTGTTCATCTTCTCTGCAGGTTTTTCACCCTTGTCATCCAGTTTGTTTGACTTGCCGATGAGTATTTTAGGGCCTGAGTTGTTTTTCTCCCAGAATGACTTCAGATGAGAGATCTGTGGTGACTCACTTTCACTGTCGCCTTCATCTTTCTGTGACCGCGTCCTCTCTCTGGTTTCTTCCTTCGACACTTCTTGTTTCTTGATCACCTCCTTGTTGCCTTTTCTGTCTCCCGCTCTTAACTCTTTATCCTCATGTTTCTTCCTTTGAGCAGACTCGCCCTTTACTTTACGTGTCTCCCTATTTCTGTCACTTACAACTTCGCGAACATCTTCACCTCTGCGTTCGTCGACCTCAGCATATCTATCGGAGCTCTTCTTCACCTCTGGACCATCATCCGTGTTCAGCCAATCATTGCTGTCTGTGCTGCGGTTAAACCAGTCCAGTACCTTCGAAATGGAGTCCTCTTCTTCGCCGGTCGGACTGGTGGCCTGCGTGGATAATTTAAATATGCCACCCTGACTTGATCTTGGCTGCGTCTGCAGATCAGACTTATCAATGAAGTTGAGATCGTAAGATATTGGAGGCTCTGGATTTGAAAAGACAGACAATACAGGAAAGGAAAATACCAGTTAGAACAATTTTTAAAAAATAAAGTGCTTTATGTTTGCTCAAGGATTGTTAATCTTTATCCCAAAGAGCTTCTGATTATTAACCCAGATCTGCGCTAACTCTGCTGCTGATGTCAGCATGCTATGAAAGCCATTTGGGCATTAAATTGATATATAAGTGATATCAACCGTAGTTCAGCTCTACTAGAACTCAAATTTAGAGAACATGTACAAATTTTGGTACTAGTGCTCAAGTAAACTTTACTAGTGAAGCAAAAAGTGCCTAGTACTACTAGTAGATTGAAAAATGTTCACTAGTACTACTAGTAAACTTTTTATGTTAATAAGGGGGCAGGGAAAAGCAAATTTAGGCTTCACGTTGGCTGTTGAAAATATTACAATCAATCAGGGTGCTGGATTTGATTGTAATCCCTCCTACTTCATGTGCATTGGGTCTACTAGTACTACTAGTAAAGTTTCAAGTTTTTACCAGTAACATTCTTTAAGTCTACTAGAAGTACTAGTAGACCCACAAGTTGGCAATTTGCTTTACTAGTATGGTCTATCCGCACACTAGTGTGCCAAAAATCTATACGAGTAAAACAAAATGTTTGTTTACTAGAACTACTGGTAAACTCAAGATTTTTCACTAGTAGTACTTGTAGATTGTTTTTCAGTCTACTAGTAGTACTAGTAAAGCTAAAAGATTCACTTGTAGTACTAGTAGACCCAATGAACATGAAGTAGGAGCAATTATGACCAAATCCAGCACCCTGATTGGTTGTAATATTTTCAACAGCCAATGTGAAGCCTAAATTTGCTTTTCCCTGCCCCCTTATTAACATGTAAGGTTTACTAGTGGTACTAGTGAACATTTTTTCGATCTACTAGTAGCACTAGTTACTCCAAATTTGAGTACTTGTAGAGCTGAAGTAAAGTTGATATCACCAATATCAATTTTATGCCCAAACGGCTTTTCATAGCGTGCTAGCGCTGTTATACTTGATATTTCGCTATCCATTTGAACTTGGTGGTAAAAATACGTATTCGAACTGTAAATATACATTAAAATTGAAAATATACAGCACAATAGGGTACCTAAAAAAGAACAGGCAAAGCCATCCTGATCAAACTGCAAAACATCTGTGGAGCTCCAGGTGGAAGCACTATGCTCTCCACAGCACTAATGGCAAATAAAAAAAACAATGACTGGGTTGCGTGTCGATTTTATGCAAAGCAGCTGGCCCACTCCTCATCCACGACAAACCCAAAGGCCCATTTGTAGGCCTTCCGCCCAAGTGTGGCAGTGGAGGAGGAAGTACTCGGTCATTGTGGCCAATATTGCAAGACTCATATGCACTGAAAAAACTCAGATCTAGGCAAGTGTGTTTGTCCATTTTCAAATCAGAAATATCTAAAACACTTATTCTAATCAACATTCAGTTAACAAGTTGGGATAAATATCTTACTTTAAGGAATGAAAGGCAAAAATAAGGCATTGAATTACTCGTAATGATAAGAAAATATCTGCCAATGAAACAAGGAAAGTTTGACTCAGTGAGGGTCTTAAATTAAGGATTAATATCTGCTCTGGAGAGAAAATTTCATTTTAAGACAACCTTCAAGTTAGATTTGTCTCATCTTATTGGCAGATTATTTTACTTATTACAAGCAACTCAGGCTTTAGTTTCAGTTTTTATATCTTCAAATAAGACCTTAATCCAGACATATCAGGGCATTGTGGCTTACAATCAGTCTAGTGAGGTTTTCTTGACTTTAAGTTGGACAAATACTTTCACTTATACCTGAGTTTTTGCAGTGTCTTGCAGCCCTTTGGTGTGGCCTTAGGGAGGTTAATAGTAGAATTATCCAACTGCTATGCCTCTTGTCTGTGTTGCAGCTGGACTTTTAAGGACTAGAAAATGTATTTTAATGCCTTGTGGGTTCTTAATGCTGTCAAACATTAAAAAAAACACTTCAGTAAAAAAATGTGATGTATTGACTCGTTTATAGTATTGTGACATACTATAATATACCATATTGATCACAATTTGACCACGTGTCACCAGATTCTTGTAAATACACACTTCTACAAATGTAATAAATGCTTTGTTTCTGATTTCATCTCACCACTTTGCTCAACCTTTATTGTGGTAAAAACTGCTTTATAAATACAATTAATTATAATAAATGTATAGATTAAATAAGATTAGATTAGATAGACTTTAATTCATCCCTTAGGAAGGCTCCTTCAGGGAAATTAAGGTTCCATTAGCACTGCATTGTACAAAGGTATAAAAGAACACAGGATATCAAAAGTAAAAAAAACAATTCGCAAATATAAAATCTCTCTCTCTATATATATACATTAATAAATCTAAATAATAAATAATACATAATAAAAATAAAATAAAACATGGCTACTGGTGTGCATATTAAATTAATTTTTTATTACTGATTAGTTTCTGTATCCTTGTGAATAAGCTCACCTGCAGTGCTCTGTGGGAGGCTCAGCTCCCCCTGCTGAGTTGACGTCCCCACGCTGCTGCAGTTCTCTGGATCGGTGTCCTGAAAGCTGCCCACACGCTCGAAGAGTTTATTTTTCAGGACTCGATTACCTTGTGCCCGGTCGCTTGGTTCATGGTCTCTCTGTGGGACTTTCCTGTCAGTGGACGCGTCACTCCTTGACGATGCAGCTGGACTAAAATCCATCAGGTTCTGAGTCTGACTGGACTGATACTCCGGGTTCTTCCTGGAGTTCTCCACAGACCCCTCTCTTCTCAGTGAAGGTGAGGATTTCTCTTTCTCCAGACTGGACCTTGAAAACACCTGTGATGTCCCACCAGGTGCGTTCTGGGAGCTGTCACTGTGAGATTTGGACATCCAAGCAGGCCGGGACACTTCATCAGAAACATCACTCTTCTGTGGCGTCTCATCTGAGCTCCTGTGATTTGATTGGCTGGAGCTCCCGCTGGACCCACGCTGAAGGCTCCGTCTGGGAGCGGGAACGACCCCGGCAGCCTGGACCTTAGCGTCTGACCCTTGGCCGGGGCTTTCTGTCTTCATCTGTCTTGAGAGGAATGTCCTCTTCTTTGGCACTGGCCTGAAGCCGACAGACGAGCCCTCTGATGTGACGGAGCCCCCTGAGGTCTGACCCGACTCTGCTGCTGTCGGGGTCTTCAGTGGAGGAAAAGGCTCTGAGAGGGAAACACAAACAAACGTCAGTTTGGATATGAGATATTTCTGTAGAGATGAGACTTTAGTGTCTTTTCAAACCTGTCTCAGGTGTCTCCTGGGGTGGACTGCTAATGGTGTCGTTATTTTCAGGCAGGTCGACGACAAGTAGGGACGCACGGTTGAAAGGGTTGTGTCTGGGCTGGAAGGAAAATAAAAATATTATTTCTTAATTTTAACAATTGAGTTTTAAGAGTATGAATTTTGACTGAATAAATCATCTATCCTAAATTTTACCGTTCTTGGAGAGCGAGTCGTGGAGATCGCGTTTTCTTTTTCTGCATCTCTGCAGGAAAAATAATTTGTGTACATAAATACATTTGTGTAAGCCATTTTTATGAACTAGTGCTTACATAAGACATCTATGTATGCTTTTTTTAGTGCAGTAACTACTCACAAATCTGCATGTGCTTAAAATGAGTTTTGAGGAAAAAAATCAGGGATTTTATTTTTAGGTCATATTGCCCAGCCCTAACATCATCTTGCAGCTTGATTGATTCCCCAGCCCTACTTTAAGTAACAGCCAAGGTCATAAAGTTTGTTTCACATGTTCATACCTAAATGTTCATGACTGGGGATTAAAATCTTGGAAATAAAGCTTATAAAAAACACAGACATCCATAAAAAAACAAACACAAAAAAGAACTCATGAGATAATCTCCCATCAGCTGGTGTTTTGTGGATGAGCTCAAACACAATAACACAGAAATGAAACTGAATTTAATTTGCTGATTGCTCATTGAATGCATGTGATGCTGAATGGGAACAATGGGACTTCACTGTGAACCCTATCAGCATCATCGGAGTGCAAACAGCATTTAGGCAGTAACATTCTTCAGTTTACTGTACGCTGAAGAGGCACAGAGCGCTGGCAAAATCAAATATTGACCCAGCTATGAATAGAAGGTTGTTAAATGTGTCTCAGTGCACATTTCTCCAGAGTCTCTGGCAAATGTATAAGACATAATAAGCTAATTGGTCAAAAAAGGAGAAACTCCATCTCTGAAACAGAGGAGATCTTGTGACTTCTTAATTCTAAGGTCAAAACAAAACTCATGATATTTGGAAACTTTAAAACACACAATCAAGTACAGGTACAGAGGGAGGGTGTAAACATTGAAAGAGTAAATGAAAATAAATTCCTGGGAGTGATAATGGATGACAAAACTTGTTGGTAATTGCAAATTAAATATATCAAATCCAAACTGTCTCACAGCATTTCAGTCCTGGAAAAAGCAGAGCACGTTCTAGACCAGAAATCGCTCCACATTCTGTTTAACTCACTAAATCTTCCTTATTTAGATCACTGTACAGAGGCATGGGGAAACACTTACAAAACTTCACTACAACCACTTTTCACTCTGCAAAAAAGAGCAATCAGAATCATTCATAATCTTGAATTAAGAGCACACATGAATGACTTCTTTGTCAAATCCAAAACCCTAAAAATTTTTGACTTGATGGAGCGCAAAACAGCTCAACTGTTATACAAAGCGAGGAATAATATGCTACCAAAAAAACATCCAGAAAACGTTTAGATGAGAGAGGGGGTTATAATTATAGTTAGAAGTGTTTCTGTATGACTGTTTGTGGAGTTAAACTGTGCAACAAATTGAGTGCAGAACTAAAGCAAATTTTGAGCATAATTCTGTTTAAAAAGAGCCATAAACTTATTATTTGGATGAAAATTTTTCAGGGTTTGATAAATACATTTGTAAAGAAGGTATAGGTATGATTGTATTTCTTTCTGTGTGAGGGATATATTGTGTATTCACCGTACATGTTTCAAAATGATTGGTAAATTTTAAGCAGCGTTATGATTTCAGTTATGAATTATAGTCAAATTTAAGGAGGTAGGATTCAATAAGTTTATACTTCCTCCCACTCCTTTTCGCTGATGGAAGCTGAGAGGCTTAAGAAACTGCAGATTCAAGTTACTGTCTTGTTTGTTTTTTTGATGATCACTTTTTTGTTTTTTTACCTGTTTTTAAGTTGTCATTTACATGATCAAAATAAAGATATCAATCAATCAATGTTGGAATTTCATTACAGAAACAACAGAGATACCAACACTGACAGACTGTCTCCTTCTATGAATCAGAGGGTTATTATTACTGAATTTGTCTCAACTGTCAGTCTGTTTTCCCTGGATACATCAGACCACATCCTGCAATGTAGTGAGAAACCAGCCGGGCTATAAAACTGACATGTTCCTTATTAGCACCACCTATGTTTACACGGGCTGAGTCACAAGACACGGCACAAAAATACACGCCGCCTGAGCGAGGAAGGAGCAGTCGGCTTATCACAAAAAAGGACATGTGACATGGAGTGGCAGAAAGGCAGATAGATTTATTTTGGTAGCAGCAATTTTGGGGCCAAATTAAACAAAGACAGCACAACAGCAGACAAATCAAAATGCAGAACAACTGGATGTGATGAGTTGATATAAAGTGTGTTTACTTGGTCTCCTGGGGCTGCAGAGCTTCCAAACATCTGGCAGGTTTTGGTGGAGCGACAATGTCCGAGCCTCGACTGCTGGGCGTCTTGGGTCTCTCGATTCTTGGAGAGTCTGCATCATAGGGAAAAGAAACACTTTAAACCATCAATTTATAAAACAGTTTCACTAAAAGGATTATGGAGCACAGAACTGAAGTTTGATAACCCTGGTGTATAGATTGAGGCGCTGCGACACAGGCTTTTTAATTTTTCTTTTCCTTAAAATGACAGGTGTTTTATCACATGACAGCCACAGAAAACTAGAAATATTCATCTTAAGCAGGGTACACACATAAAGGTTATTGGGCTGTTTTTGTCCCGACTTTCCCCCTTCCTGACCAAGGATGGCAAACTCCAGATTATTTTATGTCTTATAAGATTATCCTACAAGATTATCCTGTGGTCTGAGGTGTGTTAAGAGTGAATTTGTCCCGATAATCGGCTCCGAAACAGGTCAGGGCCGACATTTGTAAATATTAAACTTGTTCAATATTTTAAAATCTTCATGTGTGTGGGGAAAGCCGACGACTCCCGAGTCATGACTCTGTGAATTGTGACGTGAATGTAGCCAATCAAGAAGGGAGCTGACTGAGGAACAAGGAAGCAGGCGTAAATAAAAACAAGCATGGCTGACCTGAAACCTAAAGTTAGGTTGAACTCAGAAATGGAGGACCAGCTCACATGTTCACGCTGTCTCCAGGATTTTTTCCACTGTCTTTTCTTTTTTTTAGTTCGGGATTTTTCCAGCAAAAATAGTCCCAAAACCACCATCATTCCCTTTTCTCTTGTGTCCTCTTCCATGTTGTGTGTTTTGTTTTCCAGTTGTTGCTAAGTTTCTTCTTCTTTGTTTTTGTTAGATCACGTTTGGTCAGATTTCTGTCTTGGAGGACTAGATTCAAGATCAGTGGTGGGACAGAATGGTTCTGTGTGTGGTGTGGTTGAGATTATCGGAGCACACCACACACAGTACGATCCAAACTGTGCAATGCCTGACTTCACTGGTGAGAGAGAAGCTTTCCATCCATGCTGGTAAAATCATTTTTAACAGTTTAACCAAAGGGACAGAGTGTTGTCTAAACACTGAGACAGAGCACAACTTGGGACTCCTAAAATTCCCATTGGCCATATATTTTATCTTCTGCAATACAAGAAATAATAAAAAAAAAAAACAGCTAAAGTTTCAGGAAGACTGATGTCACAAACTGAGCTGGATTCTTCCCTTGATCACGTCATGTGCACTGAAACAAACCCTGTGTCAACATTTGAGCTTGAACACACCTAAACCAGCCTTCCTGGGTTTCATGGAGGCCAGGATGATTTCTGAGCCGTGGATCTTGTCCATGTGTCTGCGGGACTTGGCCTCGTAGAACCATTCTCCGGTCAGGTACTTCTTCTTCGAGTCCAGCTGTGAGCCTGTGCCCAAGATCTTCTCCAGTTTCCTGAGGGGGAGCAGAGAGGAGACGAACGCTGAAGCCAAGAGGATTTTATTCATCATTCTGTGCCTTTTCTTGTACAATATGTTAGTCTCAGCGGAGATGAATGAGAGTTATTAAAAACCAACGGAATATAGCACCTCTCCAGCCCAGTGGCTACAAATGAACAAAAGATTCTTAAGAATGAGCAAATGGGAGAAAAGGCAGATTTTAAGCTGCTCTGAAAGGAGAATCTGACACCGTTTGACTTCTGAGCTGATCTCTGAAATATAAAACCACAGAGACAAAGAGCTGAAAATATCAATGGGTATGTTTTAGTCTGAAAAACACTCCAAGGAAACAAACGGGGCTAACAAGTCACTTAAACCTTTTCATTCAGGTGCGAAGGACGAACGTTTCATTGTGACCATTGCACCTGAATAAAAATCGACTTTTGCACTCCAGGTGCAGCTTTGGAAATGCCTGTATTTGGAAGTCCACTGAAGAGATTTTCAAACATTTGGTCCTTTTCTGAGAGCCTGACCTCCATCTGTGGAGTCGCTGAAGAGACTCCTACCCTTTGTATTTGTTCGTGTTCCAGCTCATTGATATTGACCAACACTTAGTCCTTTTTTCCTGAATGATTTGCAAATAACTATGTGTCTGCAAAGAAATAACTGACGCAAAGATTCACCTTTAACTCCACAAAAGCCAAATTTTCACATTTTCACATCAGTAAATTTTAAAACATTCACTCACTGATGGTTCTGAGTTTCTATGTTAGTTATCCATCAGTATCAACTAACACGTTCATGCCCTTTCATGCCCATTTACATGCCACTGAAGCAGAAGTGGGAGCAACTTGGGGTTAAGTGTCTTGCCCAGGGACACAGGGACCCCGTGACAGCTTCGTCTGTAGAACAAGCTGAGCCAATTCCGGACATTTCAGGGAATTTTATAAAACCCCCCTGGGCATAATTTTACTACCAAAAAGGAGGACATGTCCGGACAAAAGATGCCTTTCAGCTGCATTACCAACTGTCAGTGTCTCAAGACGTCAGCTCTCAAACCAACTTCAAGTGTGAATTGGGACTTGAACCGGCCACCCAACCCAAGCACTTACGGACTGAGCTACACTGCCACAGCAGCATGTTTTATTGATTGAAGTTATAAAAACAGTGACAGACAGTGATAATGATGTGATGTGAAGCAGCTGTGGTCAGGCTTCAGCTCCTGGAGCTCGACGCTGCATTCATGTTTTTTGGCTCAAAGAGGGTATGTATTTGCTTTGAGAGGAAAAAAAACTGACTGTTGAAAATTAAAATGATTTGGGATTTAGTCATTTCTCTGTCCTTGTTTCATCCTTCTCAAGACAAACTGTCTTTGTTTATCATTTAATCAAATTCCTCTCACACCATATATTTTAGTGTCTTTCTTAACAGCGTCTACATTCCACGGCTTCAGTCCGAGCCTTATATAACGTCTGCACATGATCTCTGTGAAGGAAGGAATTCTGGAAAACATTTCCATCAAGTCCAAAATTGAATCAAAGGCCTCAGAACGAGCACTCATCTTTCCTCTTGACGGAGAGCCGCCGTGGTCATGTGAATGAAGGGCAGCACATTATTACAGGCTGTTGGCTTAATCCTTTTACACTCCAGCGGTCAAAACACAGCCAGCATTCACACAGCAGAGTCAGCCGGCCAATTTCATTAAACTTTATGAGAAGCACATTGTTTCAGGACCGTTCCTGACTGTTAAAAACAAAATCAAACACGTCTTCAAAGAGTTTTTATCATGTTTATGTGCATGGTTTGGTTCTGATGTGGAGGGAGGACATGGCTGCTTTGTTTGAGGGCTTCTGTTTGACTTACAGGCCTTCAGCATACACTGAGGAAAGGGTTTTATTATTAGGCAGGGAGGGCAATTAGCTGAGGCCATGTGCTCAAAGGGGGTCCAGGATATCGTCATCAAATATGGGAAAAGGCTGCACTTTCTACAAGTGCTATCAGCCAGCCAAACAGCTGATTATGCACCTTACATGCATGAACTGCTGTTTCTGAAGCATCTACAACGAGCAAACACTGGTGTATGTTTTTTTAAAGCATGACATTTATCGTCTATTTACAGCCTGTGATCATATCCATGAAGGACAAAAAGTACATCTTCATCCATCTTTAAGAAACAGAGAGAAAAACGCTTAAAATATGCATTTAAAAAAGCTTCTTAATGATAAAAAACAAATTAAGATTTCTGTTTTGGTTGATTTCATCCCTGTGATGACTCAGGATGGGAATACCATGAACAATTCTGCTCATTGATCTGATTCTTTATCCATTCCCTTATTGATTCCTGCTGATTTTCTGCTTGGGCAAAAGCTGGCCTACACAGGTTTTTTCTTCACACTCTTAATAATCAATGCCGTGCTGCACGCTAAAATGCTTCTGCATGTTGCTGGTTCTCCAGCCACTAAAGTTTGTGCAGTTTGCGTCTTTTTGTTGAAAATCGAGCCAAAATTTTGACAATTTTCTGCCTTTTGGGTACTGTGGGTACCGGAAATGGCCTTTCTGAAAAAGGCCATTTCTGGTACCCACTTTTGGTCAGATGATGGCGTCATACATGAAGTGGAGGACCTTCTGAACGGTCAAGAAAAGGACTTCTTTAAAAGTGGCATTGAGGCCCTTAAACATCGCTGGCAAAAGTGTATAGATACTGAAGGGGGATTATGTTGAAAAATAATGCAATATGTCTGACAAAAGTCAAACCCTTAAATATGAGGCTCACAACTTATCAATCAGCCCTTATATGTATGTGCACTGCAAAAAAAAGATCTAGGTGAGAGTATTTGTCCAATTTCAAGTCAAAAATCGACACTGGACTTATTCTAGGCCACAATTTCCTGATATGTCTGGATTAAGATCTTATTGGAAGATATAAAAACTAAAAGTAAAGCCTGAGATGTTTGTAAAAAGTAAAAGAATCTGCCAATGAGTCGAGACAAATTTAATTTAAAGGGTGTCTTAAAATGTTTTTTTTAATCCAGAGTAGATTTTAAACCTGAATTTAAGGCCCTCACTGAGTCAAACTTGCCTGTTTTACTGGCAGATATTTTCTTATCATTACAGAAATTTGATGCCTTATTTTTGCCTTTTATTTCATGTACTAAGACATTTGTCTGGACTTGATAAGTGAATGTGGATTAGAAGAAGTGTTTTAGATATTTCTGACTTGAAAATAGACAAACACAATTGCTGAGATCTGAGTTTTTGCAGTGTGTATCCTCCATATTTCTGTTTGAGAAAAATTAATGAAATAATTAAAAAAATAAAAAAGAACCTCCTACTCTTTGTGCAGAGAGTTTGTTTACAATTTCACCCATCTGTTCACATATTGGAAACTACAGAGGGCTCTCTTTAAAGTTTATGAGCTGGAAAAGTCTCTCAAAAGTTAAAAAGTATTTATTCATGCTCTTACATAAAGCAAAACAGGGAAGAGCCTCATGTTGATCTTTGCGATGGCCTCTAAATGACTAAATCTGCCCGACACTGAGGGGAATGTTTGATATACAGCTAAGACATAAAGCTGGGCTGCCTCTTCTCATTTTAGAGACTGGTCAGGCTGAGATCCAAGTCTCCACAGGTGAGGTGTCAGCCCTCATCGACGCCTTCAGAGATGTCTATTCCGGTCTTTCAGAGCAGCACGATCCTCTCCCATGTGCGGCCATAATCTAATTCCTCGCCTTACATCGAGGCTTCTCGCTGGTCGAGGCAGCGTCTGTATCTGGACAAGCTGTTATTGTGTTATTCTGTTTGGATGGGACGGGTATGATGTCCCACAAAAGGCCTCTTCTCACTCTACAGGCGATGGGCGCACTGATTGAATCAGTAGAATCACATTAGCCCAGCAGCACGGCATCACCCAAAATGTCAGCCACAGCCTCATGGTTGTCCCAGGGTGTGGGGATCAGGTTTGGGATGGTCCTACCTAACTCTCTCCTCCTCCGCCTTCTTCAGCTCGGCGTCCCTCTTCAGCACCGTCATGATCATCCCCTGCTCCTCCTCCGTCAGGTGGCTCAGGTCGATCATGGCTCCTCCTCAGGTGTGGGAAAGCTCTGCGATGTCAGAAAAAGACTTCTTCCTCTTCTCCACAAAGTCACATCCTGAAAAATATAAAGCATTGTTTTGTTAGCGTGATGCTCTTTGACATAACACCCTCTGATTAAAGGGGATGCATCTCCACTTTAAGAGGAAACATCTCAAATACTTGAAGCAGCTCCAGAAATTCCAACAAATAAATTGTGATGAAAACTGAGTTACTGCTTCTGTTCTGCACAGGTGGGAGGTACGACGACTTAAAAATCTGATTTAATGTGATTATTTTGATGTGCTTAAAGCTTTTCTCCACCATATTCTGACTTAAAATGTAGTAACAATTTAAGGTCACATGTGCAACCATTTTTTGAGAGACATACAATCATTTCTTGATTCAACATGTGCCAATCCCTTTTTTATACAAGCCCCATAATACATTTAGACCTATACTCAATTAAATACACCACAAAGACAAGATATAACATTCAAACTCATAAACTTCATTGTTTTTTTGCAAATATTCACTCATTTTGAATTTGATGCCTGCAACATGTTCCAAAAAAGCTGGGACAGAAGCAACAACGGACTGGAAACACCTGTTTGAACAGGTTAACTGGAAACAGGTGAGTGTCATGATTGGGTATAACAGGAAGATCCCTTAAAGGACGGGGCGAGGTTCAACACTTCATGAACAACTGTGAAAGCAAATAGTCCAACAGTTTAGGAACGATGTTTCTCAACAAACAACTGCGAAGAATTTAGGGATTTCATCATCTACAGTCCATCATATCATCAAAATGTTCAGAAAATCTGAGAAATCTCTGTATGTAAACAGCACGACCTAAAAACCAACATTGAATTCCTGTGACCTTTGATCCCTCAGACAGCACTGCATTAAAAACCAGCATCATTCTGTAAAGGATATCAGCACGTGGGCTCAGGAACACTTCAGAAAACCACTGTCAGTTAACACAGGTCATCTCTACATCTACAAGGTCAAGGTCAAACTCTACCATGCAAAGACAAAGCCAAATATCAACAACACCCAGAAACCCCACCGGCTCTCTGGGCCGAGCTCATCTGAGAAAGAAAGGTGACGTAACGCAGAGGTAATAAACATACCCCTTTCCCAAGTCTGAACATTAGATATCCTGTCTTTGAGTTTGTTTACCATCAGAAGTCTCCCTGAACTTCTTACTTGAGGATCATAATCTGATTGTTGACTTCAGGAGCGTCAGTGTGAACTGAGCTGACGGCTCCTTTTGTTTGTTTGACTCACATTCACGATAATCATCATAAAACTGTCCTGTCATATGAATCTCATTGCAGCCGTAGATCCTGAGATAAAAGTAAAATTGTTTCTTTGTCCAAAACTTGTTTTTCTGTCCAGCAAACTAAATCTAATTTAATTTATTACATGGAAGTGGAGCTCACGTGGCTTTTAAAACCGCTATAAACCATCCTAATTATTATAAATGTGTTTTTAAATTATGGAAATGGTTGCACATCAGAACTCACATGAAAACTGAATAGGGAGTAGGCTGTTATTTCTAAGGCTACATGTTCAGTAATTTAATAATCCACTCCAATTATATCGCACATTATTTAAATAATAATAATTAAAATTATTTAAAAAACAATCAAATTTATCAAAGTGCTACACTGAAAGAAAACACTGCAATAAATACTAAGAATCAAAACCAAATAACAGAGAACTCTTAACGCCTAAAGCAAATAAAAATTCATGAAATAACAAGAAAACAAATTGTGAAAGTAAAAATGAGCACTATTATTACGTAGCTAAAGATCATAACATTACTTTTATTCAATGGACTTTGTATTTCATTTATTTTGTTCATTTAGCATTGCATATTTTCTGAGGCACTTTGTGAACTTTTAAGCATTATATTATATTATATTACATTGTATAATATTATATTATATCTGTTAGGCCAATTATGTCACTTTTTATATTAAACCAAATTCATGAAAATACAATAACATGATTAATACTATCATAAAATGAAGCCTTCTTTACTTTGGTTGTTCAATAAAGGATGTTTAACAGTTCTATCAGCTATATATATTTACTGTTTTCCCCTAAATAATATTTATTAAGAGATACAGTAGGCTGTTCAAAAATAGAAATAAACAAACAACAGAATTGGACAAATAAGGAAAAAGTGAAGGAGTACTTCGGTTTGATCGGAATAAAGGCATTTAGTACAATAAATGATCACAGGAACATAAAACAAAGATGATTTTCACAACTTTGAATGGACATTTTTACAAATGTTTTAATCCCTTTATGCAGTCCAGACAGTGTGTAGTAATATGCCTGCAATGTATTTTAACCTGTTTTTTTTTTTTTTTAACCTTTTCTATCATTATGCATCCAATTTATAAAACAAACAAAAAAATAACCTCTGTTTTCCAGGGGCCCTTAGCCTGTGCCACATATTTACACCATTTTAAATAACTGAGATAGTTTTACAAAAATGTTTTAACCTTTTTATGCTTTCCAGTGTACAGCAATATGCCTTCAAAATATCTATTTATACGAATTTTTCCCTTTTCTATCATAATACTTCGATTGTATATAACTAAAAAAAGTTTAACCACTTATTTTTTTTTTTTTTAATCTAAATATGTTTCATTTCCTGGTTAAGTAGGAAAAAAACGTTTTTGACGACTCAGTGGTAAACCTTGATCTTAAAAAGTTGACAAGAAATTAATGTTTCTGCTCTGACTCTTCATCTTGAGGAATAAATCTTTAATATTTTATTAACGGCGGCATTAAAATGGCATATCCGCGCCATTAAAGGACAAATTCAGAGATGATTTAATCAGAAAATATCGACTTTAAAAAGACGAAATCACGAAAACTTATTCGATTTTACCGAAGAGACCTGAAATTATTATTACCTTTCAGATAAAAAATAAAACACAGGTGAGTCCACAGGTGTGAAAGCTGCAGAAACCGCTCAGCTGAGTTCAAGAAACTTCGTTCACTTTCGGTAAAACTCGACTCACTTTATTTCGCCATTTCCATCGTTTTTCCAGATCACCGTAAATTCACCTTAAAGGGTCACAGTTTAAATTATTTCCATAAATTCACTTTAATCTAATTTCAATGATCCTCAATGATCCTACCTCACAGCAGCTGCAGGGTCAGTCCACCTCCATCCTCATGTCGACCGAAGACAGACTAAAGTGGAAAGAGAAGTTCACCTCCTCCTCCTCCTCCTCCTCCTCAGGTCTGCTGCTGCTCCTGCTGATGTTCAGATCCTCTCACGGCAGAAGGAGGAGAAGGAGGAGGAAGAGGAAGAGGAGGAGGATCTGCTGCAGCACTTCAGCAGCTGAAAACATGGAGGGATCTCCGTTTGGGGAAAAGGGGATAAAGTAGGACCTTCACATTAAAGTCCTAAAACCTGAGGTCAAAACTGATCAAGACTGTTAATACAAAAAACAATATCAATAATGTTTAGACAAGAAACACTAACATGTCCCCAGAGGTCCAACTTCTGTGAGACAGAGTCAAAAAAAAAAAATATCCATGCAAATTTTAATTTTTATCGATTCATTTTTTTAACATAAAAACATTTTGTCACAGCTTACATCCATGATCATGGATTTATGACAATATTCCAACTTATTTTAGCTGATACCGATATGAAGAAATAACTTTAAAATTATTACACCAACATTATGCCAAAAATATATTTTTAACAGCCCTTTTTTGTGGAGCTCATACTTTCAATCTAAAATTAACAAAAAAAAAAAAAAAGAATATCAACAAACGTAATGCAAATTTATGAGGCTGATACTCATGTTCACCTTTCAGGACAATCATCAGCTGATATATTAATATCCTGCATCTCTACTTTATACAGCAAAAAGAATTTGACAAATGTTTCAATATATTTGAGCAGTCCAGACAGTGTGCAAGAATTTGCCTGCAAAATAATTTATACAATCATGGTGGGTTTTTTTTATTGTATTATCAGACTTTTTTACACAACTCAGGGAAACAAACATTTTCCAGTTCAGACAATATTACGCCATATCTAATTAAAGTTATGATTAAAGATCATTACGTTTCTTCACTCTAGATGCACTTTCAAAAACCTTTTCATTTTTAAAATGAAAAACTAGATTCCTTTGGACACGAGGAAAGGTCCTAAATTAGCTGCTCTTCGATCTCTTTTGACTTCACTTTAATTTGAGACTCATTTTTAGGTCATAGTCCAAATCTAATTTAATTGTTATATTAAAGTGAGGACAGCGAGGCTGCAGTGACGGTGTTTGTCCAGCAGGCGTCCTCAGGCTGATCTCACTGTTTGACTAAAGGGCGTGAGTGTCCTCACCGCAGGTATGTCTTCACCACCTGAGGACAAACGAACAGAAGTCATGCTGACAGCTCAGGAGACAGGATATCACCTCTGATGTGAGGACATGAGACCATCACACATCAGCAGGCCACTGTTGGGTTAGTTCTTGATCGAGTCGGAGAGTAAATGATCAAAAACAGACTTCACCTTCAGTTTTCACCCACCTGCTCAGTCATGTCCATGTGGAATACTGTCTCCATAGATCTTTGACCTTCTCCAGGAATAAACCAGTTTATTTGTTGTTAAAAGACAAGAAAATAATTCATCTTTATACAACAAAGTGAGACGAAACTGTGCTTGAGAGCTCAAAAAAATAAATAAATTAGGAGTAACAATCATTATCAGGAGGGTTTCATATGTTTATTTCATCTTCACGACTTCCTGGTGAGGCAGGACTATGAGTGAATCATCTCCAAGGAGTCTAAATCCTTTATTTCTGTTTTTCTTTGAACATCAGAACTTATTTTATTTTTTAACTAAACTGTGTAACACATTAAAATCCAGACATGAAGAAGATCCTATTTCATTACTTGATCTTCAGGTTCAGTCTTTATGTTGACGTGTATCTTGAGTTTATTTTAATTTGACTGAATTTTTTTGACCAGCAGGTGGCGCACTCAACAAGAAAACTCAAGACATCAAAAAGTGTCTGGAGTTCAACCGTCTACTGTATTTAGCTCTGATTCACAGTTACTTGTTTAAGGGAGGGCAAAGAATTATCAGAGCAAACAAACATCATGTCTGATATTTGTGCTGAGGGCTAAAAGTCAGATAAGAGTGCAAAAATTAAATATTAATATAAGTGATAAATGTGTCTGTTACAGCATTTAGAGCTGCTAAAACATTTATGTGCATTTGGAGAGGAAAAGGGTATTGATGAATTTAAATTAGACTCATTGATTATTTTAAGAAAATGTTATTAATTATTGAAGTAAAAGGAAATAGTTTACAGCTGAGTCATGAGGTCAAGGGTTCCAGCTTCGTTATAATCAGGTCCAGATCAACAGAGAAGATATTCTTTCAATCAACACTTAGATTTCATGAATATATGTAGAGATGGAGACTTTTTAAAATACATTGCAACCAACTATATGCATGTGTGTGTATATACAGAGAGAGAGATAGACGGAGAGCCAAATAAATAGATAAAATGAGGGATTGATAAGAACCATTTTGTCCACAAAGAGTACAAAAATCAACACAAACCAAAAGTTCCCTCAAGGTGAACCCTGTATATAAACATCAGACTGACAATCTTAGATCATAATAAATGTCTTCATATGTCTTTTTTTAAGTTTTCTTCATTTCAATATTAAAAAATTATATTAAAAACATACACATTTATCTAGAGTCTGCTATATAAAGCCATGCTCTCTGTCCTAAAGCAAATGGCTGCACAGACCTTTCAGATCTTTCCTGTTGTACTAATCTTGATATACACTCCTCAAAAAGTTAGAAAATGTTATTTCACTTGATTATTTTCCCCCTTTAACAAAGCCAATTGGTTTTGTATTTATATCTCTGAAAAGTCCGATTAGTCGCCTTTACAACGAGGATCAACCTGTACGGCTCATGCATTTAAGGAACGAGCAGCACAGCTAAGCGTGGGGGTGGTGCCCCAAAAAAGTGCCAAAATCCCCCGGTGTTCTGGTGCGCAGAGAAACAGGATTATTTGGTGTCAGCCCTGGTGATATTTCCAAACTTAAAGCCCCAAAAGATCAGATCCTCCCCCTTGCCTCACAGAGGAAGCGAAGGCTTTCTTCAGGGGAAGAGGGGATTTCTGGGGTCATTACTCTCACGTTAGGTGAAGAGAAATAAGTTGCCATCAGACGTTGAGAAGATTTAAGGAGTAAAATTTGGGAAGAAAAATTCAATCATAAGGAGTTCCTTCACAGAGTGCAACAACAACAACAGCAACAGTTTTCATAAATATTTAATTCAAATTCCTAAGCAATGTTAGAATTAAAATATATCTATTGGTGTCAAATTTAGGCATTTAATTATTAAATAACACACATGGATGTAGAAAAAAATATTATTTTAAGCATTATTTTCACCCAAGTATGCAGGTGAACAACTGCAACAATTGAGTGAACTTAGGGAAACAAACATTTTCCAGTTCAGACAATATTACATCATATTTAAATAAAATTAAGACTGGAGATCATTAAGTTTCTTCACTTTAGAGGCACTTTGCTTCACGGAGGAACAGTAGGCTTTCTTTAGGGGAAGAGAGATAAAAGTTTCCTTCAGCCATTGAGAATATTTAAGGAGTCAAACTTGGGAAGAAGAATTCAATCATTTGGCTTCCCTTACCAGTGTGCAACAACTACTACTAAATACTGTTTACTTTTCTTCTGGGTTAAAAAATATTTAATTCAACTTCCCAAGCAATGTCAAAATAGTATCACTATATCCGTAACACATTTGTGCATTTAATTAAATAACGCTCATGAAATAGACAAAAATATTAATTTAAGCATTTTTTTCACCCCCAAAAAATGCAGGTTACTACCGTAACAGCTGAATGAGGTTAGGGAAACAAACATTTTCAAGTTCAGACAATACAATGTCAGATTTAAAGTATGTTTACAGGGGAAGAGGGGATTTTGGTACATTTTTTGGAGGGCACTTCCCACACATGTAGGTTTTACCTTGTTCCCTGAATGCACCATCCACTGTAAAGTCTAATTAGTTATCATTAATTTAAAAAAGCATGTAAACCGATTGCACTTAAAGAAACAAGTAGAAAGAGAACTAGTTATTTTAAGTTGTACTAACTAGCACTTCCTTCGTTGAGTACACTTAGAAATGAATTTAAGCAACTAAAACAATCAAGTAGAGTGTACTTGATAACTTACTTTAGAATATGCTTGACTTAGTAAAGACTACTCAGAATTACTATTTTAATTTACTAAATGATTGCTTGTTAAACTTACTCTGTTCAGTCCATCTGACACACTTATCTAAGTTACCTAACTTAGCATCTCTAAGTTAAATATTTACTTGAACAGCAATCTGACTTACTTGCTAAAACCATGCAAACTCGACTTCAGCAATCTAAGTGGTTCAAAAAAGTTTCACCTCGTTGTAAAGGCAACTAATCAGGCTCTCCAGAGATAAACCTTTCCTTCAGATGTTGAGAATAAAATTTCAAGAATTCCATCATTGGGGTCCCTTCCCAGAGTGCAGCAACAACAGCAGCCTAAGCCTGTATTTATTTTCATAAATTATAAAAATAAATAAACTTTTGTTAACTCAAAGGCATTATGTCTGCATATACAGGGTTTTATATAATGTGCACAAACATGAGAAATCAGTGAGCGATGTTTTGTGGAAGCTGCTCTTTATTTGTAAAAGAAAGAAAAGACTTCAGTCATTGTCTGCTACACGTTCTAATTACATAAAGAAAATATCTGCGGAGACAAACGCAGAGAATATCCTGAATCAAACTTAGGTAGAGTCAAATTTGATTGAATTGCTTTCATATTTCATACATCTTTCGCTTGTTCCCCTCCTAAAGAACAGTCAGTTTTTTATATACACGGAGCGCCGATCAACAGCGCTCCTCCGCCCCGCCATGGTCCTCTGGATCTTTTATACAACTAATTTACACCTGATCTGAGACCCTTTTGTTTCCCCCGTTAGCTTAGCCGCAGACACGCTCTGTTCTCTCGACTCCGCCCCCTAAACTCCCGCCGAGGAGCTGCAGTGTGGAAAGATGTGTGCAACATGAAGACAACTCTTTCACATTCAGAGTAAAGGCAGCCTTGAATACGGTCAGTGAGTCAACGGCATGCCAAGCTTAAAGCAAATGGAGCCCACCACCCAGTGCGACGCTTCAGATTTTTTTTTTGTGGATGATGTGTTTTTTTTTTTTTTTTTTTCCAACTAGACAGGAAACTGATCCATTGCAAAAACCCTAGGCACAGAATCGACTATATACTGTTTACTGACTCATACTCTAACCCCTGCACTTTGAGTACAACGGAGATTGTGAAACCTTTCTCTAGTAAAAAATTTTCTTAACACAAAACTCGTAGAATATTTAGTGCTCTATCATTCCGCTTAATAGGTGTTATTTATATAATAGCTATTTTTTTACTCTACCTCTCAATGATAGTCTGAGATCCTTGTTTAATGCTGAAGCACTCCCACAGGTGTTCAATGTACTGTAGATTTTACATTATTATTTCCCCCCAATCTTAAACCAATAATCATAAATAAATACAAACAACACACGAGGAATGTCTACTGTAAACACGGTAAAAAAGACAAAACTAAACAGGTGTAAACGCTATTAGCATCACTACTCAGTGACAGTTAAATAACCGTGGGGAACGGATGACTGATGATCGGATCATAAAAGGGGAGGACCGCTCTCCGCTTCCCCCCCACCCCCCGCCGCCGCCGCTGAACGTCCAGCTGCCGTTTCGTCCAAATACATAACATCAAAGTTTCTCCGCGCCCAGAAGCTATCGTTACAGATCGGGCTGTAAAATGGATAAGGAATCCTCTTTAAGGGGTTAGACAGCAGCATCACTCGACGTCTCGGACAAGTTACAGAATAATGGGTGTGAGCTAGCGCCAAACGTCATTTGGACATGGTTACCATGGTTTCTGACAGTCGTTGCACCATTGTGTTCTTGACGTGTCTGTGTTTGTCTGTCTGCATGTCGGTGTGTGTGTGAATGTTTCTCTGAAGAGTTAGACTGCAACGAGGACAAAGCTTTGCTGCTAAGTGCTTCATCTTCTGAGAGACACTTTTCTTCATTTTACATGAACTGCATCTGAAAGAGAGGACAGCAGAGTCACGCGTTAAAGGTTTGAACAGGGACAGGAAAAAAAAACAAGAATGGCTGTTCAATAAACCCTCCAACAGGCCAATTACTGTCAGGTCGTCTAATTAACACGTCTGACTGGGCAGAGCAGGATTTTAATAAATATTACAGACTTTGAGGTGCTGAGATAGGAGCTAAACTTACTGAACTGTTTTGTTACGTCCGTCTATTCATCGTTACCGTGCGGAGCAGGCTTACATCAAAGTACGTGAGCATCACATAACGCTAAGTATGGAAGCCGTTTGGGCGTAAAATTAACATCAGAGTTATCAACTGTAGTTCAGCTCTACTAGTACTCAGATTTGGAGAACACTCAATTTGGTCAACTAGTGCACAAGTAGACTTTATCAGTGAAGCAAAAAGTGTCACTAGTACTACTAGTAGATTGTTTTGGGTCTACTAGTAGTACTAGTAGACCTACAAAACTTTCACTAGTACCACTAGTAAGCCTTATTGCTAATGAGGGGGTGGGAAAAGCAAATTTAGGCTTCCCATTGACTTTCAAAAATACTACAACCAATCAGGTTGTTGGATTTGGTTATAATCCCTCCTACTTCATTTGTATTAGGTCTACTAGTACTACAAGTGAATCTTTTGGCTTTACTAATACTATTAGTAGACTAAAAACAGTCTACAAGTGCTACTAGTGAGATATTTTGAGTTTACTAGTAGTACTAGCAAACAAAACACTGAGCTGCACTTCAATATTTATAACAATCCTCCATATGCGCTAAACCAGTTCTTATCCATATTGTTAATTTTAACCATAATGCACCTTATTGACTCATATCTCTTATCTCAGTTGACCACTCACAATTCTTCTAGGTAACATAATTGCACTTTTACTGTACTGTAAATAACTCCTGTTACCCATCACACTGTCATTTTAATGTCACTGTCACTTTACCTTCACTGCACTGCACAGTGCCATGACATGTTGAATTTTTTTCTTTTTCCACTATTGTCATCAGCATTATTTTGAGGTACTTCATTTTTTTTCTTCAGTGTTAGAAATGATTGTGGCAAAAGCAAATACGTTTAATGAAAGCATGTGCATGTTTTAAATCAGTGAACAATCATGTTTCATAATCATGAGCTAAATATCTATTAAAATAACAAGATAATAATATCTCCCATAATCGTTCAGCCCTAATCGAGAACTTGCATTAGTTTAATTAGAGGAACAGCCACTGCCTTTAAAATCTACAGGCACCCATTTCATCATCATCAACAGTAAATGCTAAGAATACTAGCTCATGCTCTGCCCTTTAGTTTAAGATATTGAAGTATTTCCAGACATAATGTTCAGCTGTTAATGTTTAAAACACTCATTTATTTTGTTGTACAGAGTTTAGTGAACAGTCAGTTATATTAAAGTGCATAAAAAAGATCAAATAAACGTCACGATTATGAAAAATGAAGCATCACAATGAATCTGGCTTTGTTAATGATTACGGACTTCATGAATCGAGCAAGAACTCCAAGCAAAGCATATTCACTCTTTAAGAAAATTCAGCTAAAAAAGCTTTTAACACTGAAGCACATCGAGGAGAAATCGTGCAAAAACAAAACTGAAAGAAACAAAGGGGTATTTTAAGCACAGGGCATGCAGGACATGCAGGTGCACCTGCAGGCAGAGAGCATGCTGTACCTAAAGAGATGCTCTACAAGAAATCCTTGAGAGAGAGGTGTGCAAACGGGTCCTGTCCAGGGGCTCGGAGAGGACTCTGGCTGGAAGGACTAGAGGCTGCGGAGGGCTATTTCAGGAAGAAATACAGGAAGTAGGAGGACCAGAGGAGAAGGCAGAGAGTCAGTACAGAGACTGAGGAGGGATGAGATTAGTCTGGAGAAGCTGTGATGTATGACAAAAGGGTTAATAAAAAGGAGTCGTTTGGGGGAAACAAGGAGTCAAAACAAGGAAGATGATTCACAGTCTGGTCCCTTCAGCTCCGAGGAGTGAAGGGTTTCCACCGTCATCATCTTCGGCGGTATTCACACCCACAGAAAAGCTAACACGGTGACTAATTATGGTCCACGTTACAGCACAATGGGAACACCTATGTACTCAACCTGATAACTGTGCAAATAGAAACTGACTTCATTCTGCAGCAGCGAGGTGGAGAAGTCAGACTGCGGAGCACCCACCTGAGCGCTCGACACGGAGCCGAAAGGGTTAGGTGGCCTCATCACGGGCTGCGAGTACATCATGGTGGGTGGATTCATCATCCCCATGGAGCCCATTTGTGGAGGCTGCAGCGGGTTGTAGAGGAGGAGAGACTTCGTGTCAGTGATGGAATAATTCATCTGCTTTTACACATCATAATCAAATGTGTGTCAAATATTAATAACGGGGGCTTTGACTGATGATTGTGTGGTTTACAGTGTCATCTGATTTACTTTTGGGATTTTATGAATCATTATTCAGTGTTACACAACGAAACAGATGTTTATAGCCCAATATGGCTCACTAGTCAATTTGAAATATCAAAAAATGCTTTTTAGTTAAGGAAACACGACAAAATCTACCATGAAAGTATAAAATAGCATTATTTCTAAGAAAATAGAGCTGTAATTATCTCTTTTAAATTCCTCTTTGTGCATTACTAAATGTTTGTTAAAATAAAAACTAAACTGTCAGTAAAATAAACAAACAACTAACAATTAATCTGAAAGCCACACGTTTACTGTTCAAATTTCAACAAAGCAGGATAAAACTATCATGGCCCTCTTGGTTACCAAGGTTGCCCATCCCTGATTTAAGCTATCATTTAGGTAAATGCTTGAGCTTCAGGAGATTTTACTGCCTGTTGTCACTGTTTTTATACAACTTTGTGAACAAAGGCTGCCTTAAGCAGAATATTTGACATAATTTAGGGTGATTAGCAGCAGGTATCGATGGTTGTTTCCAGCTGTTAGTCTGTACCCAGAAAAAAAATCTCACAACTTTAATTTGCTTTTAACTGATTGGACAAATCAAGCTAAAACATCATATTAGGACAATGATTTGCTTAGTTTTAAGGCTGCACTTTACTAGTTAATATGAACCTTACGACTCTGTGGTGCAACCAAACTAAGACACAACTTTAGTTAAAACCATACTATTTTCAATGAAAACTTACACATAGCTAATGCAACATGTAAGAGGTGGGGGAATATATCGATACACTTTGGTATTGTGATATCTGGCGTGATGATATATCAATATTTTTTAACATATTAATTTCCAACATTTAATAAAGCTTCTGGTTCTATAAAAAAATCGATTACTCGTTAAGTCTACATGATGGTGCTGTTGAAGCAGGAAAGATGGGTGATGCTTATTGTGCAGGACAATTAGTGTTAGAGTTAAACATTAGAAAATAAAAGTGGCTGCACAGGAGAGAGAAAAGTGATCTGCACTTAAGTCTGTAGTGTGGAGTTATTTTGGACGCGGGGTGTTTAAACTGTATGATCAGAAAAAGCCTGGGTACACCTATGTCACTTTGGATAAACACAAAATCACCACAGGGCTTAATCAATGCTGCAAAATTTTATGGCTCCGAACAGTTCAATTTATCTTTAAATGTCAAGATTGGAGAATCTTTATTTTCATATGAATTGAAGCCATTCCCCCTCAATACTCCACATATTGTAAAACATTAAGGATTGCAATAAAACAGAACCAGGACTCAAGTATTGTGATAATATCATATTGTGAGGCCACTGGCGATTCCCACCCCTACAGGTGAATTCTATTCCATCCATTAAACTTTAAAATATATTTATTAAAGCGACAAAATTTCACACTCTACATGGTTTAGGTGCATTTGACAAATACTCTTATCATACAGAGTTCATTAAAAAAAAGGTAAAGGGGCTTGACAAATATGAAGCAAAAATCTGATTTATTTTCTGCAACAAAAAGACTGAACAGAAGCCACATGGACTCTTACATAATATACTTGTATGGTATACTTAACATGATACTGACCATGCCGTATCCCATCATGCCTGTGGGTGTGGTGGCAGGGAAGGCCATGATTGACGGTGGCTGAAGAGACACAAACAGGGCAGAGAGAATATTAAACAAACAGCAGCCTAACGCAGAAACATCTGGACTAATTCAGCTGATAATACGACAAAAGGTGAAGCAGAGGCAGAAATCAGGACTACAGTGTAGAGGAAAGGGCGTCACCATTGAGACCGGGTTCCAGGTCGTGGTCGGCGCTGCTTTAGGCTGCCAGTTGGTGCCGCCGGTCATCCTCTTCTCCCCGGGCTGGCTCCAGTGGATGTCACTGTGGATTATGACAGTTTGTGTTAGCATTAGCTTGTAGCTGAAGCTGCTCTTTTTCTGTACAGCTGTTACACAACGCCGATGCATCACTTACTTCTTCATCGTGCCGTTACCGATACCGAGGTCTGGAAAGTAAATCAAAGATGAGCTCGTTAGGTTTCTGTTGTTCAAAGAGAGAGAGTATGTCTATCTCAACGAGAGCAGCTGAGAGGAAAAGCATCACACTCACTGCCGACAAGGTTAGCCAGGGAGGAGTCAAGGTCATCGGACACCAGCTTCTCTGGCAGCTGGCCGGACGGCTGGTTGGAGCCGGCGAGAGTCGGTTTTAAGATGCCCCCGGTGATGTCTGACAAGACATGAGGGGATAAAACACAGATTAACACAGTTATGATCAGATAGGAGATGTGAAGTAAGGCTGTTTGAAGCTTGGACACTTAAATCACATTAGTGTCTCTGTGATTCAATTTTATTTACATTTTACTTACTGAATTAAACTTGTGAATGTATTTGATCATTTTATTTTGATTTCATGATGATGAAAACGCAAAACATCGACTTTCCTTCTTTCTTTGATATAAGACATGCGTTTTATTTGAGGCTTTACACTGAATTACTAACCAATCCTTATCTTGTGTTGGTGGCACCATATATACCATTTTGACCAATATACCAGGGGAATGATGGGGACATGCACACCCTGCACACAACATGAGGCTGTTGAATATTTGCCTTTATCAATGCAGCTGTATTTCTGTTAAAATTTACTGTAATTCTATGCCATGCAGACCAGGGTAGTGGGGGTAGATGCCATATTTTAACAGTTTTTACATCTTCATTTGCTTAAAATTTAGCTTTAAAGAAAACATGAGTTTAAGTAAATAAATCTGGTCGAGTATTGGATTGATTGATCAGCCTTCCAAAGTTTTAGCTAGGCAGTGCTACTTGTAGGCTGTGGTTTTGTACTTCACAACTATCACTGCAAGCTGAGAGCTCTGGTCTGTATAAGTTAGACAGCTGCAGGTTGTGGACTTTGCTGAACACAACTGAAAAGACAAAAACACAAAAAGATGCTTTGAACTTTTACTTTTATTTTTGTACTGCAGAAAACATATATGTACTGTGATATGTGTGTAATTGCAAGAGTTTGGTGATACCATATGTATCAGGACATGGGGTGGCAATATTAAATATTATGATATATCGGGGTATATAAGCAGGGTGATATCAAGATTTATTCTGAGTGTATTATTTTTATTCTCTTTAGTATTAAAACCCACTATATTGCATTAAAATATGTAGTCATACATGTCCATAAATGCCCTTGGTGTACTGTAATGTCACACTATCTCACAGCTAATAGAAAAATAATACATATATGAGCAATGAAAAGTGAAGTGAATAACTGATTATCAACTCATTATGGCACCTGTTAGTGGGTGAGATATATCAGACAGTAAGTGAACATTTTGTCCTCCAAGTTTATGTTAGAACAGGAAAAATGGGCAAGCGTAAAGATTTGAGCGAGTTTGACAAGGGACAAAGACACAACACTTGGCAAGTGGTCATAATGTTTTTTTAATTTATTTGAATTAACCTTTATTTTACCAGGAATATTCTCATTGAGATACAAAAATCTCTTTTGTCAGGGAGTTGTGGCCAAGACAGTAGCTCAAGTTTCACAAGAATAACAACAGATGATAAAAATTTCATCAGACATCTAGTAAGCATTTAGGCCTAAAAACACTGGTCAAATGATCCTAATTCTATTTTTAAAAGCCTCTAAACTAGAACAACACTCTAGTTTAAGATGAATCTGTTAGTCAGACCAAGATGATGGAGCAAAAACACTGAAAGCTCCTTTTTTAGAGGCCGAGCGAGTTTGAGGAACAACATACAGAGTTATGGCTGATTGGCATGCATGTAGTTTCTTTCAGAGAGGGAGGTAATAACAGAATTCCTGCTGCCAACAGGCCACTACGGGCTGAACTACAATGCTAAACAAATAACCCAAATTTCTTTAGATCAACAATGAATAAAATATTAATTTAGGGCTTTGAAATAGAGAATCACACAAGAAAATATAAAGATTATTGGTGTATACATTGATATTTTCTCACACTATGACACAAAAATAATGTTTAAAAAAATCAAGCTGTCCATATTTTTTATAATCAGTTTTAATCATATCCATCGTACCATACTGCAGTACACTAATGTATAATAATACTGCAATAATAATGATAATGTTAAAGCAGATTGCTGACTTTTGCACATCTGTTTTAGGAGAGGAAACAGAGACTCCGTGCACTTTTTGTCCTCTTATAAACAAAAACAATGGCAGTAAAATTTACCTACAACATTTTTCTTACTGAACAAACTGCAAAACTGGGCCAAGCCTTTGCAGTGGTTTCAGTTATGTCTGACATCATGATAGCTCTCCTATTAATCCCGTGGACTTAAACTAGAGAAATGTAATTTCGGCTGCAGCAATGGCTTCTGGATTGTCCTTTCTTTGACCATGGTAAATTTACTGTTTCAAAAATTGCTGTCGACAGCTAAGCTCCTCCACCTTGAGGAAACAAAGGCTTGCTGCATAAATAATGCACGCTCTGTTCTGTACAAATGAAAATCACTCACCATCAGAGTTGAGGCTGTTGCTGCCTGCGGCTTTGGCTCCAAAAACAGACTCAAAGTCCACCTGGAGCCCCCCGGCAGACTGTTGAGGAGGGGGCTGTGGCGTTGAGTATCCTAAACAGAGACGGGACAGAAGGCAATTAGAATCGCAGGATCTTTGGGATTAAGTTAGTCTGAAATTCTGATTACGTCTTGTTTTTCTGTTGCCTTCACTGGAGTGTAAAGTTAAGTAATCTGGAGTATCATTGTATCACTGCTTTTTCTTTCTCCAATAATCATAAACTAGCATCATCTTCGGCTGGGAGACCCTCAGTACCTCTGAATAGACCTGCTACAGTAGAGGGCTCAGTAGGGAAAGGAGCCTGGTGTGGGAGGTGCTGAGCAATGGACACTGGACCACAGAAGGAGTCTGACACGCCACAGGAAGCAGGAAGAGGAAGACAAAGAAGAGAGAGGAAGAAAGAGAGCAAAAGGCATTTCAAGGCCAGGCTAAAGAAACAGGCTGGAAAAGACAGATATACAGTCAGGAAGAAAGACTACAGCCCAGTTCAGACCAAAGATTTAAGTAAGGTGAGTAAATTCACTCTGCTGCAACTTTAAGAAACGATGTGTTGTCTCCGTAGAAACGACCTTATGCATCTATTTTCACTTCCCCGCTACAGGCTCTTGTTGCTGCTGCTGCGAGTTTGACATGAACGAGGGCAGTGACAGTGATTTACTTTATATAAAGTGAAAACAAAAAAGTGAGAGGATCAAGACTGGAGGCGTTGATGGGTTTAAGCGGATACCCCAGAGGTTTACTCAGACGTATGCAGTGAGAAATCAAATTTGCAGGCAATTCCTGTCAGTTACTCTGAGAGCAGTTTGTGATTTAAGGAGTCAGACAATACTGTCTTTAACCGAGGGAACGGCTGATGATTACGCTGCACTTCTTCTCAAAAGGCGAGTCAAGTCTGTTGATAAACATAAGCTGCAGACCAGGGCTGCCACCTAATCCTTAATTTTCAAATATCCGTTTGAATAGAGGGGTACAAGTTTGTATTTGAGCTGTAAATATATTAGAATTTAACCACGTTCACACCATTCTCGACTACATCAATGCCAACCCACCATGATCATTTTCATTGTATCTAAGTCGTAAATTGACAGGCTTTTTCAGAGTAAAGATCATAGATCTGTACTGAAACCAAATGTGATTTCTCTCTGGCTCAAACTACTGGTTTAGTGGGATCATTACACTTAAAACTCATTTTCCTTGTATTTTAAAGGGAAATACATCATTTCATTCAGCATTCATGTGAAGAGCATTATAAAATGTCAGGATTACAGTATATCAAAAAATATGTGTTATAATGGGAGTCAATGTGGACCAAAAGGGTCCCAGGGGTGTGAACGTACAGCCCATGTGAATCTCCTATTTCTAATAATTTGGCAATAGAGGACTTAATGCCGTTTAAAATAACAATTTGTTAAAAACCATGTTGCCAAATTTCAGCCCATTAACCTTTAAACTGAACAATCTGTCGAATATGAAAAAAAAGAAAATGCTTAAAAGGGCAATTTTGGGTACCAAGATGCCTCAAAGGTTAAGATTTACAGTTCAGCAGCACATTGAGGTCCCTGGAGCAGGGAACCACCCGGCCCGACAGACGACGCTCCCAGCTGTCCATCGCTCTCCTGACCTCAACAACAGGAGGTCCACCTCGAGAAAGTGGAGGACAGGCAACCCACTCCGAGCTGATGACAACGCTCTGGAGAGTGCCATGTGGAAGCCACGTGGGGGGCTGTAAATGGAGGCCCATGTGAAAGTGCCAAAAGATGCAGTACCCCGAGTGTCCACTTGAGGCTGGCTGCTGAAACCTGACACCTAAAGTAGTGTATGCAGGGAAAAGATGCCTTTTTTCACCTTAATAACATCTTTATAGCCTGGTTAAACAAACAGGTTCAGTCTTATGCCACACATCTATATGCTGTCACTGTAAGGGGGGTGAATTTTTTATATCTTGTCCGTTTTTCTTGTATATAGGTTTCAGTGGGGATTTGGAAATGCGACGTAGCTGTTGGTAAGACGGCCTTAAGTTCCACCACAACACAGCCTCTCTGTCTGTGAGTAGATAGAGATAAATTTTGTATGTATGCAGTATGGCAGCATCCATTAGAGGGCTCCAACAGCATGTCAAGGCTCCTGATATTCAAACAGTGAATGTCACATGGCTTCATCCGATTCTTTTAAGGTCTATGGTGGAAGCACTTTGGTCTCCACGGCGGCGATGGCAAAATAAAAAACAAAGTCTGAGCTGTGTGGGCATTGAAGCTGGCCCACAGAGCAACAGACCCAATTTGTCGGCCTTCCACCAAGTGCTCATCCTCGTGAGACAACAAAATCAAAAATGCCATCCACATATGCAAGAACATGTGGTCGACTAATGTGGCCTTGGGAGAGGTAAGTATCAATTTAAATAGATTTTTGGGAAAAAGTGACAGTCCTGCTGCAGACTTTGTCTGATGTATCCCGCGATAAACATTTTCTTTATTGGCTTAAAGGTGCTGATCGGTTGTTAATACACATGATGTGCCTGAAATTCCAAAACCAGCTACCGATTTGACAAACTGAATCACAGGCAACTTGATTTCGATTTAATCAAATGGTTTAATTCGAGTTGCAATGGTTCAACTCACACAGTTGCGGCTGTACCCCGCACCGGTCTTCAAATGTTCGGTGCATCGTGAATCTTTGGTGTGAACTGAGCTTAAGAGCTAACAAAACTAACAGTTATGTTGCTAAATTCTGGGTGTTCTGAATTTAAGGTCTGCAAAGGGACAATACAGTGCAGAATATAATTTTAGCAACTAAGAGAGAGGAATTTAGAAATGATATAATATCTTGGGAAATACGTTTATATGCTGTCTTGTCTGGAACACGAAAATTAACACTGATTTCTGTTCAATTAATAAACAAGTTTTATGATGATATCAACTTTATTTCTGACTCCAGACAAGAAGCAAAGGAACTTATATTTTAATTCAAATAGTCAAACTTCTCCCTAAAACATTTCTAGACTAAAAATCTAAATTAGAGCCCTGGGGGTATTTTTAGGGGTCCTATGTTTGCCAGGGCTCAGGAAACATAGGCAGGGATGGTGTGCCATCGTAGTACCTGAGATGGAGTGTTCTATCCGTACTGTGCGTTTGTAATTGGTTGAAACAGATGAGTTTGTGTCAATAAAGGGATTGTAACGATCTGGAGAATCAAACATAGTGTTGGTAAAAGAAGAACAGGTGGCAACTTAAAGCTCTACAGTATCTTTGAATCACTATGCAACAGCAGACTGTTTATCAAAAGGAGGTGATGGAGGGAAACTGAAGCAGAATGGGAGTATGGGCTCTATAGTGGCACATGGAGGTCCTGGTTGGTACAGAGGAGGTGTTATCATTAAAGGACATCGTCATTTGAGCTTGGTATGGACTGTAATGAGGTGTTTTATGCAGACAGAGAAAGGAGGGAGATAATTCAGACAGATAATCAACATTCAAACTACATTAGCACAGTAACATGCAAGATAATCATGCTCTACAGAGAAATGAACAAGAGTGACAAGACTTCTGAGGAGAAACAAAATGAGCCGTTACCACCAAACATTTCATGACCAGATGTCCTAGAGGAAAAGCTAACACCGTCTGAAGACACGACAGGTAAGTGAGTGGCATCGACAACGAGTTTTGAGAGGAAAGGGTTAAGGTTTGGCATGGATTCATCTCCAGCTTCAGCAGAGGTGAAAGGATCTAGGCAGGCAGAGAGAGAGAGACAGACAGAGAGAGAAAGGGGGAAAAAGACAGAACAGAGTGGAGAGGAAGAGGTGGGCATCAGAGTCAGACAACAACCAGAGAAGGAGAGCATGCAGAACAGAGTCACCAGAGTCCTCCAACACCTTATCGTGGCCGCTTTTACCTGCCCACGCTGTGGCCACAGGAAGCCCCGTTGAGCCGGACTGCATGGAGGGCTGGAAAGTCGACTGCAGGTCAAAGAGGTCGCTCTCCATCTTCACTGCCCTGCAGACAGAAATGAAACGAAACATGAGTGTTTAGTTCCTGTTAGCCGTGCAAAAGCTTAAATCTTTCTGAGATTGTTGCACTGGCTACACTGCAAAAAAATTATTAAAAAAACCCCCAGAAAACTCAAAATTTCAAGGTAACTGTCTGCACTAGATTCTTGAATTTTGAGTTGAGAGAAAACTATTAAAAATAAGAACAATCCCTCGAAGGATTCACAGACCAGCTGCAGCATATTTTTTATCATGTATGTTTGCTTACCACTGCACAAGTCCAGCACTCAGTGATGTTCTGTCTTTATATGAACCCTATGGTCAGAACTTGACAAAACGTGACCTTAAACTTATTTTTTTTAAGTTTTGCCAACTTAAGAAATTAGACCAACTTTACATAAAAAATGTAATAAGGATAGTTGAGATAACTCCTTTGATAAGGTTCATAACACAACAAAAATATTTTGTTTTGTTTACTGAAAAATTCATTTGATGCCAGTGATTTTAAGTTCATGCTCAGCCACATTCATGCACGTATGGGCTGAACTAAGGTGTCAACTTGAAAGCTTGATTATCAGAATCAGAATCAGAAACTTTATTAATCCCCAAGGTGAAATTCAGTTGTTTCAGTTGCTCATACATACAGTATACAATGGGAATATCAAACAATGACATCAAACCAGATAAGAGCATGAAAAAATAAGTAGAAAAATAAGTTAAAAATTCATTCATTAGACAATATCTAAAGGCCTGTCCTTGTCCCAGTGTACATGCACCAAAGAAAGATCATTTTATCAACCAAGGTAGTCCTTCACTGCAGTATGTGCACCCTTTGGAGCTAGTTAGTATGATCATACTTTCTAATGACCTTGATAACATGTTGGCAGACAAAGAGATGATCAAATGTAAAAATCATGAACGAAATACTGTTCAGCATGTCACACATATCTCATCTCTGCTTTCTGCAGATGATGTGGTTCAGTGCTTCAATAATTGGGGAGTTCACAGCCGAGCTCCAAGCTGCTGGATGAGGGTCAGCATCTCCACATCTGAGGCCATGGTCTTCTGCTGGAAAAAGGTGGATTACTCCCTCAAGGTGGGGTCAAGTTCTTGCCACAAGTGAAGGAGTTCAAGTATCACGGGGTCTTGTTCATGAATGAGGGTAAAATGAACTTAGAGATGGACAAGTGGATTGGTGCAGCATCTGCAAGGCTGCAGACTCTGACTTGTCGTTGTAAAGAGGGAGTTAATTTATTCTTAATTTACCGATCCACCTTTATTCTAATCCTCATTTTTTGGTCAAGATCTCCGGGTGAGGACCCAAAGAATTAGATTGTGGACTCAAGCTCAGCCTTAGAGACAGGGTGAAGAGCTCAGACATCTGTAGGGCCCTATAAAGTCAGTTTTATTTTTTTCCCATATTCCTTTTTTTCCGGTTTTAATTTTTTGAGAATAAGGTTGTTAGTATTTTATGCAAATTTAACCCTGCTTAGCTGCAGTACTTCCTCTTTTTTCTTAGGTGTTTGTCACTCTTCAGGTGATCCTCACACATATCTTTATGGGTCCAGTCAACAGTATGTTGATTGCCTGACACATAATAATCATTGGGGAACTGCTCTGCCCTTACTGACCCCCTCTGAGCATTTTCCCGATAGATACGTTCCTATTTAACCCCCCCCTCCCATTTAAGTTAACATTAAACATTTAAACATTGAAGTAAAATGTCTTTTCCGTGATATCGCGTTTATAATGAACTCCACTTTTAAGTCCAACTTGGTGACTCAGGGTTCCCACTCTTTTCTAGAAATTATATTCCAGGACTTTTCCAGGAGGAGAAAAAGAGAGGAGATAAAAAACCTCTCATTCGATATACAATACAGCAACACTCGTGAACTCAAAGTCGACAGTTGTGGGCTGTCATTGGGGTAAAATACGTCCTTACCGGGGTCTGAAAAGTTGAAAAATCTAGCAACAAAGTCATACGGAAACACTGAGTAGCCTTACTGCTCTGGGGGAGCATGCAAATTTGATTGGCTGGTAGCGTCACGTGGGGCGCTGTGCCGGCTAGAGGCAGAGAAACTCTGATGTGTAGGCTATGCGCACACTTAAAACCCGTTTGCCTTCACTGACAAGGAAGAGAGAAGCAGAGGGAGGATAAATAATTTACCAGGACAATTTAAGCTTTTCCAGGACACTGAACTCTTTCTCTCAATTTCCATATGTTTTCCATGACTGGAAAATTGGTCAATCATTTTCCAGGTTTTCAAGGACACATGGGAACCCTGGTGATTCCATGATTGCTGATTTTATAGGGCCCTACATCTGAGGGGAACTCAAAGCAGAGCCGCAGTTCCTTCACATTGAAAGGAGTCATTAGGATGCCTCCTGGTTGCCCTCCTGTGCAGGTTTTCCTGGCACACACAACTGACCCAGAACTTGCTGGAGGGGTTATAAATACATTCTGTCTGGCCCGGGAACGCCTTGGAGAACCCAAGGAGGCGCTGGAAAGTGTTGCAAGGGAGAGGGACGTTCTGGGTTGACCTGCAGATGGCCCGTGGTTCATTTTTAATCAGCACAGCCAACTCCAAAAGGTAAAATCAACTTTTGTTGATTTTATTTTAGGTTACCTTGTTTAAAAAAGGAAAAGAAAAGTCTGAAGAACAGAAGGCCTGGCAGGTTATGTCCATGAGCTGCATGTACAGAGAAGTTCATGTGTTTAAATCCATCCTTGAACCTATTTCTCACACGTCACTCCTCCACCCTCTATCCCCACTTTTGGATCCATTCACTACTCTATCCCCTTGAATAAAGGAAGCCTAAAAAGATCTAAAAATAAAGTTACAACTGGCCTGGGACACATTAATAATTAATAAAATAATAAATATAAGTGAAGGAGCAAACTGCAGTGAGGATCAGAGCCGTACCCGTTAGAGCAGCTGGGCGTGGAGAAGAGGTCGATGGCTGGTGCTGTGCTGATAGTGCCCCCAGTGGTCGAGACTGGTGACGTATCGGTGGTGGCGAAGGAGGGCCTCTTTGAGAGCTCTTTAAGCCTCTGCTCCTGAATGAGATTGTTCGGACAGATTCAAGTTAAAACTCTTTGATGCACGTCTAAAATATGGTGTTGATTTTGTAAACAGCAGAACAACCTTTAACGCTTTGAGCCGAGCCTGTTCCTCTTCAAGGGCCGCCTGCTTCTCCCGCTCGTCCACTTTAGTGAAGGACATTCCTGTGCTGGCCAGCGATGACACTGCGTTTGACAAAGTGCTGGCCCTGGAGAAAAAACATATAGACACTTATAAATACAATATTTCTTTTTTAAATACATGCTTATAATGACTGCAATATTTATCATTTACATTTAATTTACGACTTTCTGCATTTACAGCTAAGAAAAATCTAAACATTACAAAAATTTGATTTGATCAGGTTTGAAACAAGATATAGGACAAGATGTTATGTGTTAATGTCAAACCAAATTCCTGTAAGGAATTGATAATTTAGACATTTTTTGCCTGCGTAGCGTTCTGTCTGTACTTCACAGCAAAACACACCCGGTATCGGCAATCAGTATGTTTCCATATCTTTACCTTGATTTGTCTCTGGTGCATACCTGTGTATTAACTCTACATTGGTTTGCTGGAAATACGCAGCAAGTCTATTTTCAACGGAAGCCAGTTTAACTCACATCAATTTCCACCAAGCACATTAATTAAAAACAATAAAATAAGTACTCAGAATTTCATGACGCAACGCAGGCAGGCAATGTGGTTAGTAGGGATGCACAATATTGGATTTTTGCTGATATGCCGATATTTCTAAAGTCTTTATCGCCCATAACAATATTTTTTTTGTCAAGAGCACAAAGTCTCTAGTTAACTAAAATTGACCCGTTTCTTCCATGATTACAGTCCATTTGTGTTGGAAACAGATGTGAGCAGGAAAATTAAGATCTTATTCTTTAATAAATGACAGTTTTGATTAATAAAAGTGGACACTGCGTGATAAAGTAAACAATCATGGTACATTGTACATTTTGCCAATATTACAGCCAGTAC
This sequence comes from Cetoscarus ocellatus, assembly GCA_037902135.1. NCBI lineage: Eukaryota > Metazoa > Chordata > Actinopteri > Labriformes > Labridae > Cetoscarus > Cetoscarus ocellatus. The sequence goes on along the minus strand of JBAMNC010001626.1, from coordinate 1,042,185 downwards.
ATTGGATTTTTATGGCCCATTCCTGTGGTCAAAATATCGGCTAAATCTGTTGATACCGATAATTAGCTTTTTAAAGCAAATTTCTGCCGATATTTGTCCGATAATAACAGGGATACATCGTGGTTAGTCACATTTATTCAGGGTTTCTGCAAAAATCAGCCAGTCAAAATTCAACAGGTTTTTTTTTATTGTAAAAGATGATTTTTATATGAAAACTGTCCCTACAAATATCTCATCTTAAACGTCAGAACTTATGGAGCTCGCCGGCCACTTTCCAAATATCCGGTTTTACGGCCGGAAACAGTTATTGCAATGGTTCCACATGTTTACGTGGATGTACATATCTGTTGAATCACAGTCTATAATTATATATTATTAAAAAAATTCCTGAAAACTACAGAAAGAATTTTTAATGCCACTGAGAATCAAATTCAACGATTTTTAATGCCATTTAAGGCCTTAATTTTTGCAAAGCCAAAATGACAATTAATGTTTTTAATGCTCTGCAGAAACCCTGTTATTGCACCGTATTAGCTGCCAGTCATCTTTAAACCCCTTTACAAACAAAGGTCATACAAACCAACATATATTGGAGTCCCTGAGATACAAGAACAAAGATGAGATTCACTCAAAGTGTGACAGGTGGATTAGCATACCTGCTGGCAGCGGTTGAATCTTTGACCTTCTTGCCCTCTAAAGAGGCCAAGTGCTGCTCCAGAGCTTCCAGAAGGCTGCTGGGAGCCTGTGGTGACAGAAACACACCGTCAGCACGTTCCTGACACACAGACAGTCAAGTCTGTATGGTCATCAACACCAGTGGTGGGCAACAGTCTGAGCAGAAATCAACACGAATCACACAAAGTCAATTTAGTTCTTTACTTGGAGGTTTGGTTTTGTACCAGAGAGGTTTTTTTTTTAATTTTTCTTTTGGTTTCAGTTACCCACCGCTGATCGATGACTGCATTCCAGCCAAAAAAAGCTACTTAGGATGAGAGTAACATCTGTGTGGGATGACAAACTGCACCACGGCACTTTCAACAACCTGTGCGTTGTTGAATTGTCCGCATCTAAGCACAACGGGGGCAGCCATGTCACAGTCGATGAGCTACACTGGTTTTACACCTCAAAATAAACGTGACCAAAGTGAACAGGAATTTACCACGGCGAGTGTTTTTTCCTTCAACTGTATTTTTTCACCACGATGTAGGAGACAGAGTCAGAGCAGAGGCATGCAAAAAGACAACACTGAAGCAAGTCACGGACACAGAAGAAGAGTGAAATGATAGTACTTACACAAACTGTGAACTGAAGTGGAAAGATAAAGGGGAAAATACAGAATATAAAGGTGGTGACAGTCAGAGGGGGGAACGCATTTTGAGCTGCAGCTCTCAAGGGGTAAAATATTCATGGAGCATTGGTCCCCACAGCCGGGCACGAGAGTACGTGCTCTTTATTTTTTAATCAAGAAACGTCTAACTGTCACTGTGCAATCTTACTAAGAGGGTTGAAAATAACGTGATTACTCCAAAACACCTTTATTTACTGTAGAAAGAAGGAGAATAAAAAGAGAAGCGGAGGAAGAGGAAGGGGGAGGGCACCTCCTCCAGACATGCACTCAAGAGGGAAACCATGCAGTGTTTTATTTAAGGGGGAATATTTCTGTTCTGTGTTTTATTCTGTTATCGGACAAAGACACTGCTAATGCAAAAAGGGCAGATAAGAGCAAGAAATAAGAGAAAGCAGGGGAGGAACTGTTTTAGAGGAAGGGAGGACCTATTTGATTATTGAAGATTTACTTAAGAGAGTTAGAGCTTACCTGTGAAAGGTCTGGAATGTCTCCTCTATCGATGCCCACTTGCTGTAAAGTGAAAGAGGTCCATCATTTTAATGAAACAAAATAAAATACAAAATGCATCCATCGATCCATCCGTCCATTATCTACAACACTTTTCCCTTTCAGAGAAGGTTGGCTGAAGGTATCTCAGCTGATATTGTGTGAGAGGCAGGGCACACACCCTGGACTAGTCACCAGCCAATCACAGGGCTTCCACACTGAGTCACAGACAATCATTTACACACACATTCCCACCAAGGGTCAAATTAGAGTTACTTATTAACCTAATGAATATGTTTTTGTCTCTGGGAAGAAACTGAAGACTCAGAGAAAACCAAATAGACACGGGGAACATGCTAACTACACAGAAGCTCCATTCACACTGCTGTTTCAATATCTGTGCCCCTGTGAGGTTTCGCCGAGAGACAGTGGAGGCAAAAAAGTGCCTGAAAAAGTCATTTGGTCCCCACATCCTAGAGACAGAATGGGGGGTAATGAGTGATCCCATTGCATGACATGATGAATGAAAACATCAACCAGACGTTAAAAATCACATTCACCCACTGTGTCTAAAGTGTCCATGAAAATACAAGAATAGATGAGATAGACGCATATGTGTGTCAGTGTTCATTTTGACAGCACTTTTTATTTAGCTTTAGTTATAGTCTTTTGCCTAAAATGTCTTTTAGTTTTAGTCATAATTTAGTCGCCTATTTGTTTAATTTTAGTCTAGTTTTAGTCGATGAAATTTCACAACATTATAGTCGATGAAATCTACTGTAAATTTAGTCAACTAAAATATGAAGTGTAAAGGGTAAGGCATTTTTTATGTTTCCTTGAATTTCTGAAGTCATGTTTTACACTTGGATAAAATGAAACATCTAATAACCCTTTATTGAATGCTAGAAAAGTCTGAATGTATAAATGAACAGAAACAAATTGAACTTTTGTGTGAAATGCAGTCACCTTTATTTAGGCTACCTGGCAGAGCATCTCAGTTACAATACCAGAACTGACAACAAACAGTGAACCTGCTCTACATGAATATATCAATTCATAAAGAGAGGAGCTCTGATTGGATCGCTCCACAACTTATCCCACCACCACCAAGCTAAGGCAGCTGTGATTGGATATATTCCTAACCTGTCCTACATGACCAAATTAGGTCTGATTGGATTAAGTCTCTGTCAAACATTTTAGTCTAGTTTTTATTTGTTGATGAAAATGTCAGTTAATTTAGTTTGAGTTTTTGTCCGTGTGCACTTGATTTTATTAGTTACTTTGTAGTTTTCGTCTGGGGTAAAAAGTGTGGAGACAAAAACTACGATGAAAATAATCAGTCAACAAAATTGTGTGTGTCGCCAAGGCAGGCACAAGCTTTAACAAACACAAACCTCATTCCCACTTGAAAACAAACCTCAGTTATCTGCCTTTGTATGTATGCATGCACACAAAAAGCCGAGTTTTTCACCCTGACCTTACCCGGGTAATTTCCTTGCGCCTCCCTTGTATTGCACTCATGAGCTAAAACACTGCAGCTTTCTTTCTCCGGTGTCATCGCTGTGAGTGTAGTGATGCTTTTGGTCCTCATCCGCAAATATTAATAATATCTGAGGTCAAATTCCGTCTTAAGATATTAAAGCCCCTTAATAAGTTATAAGTTTTGTTGTTATGGCCAGTGGATTAAACCTTTAGCAGCTGGTTGTCAAACATTAAAAAAAAACAAAATTTTGTCAAAGTACAAGCAGAAGAGAGGAAAAAATGTGTGTGCTCCAGCGATTGTGCATGTGTGCTTGTGTTTCCTGTGTGTTTGAGACAAGCTTTAACAAACTGAGGATAATCTGAGCATTGGATAATGATTAAAATCTTATATAGACACATATACATATAAAATATGTCATTTCTCTTTCTTTTTCTCTGTAAAATTAATGTCAGGAGAAGTTAAAGTATCTTATCCCATTTTTAACCAAGCCTTTCATTCATAATAAGCATTTTCATTAGTATTATACTAAAGCAGACACCTCAAACATGTGTTTATAACATACTTTAAACATGTTGTGTATAACATACCTCTGCTACTTTGAGGAACTCTGATATCCGAGTCATTCTGGTGAGAAACTTCTTATAAATATCCAAACCTTCTTTACACTGAGTCTTCTTCATGTCAAAGTATTTCTCTGTTTGGGGAGAGAAATAAATTGGTTTGTGGGGTGTTAAAGTGGGAACAAAGCAAAGGTTAAACAGTGAGAGTGGTTTGTGAAGGTCTTACCGAGCAGGTTGATAATGCCTTCATTATACGCCGCGAACAGCCTGATGGAGTCTTTGAAGAGGAGCATGAAGGCTGCGTTGATGACTCCATTAGTCAGCTCGTTGGCATTGACCTGAAGGAAAGCAATCACATTTGTCTTAGAGCGACGTAGAAGAACAGCGCCTGTGCACATGTGAACAAAGATAATGCATCAGGCAGCCTCAGCGCGATCTGTTTACGCCGGGAAGAGCGGCGGCGTCCGAGCCGAGCTGCGGGAGGCATCACCTCAAACTCACATTGAAATCGAGGAGGGCGTCCATCTGGTTCTGAATGATGGGGATGGTCTTCAGCAGCTTCTCTGTATTCATGGTCCTCATTACGCCGTCCACGCTGTGGGAAGATGGAGAGAGGGAGGACGGAGGGGAGGCAGAGGGAGCGAGAGATGGATGAGTGCAGACACCAAAATGTGAAAACAGACTCCTGGCTGCTTTGGATTGCAGGGCTGAGACTGAGACCATATCATATATGCTCCAATATAATTTTAAATTGGACGTCTATATAGAATATCTTATTTTTATCTGTATTAAATAAAAAGATATTCTGGCCAAGAAAGCAGAAATCACTTCCTATTTCATTGCAAAAAGCAGCAGATATAAGAAAGAATAGTCTCTAAAAACTGCAAAAAGCAGAATCAGAATCTGAATGCTCTTGGGAGATTGGAGAGCTTCTCCTTTTTCAGTGCAACAGATAGTTAAGTAAAAAAACAGTGCAATTGAAAAACTCTACATACAAATATAAGATAGAAAAGACAAATATTAAGAATAAAAATAAACATTTCTATTTATATAAGAAAATCTATTGCACAGGATAGTTGAATATTTCCTGAATACTTATAGCGCACATGGTGATTAATACGTACAGATGCAGGGTTCCCACTCATTTGTAGAAATCATTTTACAGGAAGTTTTCACCCCTCTTAAAATGTATTTGTTTCCAACTCTCAGGTATGAACATTGTCTGCTAGCTATCTTTTAAGTCTGGCTTTTATGTAGTGTACTATTATAATGGTTTATACTTATTTTTTCTATCTTTATTTACTCTGCATTTTTATAAATATTTTTGTTATTTTTGTTGATTTACTGTTTACCATAACTATTTTTTATTATTTCTTTCTGTCACCATTGTTATGAGTTTTTATATTTTATTCCCATATTTTATCTACTCATATTTTATGGCTAAGTGTGCATTAGTTACCAAGTATATTTTTACTTCATTTCCTATTTTTGATTTTTGTTCACTAACAAGATAGAAGGAAGATAAATAATTTTCCAGGACAATTCAAGCTTTTCCAGGACATTTTACTTTTTCCCTCATTTTCTATATGTTTTCCATGACTGGAAAATTGGTCAAACATTTTCCAGGTTTTCCAGGACATGTGGGAACCCTGAGATGATTATATGTCACACTGATTGTATTGCACAGGATGAATAAATACTGAGGTCTTATTTAAAGCTAAATCATGATTATTTGTGCGCTTCAATTAATTTCTGTTGATTAAATGACTGGTTACAGTTGCAGGTACAATTTTATGTATTTAAATCCTAACATCACCTCAGCGGTTTTCACACCTACAGCTCATTTTTTTTGTTCTGATTTAGAAGAAAATAACACTTCAAATCTTCATATTTCCTTTGGATTGATCCATGTTCATACAGCAGTATTCTGAAGCAGGCTGAGTCTCATAAAGGCCTGAGCTACTTAACGTCATTACACCGTGTCATGCTGTGCGTTATGGGAAAAATACTCACAAAACAACATTACTGATTAATAGTGTAGATTAAATGTCCTGTGTACGATTACATAGACCAGCATATTTATCACTGTGGGACACGCCTTGTGATATAACTGCAAACAGACTCAGAGCTTGAAGCAGCTGTAAGTGCTTGTTGGTGTCTACAGCAGAACATCGAGAACACCATATAGCATGGTAACTTAGTGCAATGTAACACCTGTGGAAGTGTCGCCAAAGACATGATGTAGAAAAGCAGAGAGCAGCTTTAAAAAGGATAATCCTCCTGCTTGGACTGAACTCTGTGAACTAAACCAGTTTTTGCATCAGTCCATGTCGTTGAGACTACTACACCGGTGTGATGAGGTAACTCGTCACCCTGTTTGTATCAGTCGATTATGTCCTCACTGCAAACAAACTGCTCCAGGGGTCAACTGAACACTATCCGAGACCACCTCTTTCAGGTGAGCTTGGTTGTTTGTGCCAAAAAAGGAATTAACTTCTGTGTTAATAAATATTCAAACAAACCTCGCCACCCATGTTTCGAAACAAATCTCCCAATGATCTTTGTGTGACATCAAGCTTAAACTGTAATTAAAGTCTCTTTTTAAAGTATTTTTTTAAGCATATTTTGAGTCATTGTGCATGTTGTATGAAAGCATGCAAATCTGAAAATATTTCAACAGTTTTTATCCAGTTTTAGTTATTTAAGAAGAATTAAAGAAATAAAATTATTCTGGTGGAGATTCTAAGCTTCAAAAAATTAAAGATTTCAAACATTTTTGCTCATTTTTTCACAATTCGTCCTCTTAAATATACTTTTTAGCATCTAAAAAACAGTCATGGGTAAAATCAAACAGTTTTTAGCGTAAAAAGACTGAATAGTTTCAAAAGTAGCCAAAATATTGATCCATAATAAACACAATAACCCTGACTTTTCCACACAAAACTCGATTTTCATTTTTTTTAACCATTTTTTTTAAATCTAAAAGTAGAAATTCCACAAATGAAACAGAAATTACTAAAACAAATCTTGCCATTAAATGAGTTTTCCTTTTTTTAATAAAAGTGCACACTGTAATTTTGTCATACAGGTACATTGTGTAGTTTTGATGAAGGCAGACTAGTCTCCAGCAGCAGAACTTTATGATCATTATTTAATCCACTAAAAAATGTGCTAGGGCAAAATTAGCAGGGTCTTTCTTTACAAAAACTGTTATAAATTTTCAGAATTTATATATTCAATATTTGCCACAACTTACAAACGCAACTAGAGTAAGTCAAGAAATAAAAGCTTGACTTTTATTTTTTAAAATCATCAGGAAAAATCACTGGAATTAATCAATTAAATCCATTTATTTCCCAGCCCTAGACCACACTCAATTCCTTTTCTCACACACAAAAAAGAGGACAAGATGCTAACTGCTTTTATATTGTTAAAAAGGAAGAAAAATTATTAATAGTCTTACCCGCGTTTAACTTTTGTGAAGTCGAAGGCGACCTGTCTGTATGACACAGCTTTCTCGTTCAGGTATCGACTGTACCTCCTGATAAACGTGGACATGTCATAACCTGGAGGGAGAGATAAACACCACAGACATGACGCTTTCAGGCACTTTTTTCCATTTTAAATTGTCTGATTATAAATGAAGCTGTAATTTAAAAACAGCGAAAAAAATGGTACCTTGTAATCCACTTTTATCCAAAAAATTACTGAGGTTGAAAAGTGTATTCCTTGAAGCGAGATACTGGACAAAACGCTGCAGAAGAGAAAAATATTAAGTACCATTGAGTGAGTTAAAAGATATTAATGCTTTAAATGCACAGTGTGTAAATCAGCCACCAGGGGGCTCTCTATCAAAACAATAATAGAGGACAGCACGGCGAGTGTATGCCGAACGTTAATCATCAGAAAACGAGCGAGAGCAGGATCACACTCACCTCGTTGCCGTAGACCATGAGGTGGTGTGTGGTGATGAGAGACTTGAACACAACCACCCAGCTGGTGTTGGTCGTCCGCTCGAACAGCGAATCGGCCAACTGAGGAATGTTGACGTTCATCTCGTTGGTGCAGTGGATCAAATCTGGGAAGACAAAGCATGTTGGATGATAAATATTGACAAGTGAATTTGGAAAAATATTAAAATTCAAACGACTACAATGTTATTTTCTGATCAATGACACAGGGCTGGGTGACGTTGCCTGATAATAAACTGATTTTTCCCACACAAAAACTTAGGAATGCAAGATATTGTTGGTTTGATAACTGTAGCAGCAGATGTTAAAATTTCTGAAGATATTTATAGTCAATGTATAGGTCATACATGTCGACCTATATCCGCTGAAATATAGGCAAAATGTATTAATGTATTAATGTACCAAAATGTTTCACCTTATTTTCACTTAATGTCTACATTAAGGCACCAACAGCATCTTTTTAGAGATTAAAATTATGTTTTCCTTGTTTTACATCTGTGTCTATGGCAAATAAAATGTCACAGGATAAGGAAAAAGTCGGTTTTAGTTAGGTAAAGACTGCATACTCTTTCCAGAAATATTGGAAAATCGGTATTGGAAATAATGACTTCAGAAATATCAGCAAATCAGCAGAAATCAAACATTTGTGCATCCCTGCAAAACTGAATTTCTATCTCAGAGGAAGAACTAAAAATGACAGAAATTAAATCAAACAAGTCGTGCCTTAATTTAATCAATATATATTACAAAACTAACCTTACTCTAAGAATTAAAAAGCACACTATAATTTAGTTGTAGTTTGAACTTAGGCAGGCTTCTCATTTAAAAACAATTACGAGCCAAAAAATGTGCATAAAACTGCGGATTTTCAGCATTTCTATTTTTAAACATTGCCGCAACTGCTGGAAGAAAACAGGGGGGAGGGATTTTTCTATACCCGCAGAGAAGAAGCAAAATGAGTGAAGTTAAGAAGAATAAATCTCAATTTTTTCTTTGCAACAAAAAAATACAAATTAATCTATTCAATATATTACATATTATACATACATATTGCCAAGCCCTACAATGACAACTACAACAACAAACTTCATTGGCTTCAGGAAAGTTATTTTATTTTAGCCAATTATTCTAAATTAAACAGGCAGATAGAAATACAAAAATAACAATACATGAATAATACACTGTGGTGTAGTATATTTGTTAGTGAATCTCATTTTAAAAGTATTTTGTTACAAGCAAAAATCGCTGAACTTTTTGCTTTAAGCCGTTTTTAAATTAAAATTTTCTTACTTTCTCTATTTTTTAAATCACAACCTCAACTACAGTAACAATTTAGGTACTTTATGATCATACTTTTGCTTCAAAGTTGCAGCTCTGTTATTAAAACGTGCATCTAAAGTTATGTCACACATTTCCTGACATTTAAAGGCAACTCTAATCAACGTTGACCCCCTATGTAATAAGCATAATTGATGTGTTTTGCTACCATATCAGTTAATCACTTATCATTAAATAAATATTGCATTAATCACACACAGAACCAGCTGACAGCTTCAACAAACACAAAGGTCAACACACAATAATATTCCAACAGTTCAGACTCGATCACATGATCCAAACTGATCTTTGCAGACGTATTTCTCTGGTTATTAACATTTTAAACTTTATTCAGCAGACAGTTTTAATCTGCCAAAGCCTATTGTTTTATAAATGACCCCGTTTATTTTGTCCCACAGTCGGCGTGCTGAGCCGGCGAGGAGACGAACACCTGCTGCCTTCTATGAAGAAGTGACCACGAGGGCTCAAAATAATTTATAGAAGTCAGAGCCAAAAATAGTTGAAGATGTGACTCATGCTGGCGTCCTCCATTACAGGTCACATATGTGCCATGTCTGAACAGAGAACCTGCAGATCAGAAGCAGCACTGAAGTTACACTGAAGATTTATTGGTACAATTACAGGGGAAAGATTATTGTTTCGAAGGATATGACGATAAGAGCTGGACAAAACAGGATTTCTCATATGTCCACCAGGGTCTTTCTGTGTGGAGTCTGCATGTTCTCCCTGTGCCTGGGTGGGGTTTCCTCGGGCACTCTGGTTTCCTCCCACAGACCAAATACATGCTTGTTAGGTTAGCTGGTGTCTCTAAATTGCCCACAAACACAAGTATGAGTGATAATGATTGTCTGTCTCTCTGTGTGGCCCTGTGATTGGCAGGTGACCAGTTCAGGCTGTACCCCACCTCTTGCCAATGCCAGCTGGGATAGGCTCCAGCCCTCGCAACCCCAAGAAGGGACAAGCGGAGTAGGTCATGATGGATTGAATGTAAAAACAACGTATTTGTCAGTCCTCTGGTGAGCCATCATTCAGATGAATGACACCATCAGAGGGTCCATATTAGGGCTGGACAATACGACCTAAAAATAAAATCCAAGATAAGATCCTCGATTTATGATTTTAATCGATTTTTTCCCTCTCAAAAAAAAAAAAAGGAATCCAAGTGACACAAAAGTTACATGAGCCAAGTTGTGCTTTTATGTTATTAAAATACGCTCCAAAACTAAACAGACTTTCTCTCTTTTAGTTAAATGCATTCTGTAATTTTGTCATAAAATATTATTTAGCTCAAATGTAGGGAGAAGTGTCTACACCAATACTGAAAGATGAGCTATTTTCACAGCATAGTAACATGAAACCATCTGATCAATATTAAATCTCATTTAAGAATCAAATAAATAGAATCTACATAATATGTGTACATCTGCATATTTAGCCTATACTCATACTTATCCACATAATATGTACATCTGTACAGTGATTAATAGAACTCCATATCTGTTCAAAATGCCAAGTATGTCTGTATATTTGATGGTATATTTCAAACCATTGTCCTCAGGCTGTAAAATAACATACCTATGGTTCCTTTTTCCCTGTAAATACATATAGATATATAATAACACACTTTCTGTATATAAGTCTCTTACATTGCACTTCTGGATTAGATGCCACACGACTTTTTGTTACTCTGTGCTTGTGCATGTGTAATGACAATAAATATGAATCCTAATCCTAAATAAAAGCCTAAACATGTGCTTGTGCAAAACCTTGCAAGGCCGTACATTTTCAGTGAGTATATTTTCAAACATTGCAACAACTTATGATTGGAGTACGTTGAGAAAAAAAATCTTGATTTTTCATTTTTAAATCTTCTGTATAAAATAATTCGAATGAATCAGTTTAATCGATATACTGCCCAGCCCTACCGTCACAGTCATGACCTCTACGTCTTCAACAGCAGCTGCACTTCTGATTCTGGAAACTTGAGGTTATTTTTTACTTCCCCTGATGAGCCATTTTCTAAATGAAGCTACAACGATGACTCCTGGCAGCCAACTCTAAGTGATACAAATATCTTTCAACACAACAAAGACTCTAAAACCACGTCAGGAAAATGAGGAAAAAGAACATTTTCTGCATAACATAATAAAAATTATTCATCATTTTACGATCAAAGAGCTCTGCAGCTCATGTGTTAACAGTTGTCTGTTCACTGTAATCACTAAAGAGAACAAAACCTCCTTTAACAAAGTGCAGGGCATTAAGATGTCCCACTTCCTCCCCTATGTGTGCTTCAGTGATGTTAGTGAAAGAGGGCTGCCATTCACGGAGCCACAGATCAGTCTGACGGGGAACTGGGCCTCGCTTTCTGTCCTATATTTGACTTTTCTAAAGGCGGGGGACCAGAAGTAGGACAGGATAACCTTCCAGAGAGGCAGCAGCAGTTAGCATGGGTGGATGAACCGCCCTGAGAAGAAGACGACGGCGGTGGCGGCGGTGAGGAGGAGGAAGAGAGGGAGCAGGATGGAGGAGGAGGGGGAGGAATATGGAGGAGGAGGAGACACTGACGGTGCTGTCATGTTACAATCAGTCCACTCAATATTAGCAGAGTGATGTTAATAGTTTCTGATGGGATTAATTTATGGACACAAATGTGTTCATGCAGCAGCCATGACTGAGCAGGATCACGATACAGAGTGATTTATTTATTTGTGAGGGGAAAAATGTTTTTCTGATTCATCCTTCAACACACATCAGAGAAATGTGCCACATGTTAAAGACGATCACAGAGACATGAAGGTTTAAATTATTATTTTTTTCAATTATGGGCACATTTGCTGCCTCTGGACAAAGTGCATCCTTAAATAGAGGGTTTATTAAGACCAGAATGCCATTTAAAGTATATACACAAAATCAGTGTTAATTTAGACAGTACTTTTAATTTATTTTTAGTTATAGTCTTTTGCCTTAAATATCTTTTAGTTGTAGTCATAGTTTGGTCATCTAAATTGTTTTAATTTCAGTCTAGTTTTAGTTGATGAAATTTCACAACATTTCAGTCAATGACATCTACTCTAAATTTAGTCGACTAAAATATGAAGTGTAAAGGGTAAGGCGTTTTTAATGTTTCCTTGAATTTCTGAAGTCATGTTTTACACTTGGATAAAATCAAACATCTAATAACCCTTTATTGAATGCTAGTAAAGTCTGAATGTACAAATGAACAGAAACAAATTGAACTTATGTGTGAAATGCAGTCACCTTTATTTAGTCTACCTGGCAGAGCATCTCAGTTACAATACCAGAACTGACAACAAACAGTGAACCTGCTCTACATGAATATATCAATTCATAAAGAGAGGAGCTCTGATTGGATCCCTCCTCAACTTATCCCACCACCACCAAGCCAAGGCAGCTGTGATTGGATGTCCCTCTTAACTCATCCAACCTTTCCATACAACCAAAATAACTGTGATTGGATATATTCCTAACTTGTCCCTACTTTCTCCATGACCAAATAAGGTCTGATTGGATTAAGTCTCAGTCAAACATTTTCACCTAGTTTTTATTTGTCAATGAAAATGTCAGTTAATTTAGTTTTTGTCCATGTGCACTTGTTTTTATGAGTTACTGTCTAGTTTTGGTCAGGGGAAAAAAGGTTGTTGACGAAAACTATGACAAAAATAGTGAGTCAACAAAACTAACACTGCACCAAAGGGTTGTTTGTTTATTCATGTGCAACTCTTGATAATGCCAAGGTCAGACTACCTAACTTTTTGGGTCAGTTACGACACTCACTATCAGATTAGGCAGCCACAGAGCCATAAAAAGACATCGGTCAGATTATGAGTACACAATTGAAACTGAATGCATATCACATGCTGACTCTGAACACCAGGGATGTCCTGATACTGTATTGGTAAAAAATATCAGACTGGGAGCCAATGTTAGTATTTACTAATTGATCTGGAATCATATCTTTTCCGTTCGAAGTAGGATTTTTTTTTTTTTTTACCTTCATTTGATTAACAAACACATAAAACTGTATGTAGCTGTTTGCCTGGGTACATTCAAATGTAAAAATCAGACTGGGGCATAAATCTGCCACTCCTCCATGTTTAATAATTGTATTTTTATTTTTTCTACAATCTTTAACCAATTAAGAGGGAACCATAATTTAATTTCATGATGCAACCTGTTGTATAATGACAAAAAACTTCCTTGTATCCTTGTAAATGTACAGATTCTCACAATTTAAAAATCGGATCAGGACCACCCGCCAAAAAAGCTGATTGGGACAATCCCTCTGAACACAGCAATCAAACACACTGTAGCCAATTTAGTGGAATATAATGTTTCTCTTTTTCGAAAACATATTGATGAATGAGACGTTAGTTTGATAAGAAATGTAAGTAGTCACTAACAAAGGTGCTTCTGCTGTTTCTCTCTAACATTTCTCTTTTCTCAGTCTGGAGGTTGCTCCTCTATTAAACGCCTCAAAAGACGGATGTAGTTTTCAGGGCTTTGCTTAACTTTTCCTGTCTTGTGGCTCTCAAGGCAATGTCTCTGATACGAAGCAACATATTGTAGGAAGCAGGACAAAAATCAATCATGCTGGATTTTTTGTCATCAAGCTGTGAGGTGTCCCAGACCAATCTGTTGTTGGTCACTATGACACACTGCACAAGATGAAACAACCTATTATTTTGGCAAAGGGGTCCCGAAAACCTACATCTGTTGAGTCGGGCCACCTTAACTGTAAAGCCATCCAAAAAAACACTGATATAGTACTGGAGAAAAGTGTGATTTCTGTACTAAAAGAAAACTGTAAGAGAAGTTTTCTATCGTCAGATTACACCAAAAAATAAATTATGATTGGCATGACTGAAAATCAAAATCACAAGCCCTGATGATTATTTGCAGTCCCTTTTCCCTTTAATATTGGACAATCTTAAAAGTCATATCGGTAATATTAGTATTGGCTGATGTTGAAATTTTTGCCGTTTCTACAGCCGATAAATTGGCCATACAAATCTATAAATCTACCATACTGCTTCACCACATCATCTCTGCATGAATTTATTTGAAAATCAAGAGTTTTCAAGCGTTAAATGCTGTTTTTCTTGTTTTACATCTGTTACTTACACAAATAGACCATCACATTGAAAGCAACGAGTAAATTTCCATAAAGTCAAAACTTTGTGTTCTTGACAAAAAATATCAGTATCAGGGATGAGTTCAGAAATATCAGCATATCTGATTTAGCAAATATCCAATAACGAGCATCCCTACCCTTTATTTTCATAATTTTCTTTTCACTAGTGTCTCATCTTAATTCACAGAATGACGTTTGCAATACTTGAAAACTTTGTGGTTGTTAAAAAAATCCTGTCTTTAAGTTCTAAGAAGTTGGCCAAACCAACATAAAGCTAACATCAAGAATCCATACAGGCTTTATTAATATCTTCTTGCTGTGTCTGGCTCATCCTGACAGTCCTCATCAGCTATGTTTAAACATGAGCCATTAAGTCAACGTGTAATTAACTCAGATAATTATAGACACTGTGTAGACACTGTGTTTATTATATAGGCATGTCAGTGACTAAAGCCTGGCACACACAAAGACTTCTAAACTCAAAAACTGAAACTGTAAGAGACCCCAAGAACTAGAACCTCTACTCTCACAGCTCATAATATCACATGATAAAATACGACTTTATTGTAAAAAACATGGTGGACCACTTCAGGAGAAATTAAAGCTAAATGCAACGAGCGGTTGGTTTCCTATGACATCCTTGGCTGATGCGATATCGATCCAGCTCCTCTCCTTATTAGTTTGCTGTATAGAATTTACAGGTTAAGCTATACTGGCGGTCATATTTTACCACAAATCAATGAGTTGTTCCTCCATTTCTGAGGTTTGTCTGACATTATCCTTCGCCTTTACTCTCGTTGCCATGGCTACGCTTGCTTCCTGCCTCAGCCAGCTTCCTCCCTGATTGACTTTGTTCTGCTTCGTGCTCTAAAATAAATATAGATGACATTCTCATCTGTATTGCACACACAACAAGACATCTGATGGTAAATATTGAACATGTTTAATATTTGCAGTTTCAGCTAGGGGCGAGCATGATCCTCTTCTGAGAGGTTAAAATGACTCTTAACACACCTCACACCACAGGAGAATCATGTAAGATAACCCTTAGGGCCACCTGATAATCTGGCCTTTGCTGACTTTGTTTGAAAGCAGGGATCTGAGCAAAAACTCAGGCTGATTATCTTGTAGTGTGTGCCCTACTTCAGTTAAGCTAACAGTGAGGGTAACCCTCCAAACTTGGACTCATCTCCCCTCAAAACAGACACAAGAGAAGCACAACAGGTGAAGAACCTGAAGCTTCACCAGATAGAAAAAAACACTCAAGTAGCCATTAAAACCAGGAGAGATATCTGAATGTTTGACACAGCTTTCCCTCCTCTTAAACCTCTTTCCTCTCTGCTGCTCAGAGTCTGAAGTCCACACCTTTTTACTGGACTCCTCCTGAACTCTTCTGATACAGGCCTTCATAAAAACACTTTGATTGCTGCCATTATGCAGATCAATGAGCAGAAAATGAACAACTACATCTTCACATGCAGACAGGCATGTCTCCTCTGAATGTGAGTGCATCAGACGTATGATCACGCCACGGTTTTGGTCTTTATATCCACACTTATTGTCAAACATGGGGCTGTCTGATGTCCTCAAGAAGAAAGTAAGAAGGTAATTAGGTTTTTAAGTAATTAGGTAATTACGTTTTTTTCCTATCAGAGTATCATTAATGATAGAGGGCAATGTCTTAATGCATCGGTGATTTTGATTGATATTTGTACAAGAAAATGACCAAATATTTGTTTCCTCACTAGGTGTGTAAGAGGTAATCTGGTATTACGACATCCCCTGTACCAAGAGAACCTCCTCACAAACCTCAGGCTGTGATTTTTGCCCTTGCTATGTCTCCTCGTTGTATGTAAAGAATCACGACCCGCCCGTGACGGACAGCAGGTGTCACGTTACTTCACTGAAGCTTCAGCTGACACAGACACCTGTCCTGCTGCTGCAGGTGCAGGAAAATGTAGGATATTTATTGTGGGGAAATGCGATTAAACTGCAGAGCATGCCTGTAAATGTGAGCTATAACTCTGGGCCTCTGAGTGCAGCGGAGCAACCTGATCACACACTTAATTTCAACCATTTCCTGTGAAAAATTAAGCTGAAATAGCAGAACTGGGCTCTGACTGGTGTGTCTGTGCAGGGGTGGTTTTAGCTATTTGGAGGCCTTGAGCTAAGATTAATACGAGACCCCTTTCTTTTTAGTTTAAAGCAACTTAAGGGCATGAATAAAATATCCTGAGGCTTTTTAAAGGGGCCTTAGAGGTACAGAAACTACATACTTTATATTATCCGATTCCTTTCATTCTTTTTATTCAATTACAAACTTTTTTTAATATTTATTTATTCATTAATCTTAATTTTGTTTGAAAATGTCCAACTTATTGAGCACTTTAGACAGTAAAATGTAAATTGCACATAAATTGATGACACTGAATACACCTTAATGGAATTCCCGACAACTTTTTTAGGGGGTTTTTGCAAGTAAAAAACAAGCAAGGACAGTTTTGGAGGATTCTCCAACTCAAGACACTTAAATCTCAGCTTCTTAAAAATCTTAGATTTAATGTAGAATCTTGAACATTTGCTGCCATTGATAATACTATCCAAAGTGTGTTTAAAAACTGCTGTATTGACACATGTATTTGCAAGCAGTATATGAGGATATTTTGCTGTTGATTTTTTTGAGTGTAGGCCTATGTATTGCTGCATCTTTTCAGTCTGTATATAATTATTTTATTTAGCAATTCCTACTAAAATCTGACTCACATCCATGTTATTCTGGAAATATTTACTGAATGAAAAGCGTTTTTCAAGAATTGATTTATTTCGTCAATTAAGGGACACATATTTCAACCTGACAGGTCACAAATTCAAAATAAGGTAACCTTATAATGACAGAATTGCAGCTGTATCACTCAATTAATTTACACAAGTAACTGATGGAGTAGAATAAAAACTCATTCACTGGTTGATGTAATCAGCCCTCATGAATCTCTGGTCTTTAAACCCAGTAAAATATATTTAAAACTTTGGCAGACTGTTCATTTTTCTCGCCCTATAACCAGCTTTTCTAAAAGCCCAATTAATTTAAAATGCTTTTTGCTACAGCAAGAACATAACCAAAACCAACATCCTTTAATAAATATTCAAAAGGAACTCTTTATAAGTAATATTTTATAACCTTTTGAAGGGATATTACTAAAGTATGGATACACAATGTTGAATTTTTGCGAATATCCAATATGTTGATATTTCCGATTACATTACTGCCAATACCGATAATATCCATAAAGAGCACAAAGTCTTTACTTTTCAAAAATTGACTTGTTGCTTTCAGTCTGACAGTTTATTTGTGAAAACAACAATAAAACAAGAAAAATAACATCTTAGTCCTGAAAAATTCAAACTCTTGATTTTAAATGTACACATGCAGTGATGATGAGGTGAAGAAATGGGGTAAATATGTGTATTCTACAGGTATAACTCCCTATATATGACCGGATTATTGGTTGTAAATATCTGCAAGTATTTTATTTTGGGCCAATACTGCTATTTAACATTTTAGGCCAATATTTGCTGATATGGACATCATATAAATAATATCATGCATTCCTAGATGTAACTGACTGAGCAGATTTAAAAGTCATTCATTGTTGTATAGTTGTAAGGTTGATTGTGCAAAAAATCTGCCCTCGTGAATCTCTGACCCTTTAACCCTGTAAAATATTAAAAACTTTGTTTTGCTCTACAACCTGTTTGTCTAAAAGCCAAATTAATTTAAAATGCTATTTGGTAAAGCAAGAACATACACAATACTAAAATCCTCTAAAAATGTTAAAAATACTCTACTGTTAACATAAATGTTGATTTGTGATCTTATGGATGCATATTATTGTATTTTTGCTGTTATTTTCGAATGCCTTATTGGCAATACTGATATTTTTCATCAAGAGTATCAAAACTTTACAAAAACCGACTTGTTGCTTTCAAAGTGACAGCTTTTTTGTGAAAGAAATAGATGTAAAACAAAAAAAACAATATTTAGCTCTTGAATTAATTACAGTCTTGACTTTTACCCATGCAGGGATGATAAGATGCCGTAATACAATACATTGGTGTATATTGCAGATATTACTTCTAATATCTGGAATATTATTGGCTGTAAATACCAGCAAAAATGTAAATAAATGCTGATACAGATAACACTGTGCATTCCTGTTCAAAAGTAATAATTCCTTCCACCTGCTACACCTCAAGGTGTTTGTTTAAAAACACAATTTACAGCAATATAAATAAATTAATTTACTGAAGTAACTGATGGTGGTGATTTAAAACTCATTCATTTGTTGTATGGTTGTCAGTTATGGTTGTACCTATTCTAAAGTCACATTAGAGGGCCATAGAGTTTAAATATTCTCATATTTAAAGCTAAATTCACCATGAGGCCCCTCTTTTAACGTCTTTGTTTGATATTCAAGTTAAAATGAATGATGAGAAACAGACAAGAGAGCGGATTTAGCAAAGTCAGACAGCTACACAAGCTAGTTTAACAATCACTTGTAACCAAGAAAAGGACATTAGACGTATTTAGACACTTAATACAGCCTGGTACGTGTTTAAACGCCTTTATAATTATAATAAGCAGGTTATCACGGCCTGTCCTCGGTGTTATTACATTATAATCTCCTCTGACACATACAGCCGTTAGCATGTAGCCTTTCCTGAGGCTTTGCGGCCTAGTCCTGCTCTATCGCCATAACTCAGCCAGTCAAAGCGGAGATTTAACCGGAGCACAGCTGGGCAAAGAAAAGCATACTCACAGTCCAAATGCTTCTTTTTGGGGCCCATGACTTCGTGTGTGGTGGCCTTGCATACTGTTTTGGAGACCGCGGACCCCGTTACGCTGTGCTGGGCTGCGGTGATCCGGTCCGTAATGCTCTGGCCCGACATCTTCGCTTCCCTCTCTCTCGAAACAAAAGGCGTTAAAATGTGGCGCTGAGGTGTGTTGTTCGGCTTTAAAATAATAAAATAATAAACCCTCCTCCTCCTTGGCCGACCTTTAACCGGCTGGACCCCCCTCCGGTGTCTCTCCTCCCGACTCGGAGGTGCAGAAAATCAAGACCAGGCTGTGGCGCTCGGCTGCCGCGGAGGAGCAGAGGAGGGCGGAATAAAGAGACGCGGAATCGGACAACAACAACAATCAGAAATGTCAGACTGTGGCTCCGTGTCTGCTCCCAGGTTCAGAAATCTGTCTCGGCTTTCAGGGGTTTGCAGTGTCCGCTCGCTGACTCGTCCAGCCCGGGTTTCTTCTAACTCTCATCCCGATGTGGTACACCGGATCCCCGCCTGCCTGCCGCCTCCTCCGCCGCCGCCGCCGCTCGCCTCGCCGCTCCTCCTCCTCCTCCTCTTCCTCCTCCTGCCGTTAAAGCGCTGTGGGAGAAAAGGAGACCACTTTGGAGGGGAAATGGCGGGTCTGAAGACCTCCTCAGAGACCCCGAACCAGGTCTGGACCAGGTTTTTAAGATGATCCGTGTCCTCAGAGCAGGGGCGACGGTGCAGGTGTACACCCACTGACTGCAGTCCAGTAGAGGGGAAGAACAATGAGGAGAGGCCTGGACCAGAGGATGAAGCCTGGACCAGAGTAGACCTGGACCACAGGATGAATTCTGGATCAGGGTAGACCTGGACCAGAGGATGAATCCTGCAGTGATTGAGGAGTGGATTTGTGAGCTGCAACAGGCCTGACTGAGTAGTGCAGGGGCAGAGTGCAAGTAGATTTCTTACTCCAGTTAAAGTTCAGCTTATTTGATTAAAAGATCTTAAAGACGTAAAACTGAAGGTCTAAAAATCCAATTATGAAGTAATTTGTTTTCTAGGTTTACTTCTAGGATAAAATGGGGGGGAGACCATTGTTGGTTGTCACATTTATTCTTTTCGAAAATGAAGATTTGAAACTAGGGATGCACGATATTATCAGTTTGCTATCGGTATTGCTGCCGCAATACACCCTTAACTAAAAAGTTAAGGGTGTAGTGTGTAGAAGTTGGCAGCATTTTGCTGAACAGAAATGGTGAATATAGGATATAATGTTTCCATTTGTATGTAAATTCCGTCGAAATAGGTGTACAATCATCCCAATAAAACTTTTATTTTCTTTTTATTAAGTTAGAAAAAGCTTTTTATATTTATGTACTGCGGGTCTCCCCTTTTTGGAGGCTGACATAACGATCCGCCATGTTGTCTACTGGTGGGTTTTTGGGACAATAAGAGTGAAACACGATTTTTGAATATGAGTCTGGCCGCCGGTCCTGAAATCTACCTGGATGGCATGTGAAGAAGAGAGAGAGCGGGTATTACAAGAGGAGAAGACAGCGCGGTGTTTGTAACTGTTGTAAATGATTCCCCGTTCACGATCCTTTTTGGTCTTCACCGGCTCTCGTCACTTAGTAAAGTGATGTTTTAGTAATGGATGGGCTCATTCCAAAATCTGAACACTAGATGTCGCTAAAATGCCAATTTCTGCACTGCACCTTTAAGCATCGTATCGGCTGATATTGAAATTTTTGCAGATATCTACAGCCGATATATCGGCCATAAATCAGCTGGAATATTGGCAAATTACACAAATGTACAATATTGATGCACCTTCTCATCACTGCAATGGTACATTTAAAAATCAAGGATTTTATTTATGCAAGAATTAAATGCTGTTTTACTTGTTATATATCTGTTCCTCCCACAAATATACTGCAACACTGAACACTGAAAGAAACTAGTCCATTTTTCTCAAGTACAGAACTTGTGCTCTTGCCCAGACATATCAGTAGCGGCAATAATGAAAAAAAAAAAAGATCAGCTATCAGCAAAAAACCAAAATCGTGCATCCCTATTTGAAACGTTATTTTGGTTGATTATTTATCCCCTTACATAGTACCAGTTGGTTTCATTTTCATATCTTTGTAAAGCATGATTAACCACCTTTACAACTAGGCTTAAGCCACAAAATCCGCACCAGTTCTAAGTTTTCAAAATTCGAGGAACCAAGGGATTTTGGGTCCACTTGTTGGTTCCTGAAAAGTGCATAAATCTTATTTTAGTGATTAAAGTTCAACAAGAATGCCACTCCATACAGGCTTAATGCAGTATCTCATGCCTGATGTAGCACATAAACAAAGTTTTGAGAGTAGAATCATGGCCGTGGTCATTGCTAATCAGTTTCGGTTATTAATTACTTGTGTCAACATGTCATTATAAATAAGGGCGGTGTTTATTGGTATATGTAGAGGGGAAAATAAAAATCTGTTAAGCAGTTGATAATTGAGATTTTTATTAGTCCAAAAATATTGGCAGGCAGATTTTAATGCTCAAAATATTCATCTTATCTTACTTTACATAACATCCTCCAACCATACATGCATCTGTGCACTTTGTTGTTGTTTGTTGTCACTTTGTTTCTTGTTTTTTTATCTTGTACATATTGTACATATTCTATTCCCATTCCTTACCTTAATTTAAATTTTTATTTAAAAGATGAATTCCTGCTTTTCTTTTTCTGCTTCTGTTCTGTTTGTATATGTATATATAAACTCTGTGTGTATCTAGTCTGTACTTAGAGAGTGAAGTAACCCGGCGTCAAATTCCTTGTATATCGAACATACCTGGCCCATAAAGCTGATTCTGATTCTCTGAAATTTGTGGAATCAGAATTAGGAATCGTTAAGAAGGAATTTGAAACACTAAGATGGTACCCATCATTCACAGCAACACAGCTAAACATGTGGGTAGTTCCCCAAAAGGTCTTTTAAAAAATGATGATTGAGTTTTGTGTGGGAAAATCAGGAAATGTAAGCCCTATTGTGTTCACTATGGATCAATATTTTGACTACTTTTAAAATAATTCAGTCCATTTCTGCTAAAAAACTATTTAATTTAACCAATGGCTGTTTTTAGTGGCTTTAAAATATATTTAAGAGGACAAATGAAATTCTGAGCAAAAGTGTTTGAAATCTTACTTTTTTAAAGTTTAGAATCTTTATCAGAATATTTTTAGTCCTTAAAAAAATGACTGAAACTGGAAAAAAACGGTTGAAATATGTTCATATTTGCATGCTTTCATACAATATGCACAATAACTCGAAATATGCTAAAAAAAAATAAATAAAAAACTCTAATCACAATATAAGCTCAATGTCACATATTGATCATGTTGGAGATTTGTTCCAAAACAAGTGGGCACAATTTGTTTGAGTATTTACGAACACAAAATCAATTCCTGTTTCGGTACACACAACCAAGCCAAGCTCTCCTGAAAGAGGTGGTCTCGGATCGTTTCCAATTGACCCCTGGAGCAGTTCGTTTGCAGTGAGGACACAGTCAACACAAACAGGATGACGAGTTACCTCATCACACCAATGTAGTATAGGCAGCAGCTACCAGGTCACCAGGCTGATAACAAACTTATGATATTGTTCTGATCCCACAGAGTCACTTTCTCAACATACATGTAAATAGGAACATGTGAACATCACTCTCGTCTCTACAGAAGATCATCACAGGACTCAACAACATGGACTAATTCAAGAACTGGTTTAGTTCAGAGTTTAGTCCAAGCAGGAGGATTTATCCTTTTTAAAGCTGCTCTCTGCTTTTCTGCATCACTGACAGTATCTCTGTGGAAACTTCTACAGGTGTTAGGGTGTAATAAGTCACCATGCTATCTGGTGTCCTCCACCAGCGAGTGTTAAAATCCCCTCTTCTTCGTGCATTGAGTATTTTACAGTTATATCCTAGGGTGTGTCCCACCTTGATAAATCAGATCTGTATAATACTACATGGGGCATCAAATCTCCACTATTATCGCCATTATATTACCGTTGTGTGGGTTAGCCTGCTGGCTTCCTTCCCATAATGCACAGCAAGACATATGTAGCCATAGCAACGCTGGCTGTGATGTAATGACGTGAGGCCAGTTCAGACCTTTAGTGTGACTCAGATTGGCCAACGGAAATGTGCCAGTTTGTGCCTTTTTTTATTTGAATCAGAACAAAGCAACCAAGCTGCAGGTGTGAAAAGCACCTTAGAGATGACCATTGGACCAACCAACCTTGAACTTTGACCTCCAACAAGGTCTTTCTTGATCTAGAGCAGTGTTATTTTTGACTGCACTTTTTAATTTAGTTTTAATTATAGTCTTTTGCCTAAAATATGTTTTAGTTTTACTCATAATTTACTCATCTAAAATGTTTTAATTTTAGTCTAGTTTTAGTTGATAAAATTTCACAACATTGTAGTCAATGAAATCTACTGTAAATTTAGTCGACTAAAATATGAAGAGTAAAGGGTAAGGCATTTTTAATGTTTCCTTGAATTTCTGAAGTCATGTTTTACACTTGGAGAAAATGAAACATCTAACTAGAAAAGCACTCGGAGAGCGCAGACCTCCGCCAAGCGCCACAGTTCCCTCCATGTTGTGATTCACAACAAAAAAATTCCTGGATCCAGACGGTGATCCGGATCACCCCCAAAATTTAATCAGTTCTTCCATATCCCATTTCCAACAATTCCTGGAAATTTCATCCAAATCCGTTCTCAACTTTTCAAGTTATTTTGAACACAGACAGACAAACAAACAGATAAACGCCGGCAAAAACATAACCTCCTTGGCGGAGGTGATAACCCTTTACTGAATGCTTGTAAAGTCTGAATGTATAAACGAACAGAAACAAATTGAACTTTTGTGTGAAATGCAGTCACCTTTATTTAGGCTACCTGGCAGAGCATCTCAGTTACAATACCAGAACTGACAACAAACAGTGAACCTGCTCTACATGAATATATCAATTCATAAAGAGAGGAGCTCTGATTGGATCGCTCCACAACTTATCCCACCACCACCAAGCTAAGGCAGCTGTGATTGGATGTCCCTCGTAACTCATCCAACCTTTCCACACAACCAAAGTAGCTGTGATTGGATATATTCCTAACTTGTCCCTACTTTCTACATGACCAAATTAAGTCTGTTTGGATTAAGTCTCTGTCAAACATTTTAGTCTAGTTTTTATTTGTTGATGAAAATGTCAGTTAATTTAGTTTGAGTTTTTGTCCATGTGCACTTGTTTTTGTTCGTTACTGTCTAGTTTTGGTCAGGGGGAAAACAGTTGTCGACGAAACTTTGACGAAAATAATTAGTCAACAAAATTCACACTGCTCTAGATTGAAAATATGTGCAAAGTTTGAAAAAAATCCCTAAAAGCATTTTTGAGATATTAAGCCTTAGCAAATGATGAACATGAAACACAGTAACCTTGATGTCTGACCTATGACCTAACGAACTGTCCAGCCTTCTTCGAGTCAGAGAGCACATCTGTACATAGTTTGAGATCCTCTCACTGAGTTCTTCAGATATTGCTTTCACAGGAATGACAGACAGACAGATGGACTGATGACTGAATGGACCATCAGCGTTGCCTCTTAATAGCGTAGAGGTATAATGACAGACCATTTAGTAAATTAAGAGCATAAATTTAGATTAGACAGAACTTTAGTTATCCCTTTGGAAGACTCCCTCAAGGCAATTAAGAAAATTAAGGTTTAATTAAATAAGTATATAAAAGTAGAATTAAAATTAAAATTAAAGATACTTTAAGAGAATAATAGTGACAAATACCAAAATAAAAGATGTTACAGGATATAACAAATGATATTAAAACAAATTAGTCACTTAAAAATCAAAATATAACAAAATATCCTCAAACTGGAAACTTTCTCCACGCACCTCAGGCCTTGCCGACACACTCGCACTTTTCTAACTGATGAAAACTCACCTGCGCTGCTTGGTAGTGCAGCAGGTAGTGCAGCAGATAGTACTTCTGCCTCATTGCGAGAAGGTTGCCGATTTGTCCCTCCGAGTCGGGGCCTTTCTGTTTAAAGTACCCATGTTCTGTGCATGCATGGGTTTTCTCTGTGTTTCTCAGGTTTCCTCCAACAGACAAAAAACAACAAAAGAGGCCTCATGTGAAATTTTATTCCATGCTGCCAGTTTTTGTTTTTTTTGTGCAGCTATGAGCATTAGATAATCACTAATCCAACCAAATTAAACAAGTATATAGAAATGAAAGATCCTGCCTGTAAAGACAAACTGTTGAATACTGTAATAGATTACTTTTCTAAGTCAAAACTTCACCATTCCTAATTAAATAGATTAGAT
Source organism: Cetoscarus ocellatus (assembly GCA_037902135.1). Classification (NCBI taxonomy): domain Eukaryota; kingdom Metazoa; phylum Chordata; class Actinopteri; order Labriformes; family Labridae; genus Cetoscarus; species Cetoscarus ocellatus. The sequence goes on along the minus strand of JBAMNC010001626.1, from coordinate 1,016,641 downwards.
TTGCTGAAAGGTTTTGAAAATTTGGGTCAACATTTGTCATGAAAGTGAAGTTAGGAACTACTTTGTACTTACAAAACACTGCATATCCTTTTCCTTTAACCAGCTATAGATGTTGACACACTCAGGGGTGCTGCCAGAAAATTTAGGGCCCCATGACTGGGCCCAATCCAAAACCATCTCTGTACAGTTTGTCAGAGCATCTACAGTATAAAGCAAACTGATGAATAGGTATGATGATGTATATTTTTATTTGACCACTTTTAATAATGCAGCTAAATAATTCTGTTAAAAGACACACCTTTCAACTAATGTTAGAGTATAAATAGTGAATTAATTTGTGGGTTTGTACCATTTTAAACATTAAAAATATTTTTGTGTATCTTTCCATCAGTCTTAATGAAGCTCTTGTTTTTTTTACCCTCTTAAAAGAATTGACATTTTTGCTGTTAATATATTTCTCTTGCTTGGTAACCTTTCTTAAGATCTGAATATTTTAACCTTCTCTTTGTTCCAGCACAAACTAAACTATGATCCTTGAATAAATGTTTGAAAAGGCATTGTTTTTAATAAAAACGTTAAAGAGCTGGCCAACATAAAAATATCTAAATGTTTCTTCTCTGCAATTAAAGGCAAACATTTCTTGATATTTTTTGTATGTGATGAAAGAAAAGGTCTTTAAATACCTATGGCAAAAAGTACATATTGTTATATTTAATAAATGCTGTTATTGTGATTTTTAGGGCCCCCTGAATCCTCCTAATTTTGTCCCTTTTATGGTCCCCTTGTACACATTCATCGTTCTATATTTTTCTGATTCCTACATGACCTGCACAGTCTCTTTTTTCTAAATCAGATAATTTTTACCTACCATTTCCACTGATTATTATTATTTTTACCATAGAACATAAATATATTTGAATTCTACTTGTAAAAAAGATCAGACGCTAGTCGTTACTTAAAAATGCTCAACGTTTAGAGCCTTTCAGAGCTTCTTCTTTATCCTTGTGAGACAACATCAGAGTAGTTCCTGACCCCGTACCATCCCACTGATGAACAGTACATCAGTCATAAAGTGCTAAAAAGCATCGTAAAACACTCCCTGCCTTTAAATTATGAATGATATATTTATGGTTAAATGTGCATTGTTTTAAACATGTATGTTTGAATTAAAGTGAACATTTAAACTACCACTGCTTATATTATTATGTATATTAAGTTACTTGTATCATCAATTATTTAATGTGAATTTCAGCACTTTGAATATATATTTTTTTATAACAGGAAATGTTTGACTTCAGTAAAGATCTGCATTTTATTTTGATGTATAAAAATTCATTATATTTGTTTTTTTTTCTTTATTATTGTTCTTTCAAATTGGTTTGAAACCAAGAGTTATTGAAACCAAAGTCCTCTGATTATTTTGGAAAAGTTCTCCATTTATAAAAGAAGCAAATTGAATTTAATGGAAATTTTATTTAGTCCAAAGTTCATATTTTAACTATCTAATTTAAAGTCCTGTAGTGAATTTGCATGGGCAGTATGTGAATTTTAAAGGTTTGTTTAGCTGATTTAAAAAGTCCAAATCAGAGGCCTAAATTCTTTTAGAAAAAAAAAACTCAAGACAAGATGCCAAACATCGATCCATCGGTCTTCATTGCTAACCAATCACAGGGCTGACACATAAACAAACAACTACTCACACATACACTCACACCTAAGGGCAATTTAGAGTCACCAATTAACCTAATGTGCATGTTTTTGGTCAGTGGGAGGGAACTTGAGCAGCAAACCCATGCATGCACAGGGAGAAATGAATATTATAAAGCACAACATACAGCAACAGAGACACCGGATTGTTGAGCAGCTGGAGTTGGAGAAAATTCCACCTACAAAGCTTCAACATTTGTGTCCCCAGTTCATGTATTGAGTGTTTTAAAAGGAAAGGTGATAAAACATGCTCCTATCCCAGCTTTTTTGGAACATGTTGCAAACTTCAAATTCAAAATTAGTGAATATTTGCAAGAAAACAATGAAGTTTATCAGTTTGAACATAAAATATCCTGTCTTCGAAGAGCATTTAATTCAATATACGTCAAAAAGGATTTGCAAATCATTGTATCTTGTTTTATTTATGTTTTACACAACGTCCCAACTCCATTGTAACTGTGGTTTGTACGCAGGATTTAGTATATCCCTTTGTTCCCAAAGCACTGGTGAAGCAAGAGTATGAAACAGCAGTAAAGAGGAAGTACTTCTGAGGTTTTCCTGTACCTCTTTCTCTTGAAACCTTCCCTGTGTGGCATGCCTGCAGCTGTCGTTCATCACAGTGGACACAGGGGGGCAGCACAGTGACACCGTTACCTCTGCCAAGCTCACCGTGCTGTTCACCAGAGGATTGATTACAAGCCTAAATTGTTGAACTACTTTCTTAATTGGAGAGTTAGTGTCCCAGTTAAGAGCCTGTATTTGAAATTTATTAGAGGATAGCCCCTCGAGATACTGCAATCCGTTTTCAGGGGGTCTCAACACAAATACAAAGAAAAGTACAGATGTACAAAACATCCAATACAGCAACACCTGACAGACAGAAGTTCACAAATTAAAACAGAACTCTCTCACCCCTGCCTCAATGATCCCACCCCCAGATCTCAGCCATTTAACAGCACAGCAAGAGAAACAAAGGTGCACGACTTCAACAGGAGGTTATATATAACACAATTAATAATAAAGAATAAAACAAGAGCAGCTTGTACTTAAGTCAAACAGGGTATTGAGCACATTTTGAGGCATACAAATCATCCTTTTGCTGAGTTTTTATACATACCCAGATTCCAATGAAGCTGGAATGTTGTGTAAAAGTAAACAGAAAACAATGATTTGCAAATATTCCTTGACCTAAATTCAATTGAAGATAGTTAATGTTCATGTTTCATGATAAACTTCATTGTGTTTTGTGCAATTACTCACTCATTTTGAATTTGAAGCCTGCAACACATTCCCAAAAGTCTGGGACAACGGCAACGAACGACTGTGAAAGTTGATGAGTTCTCAAAAACACCTGAACCTGAACATTCCACAGGTGAACAGGTTAATTAGAAACAGGTGAGTGTTATGATTGGGTATAAAAGAAGTATTCACTCATTTTGAATTTAATGGTTGTAACATGTTCCAAAAATGTCAATAAACTCAACAAGGTTAACACTTGAAGCTTTGTAGGAGGAATTCTTTCACATTCTTGCTTGATGTAAGATTTCAGCTGCTTAACAGTCTCCTTGTCTTATTCTGTGCTTCATATTGTGCCACACATTGAGACAGATCTGGACTGCAGCAGGTCGGTCGAGTACCTGCACTCTTCACAAAGAAAGCAGAATGTGTCTTCATTGTCTCTGAAATAAGCAGGCGTCCCTGAAAAAGATGGATGGCAGCATGTTGCTCCAAATCCTGTATGTAACTCTCAGCATTAATGGTGCCTTCACAGATGTGCAGGTTACCCATGCCATGGGTACCAACACCCCCCCATTATGTCCATGATGTCCAAAAACAGTCTGAAATGTAGACTCAGACCACAGCAGACTTTTCCACTTTGCCTCAGTCCCTCTCAGATGAGCTCGGCCCAGAGAAGCCGGCGGTGTTTCTGGGTGTTGTTGATATTTGTTTTTGTCTTTGCATGGTAGAGTTTGACCTTGACCTTGTAGATGTAGAGATGAACTGTGTTAACTGACAATGGTTTTCTGAAGTGTTCCTGGTGGTGGTGATATCCTTTACTGAATGATGCTCCTTCATACCCACTCATGACCGTCACCTTTTTCAGTTCACCAAACAGGTGTTTTCTAAGCATTCATCAACTTTCCCAGGCTTTTTTGCCTTTGTCCCAGCTTTTCTGGAACGTGATAATTTGAATATTAAATATCTTGTCATTGTAGTGTATTCAGTTGAATATAGGAAGAAAATCTGTTTTATTTACATTTTACACAACGACCCCACTTCATTGGAATTGGGGTTCATATCATTTGTAATTTCAACCAAGTTCATTTCTGCAAATGAAGTTAATTAACTTTTATCAGAAATAGCTCAACAAAACAATCCATATAAATGTAAAATTCAAAACAGCAGAAAAAGTTTCTGATTTCCATCTTTAATGACTCCTTAAGGAACGAAATCTGCATTTTTGTCATGTATACCACTGAGTTTGGTATTCAAGTTGTGTGTGTGAATGTATTTGAACCAGTTTAGAGGTAAAATATCCTCACTTCCCTCTGAGTGACATCCTTGACAAGGTCATGTTAAAAGAGAGGCAGAGCCCCTCACATGTTGTTCTCTAAATACAGGCTCCAGTTTCATACATAAACAATAAGTCAGCCCGTTGTTTTCTCCTCTCACCTGGGAATTTTTCGCAGGTTTTTCAAGCCGAACAAAAGAAGCAGACAGAGGCCTCTCAACAACAAAAAGCCTTTTCCCTTTAGAACCAAGCTGCTTTATTTATTTGTATTTGCAGGGGAATGAGGAGTGCTCTGCATCATGCATTATAATCTTCTTCTATTCTCCTATCTCATTTGCACTTCTCTCTCTGTTGCAATAATTAAAGAATCATTTTCCCCAGGACTACAGCAGAATTGAGGATTCTGCCGAGGTACAAAAATGAGGTTTTGGGCTTTCAGAGACGTTGCTCAGTGAGGATCAAATCCCAGCTCGGCCTTTGATGAGGGCTTCACTTTCCCGCCCGTGTTAAAGCGGGAGCGTCGGATTACAGCCGAGCTCTCACGGGTTTTGTGATGCAGGCCAGATTGTGTGATTTAGACGTCTGTTTGTTGAGGCTGGGATGCTTCAGGTTGATCTGATAGCGACGGCTCTATCAGGCAGATCTACGTGCGGCGGTGGGTCCGGAGACATTAAAAGTCTCTGAGCAGCACGGCCGACAGGAAGCCTTTACAAAGCTCTGGAGAGTTACAGCCTCCTGATGGTGGTACGATGAAAGTTTTCCCCCAACATGAGGGCTGCTGCGGGGTCCATGATGAATAAACTCATTTATAACAGAGACCCCGAATCTCAGTTACACCCTTTCTCACTGAGTGGACCAACAGGCAGCCAACATCCATCACACTGCAAGGGTTCATCAGGTGGGAATCTCCCCTCGCCATTGTGTCGCCGAGTAGTCCCATGATACCTCCAGGAGGACAAACGAGGAGCCCTGGAGTCTCTGAGCAAAGCCCCCTCTCATTCATTACCCACCAAGCCCTCACGAAGACCTCCTGCAGCGGGACGTCCCACCACATGAACATCAGTCCAGATGGCCGCACCTCCAGCAGACCCAGACTCCGTACATGCAAGCCGAAAGTGTATCTGTAAGCACACTCACAAACTGCTTCATTAGGTAGAGCTGTTCGACTGCACAATCAGGCTAATAGCAATAACATGGCAGCAACTTAAATCAATTAGGCATGTAGCATGGTCAAGAGGATGTTCTGAAGTTCAAACCGAGCATCAGACTGAGGGAAAAAGTGATTTGAGGGGTAAATCTGCACAAGTTTAATCGTATTGCCGTTTTGTCGACACGGAAACAGTGTTTCAGGAAGAAAATTAATTTTGACAGCACAGTTAAGTCATCTAAATTGTTTTAATTTTAATCTAGTTTTAGTTGATGAAATTTCATATTTCAGTCGATGAAATCACACACTTGGATAAAATGAAACATCTAATAACCCTTTATTGAATGCTCGTAAAGTCTGAATGTATAAATGAACAGAAACAAATTGAACTTCTGTGTGAAATGCAGTCACCTTTATTTAGGCTACCTGGCAGAGCAACACTGACAACAAACAGTGAACCTGCTCTACATGAATATATCAATTCATAAAGAGAGGAGCTCTGATTGGATCGCTTCCCAACTTATCCCACCACCACCAAGCTAAGGCAGCTGTGATTGGATGTCCCTCTTAACTCATCCAACCTTTCCATACCACCAAAGTAGCTGTGATTGGATATATTCCCAACTTGCTCCTACTTTCTACATGACCAAATTAGGTCTGATTGGATTAAGTCTCTGTCAAACATTTTAGTCTAGTTGTTATTTGTTCACGAAAATGTCAGTTAATTTAGTTTGAGTTTATGTCCATGTGCACTTGTTTTTATTAGTTAGTGTTTAGTTTTCATCAGGGGAATAATGGTTGTTGAAGAAAACTATATAACTAATAATTAGTCAACAAAATAAGCACTTGTTTCAGGAGCCTGAAAACATACATTTTTGTGAGTAAATAAATTGGAAATTTCCAGCCTTGCATTTCACTGTGCACAGCAAACACGGGTAGTTTCAGTAACAATGACGTCAGCCCAATGTCTCGCTTAAACTGCATGCGTGAACCGTGACAGTAATGGCGAAATAGGGTGTCACACTCATGCTGCAGAAGCCACTGAGCTTGTTTTGGCTTTAAAAGAAAAATCTTCTATTTTTACGACCACCGTGAACAACAAGAATTCACAGAGAACAGCAGACGCCATGTTTGATTACATTTCTCATGATGCATGCACAGGCTCCATGTCTTCGTCTCTGGTTTTGGTGTATGTCTGCAGCAGTGTTACAGGGCCACTTGAGATTTTAGATTTTTTTTTTTTTTTTTTTAAATGGGACAGTATGCATTAATAGACATTTACATGTTAATTCATGGGATTATAGCCAAGTGGCTAATGTCCATCCCCAGTCCTATTAGCAAGTTGGCTTCAACACATAAAACATAAACAAACATCAATAATAGGAGTAAAACCCACAGAGCATATTAAAAGACAAGTAACATACAGAAATCATAGACAATCTAAAGACATACAGTCCAAAATATAACGGGCCAAGAGTTGGGGACCATGGGAATTATACACAATGAATTATAAAGTTCTGGAGTGCTAACTAAAGTGCCAAATGCTAAAGTGCAGAGTGTTAGCTGCCTGAGAGATCAGGTCCTTGTTATATTGCACATGCCCAATTATTGCAGAGATATAGAGTTGCACATTACCCTACTGCCCAAGGTTATGAAGTGCCAGATTGAATACAATACTCTACGATGCCCATAGCACATGGTTGCACATGCAGATGTGTGAGTAAATATTGCATGAAGAAAGCATATATAGATGTATTTATTCATTTAAACAACAACAACACAACTTCCAGGCCTTGAATACCTACTACAGTGTGTTCTTGTGGACGAACACATTTCTTGAAACGATGCGGTCTTTACAGAGACCATTTTAAAAATAAAAATGCTGTCATCTCTGTGTGGACAGGGCCTTTGTAAATTTGAACATGGCATTGTTGTTGGTGCCACCAAGATGACATTTAGATGGCATCATCTTCCAGGATAGTCATACTTATTTCATCAAGACAATGCTGGGCAAATTATTCATAAGCTACAACAGCATCGCTCCACAGTGAAAGACTGGACTGACCGGCGTGCAGTCAAGGCCTGTCTGTCACTGAGAATAAACAGAGCAATATGTATAGCATTTTACCACAATGGAAATCCTGTGATTCAAGATGAATTTTAGAAAAGAAAGGGAAGAAATTCTACTTTTACTCATTTAGAAATGAGTGTCTTCAGTCCTGAGATGCTTGCAGATTGTTGTTAGAGGGGAGCTGATGTAACAGCGCTCAACAAGCTCTTGTCCCAACTATTTCTGGAACATGCTCAAGGCATCAAGTTTTGAATGAAAGTATGATTTTAAAAAAAGAAGAAAAGTTTCAAAGTTTAAATAGCAGGTGTTTTACGATTTATTTAATTAAATAAATATGTTTCAAAATGTTTTGCAAATCACTGTTTTCTGATTTATACTTTAAAAGGTTGCTGTAAATATTACAGAACTTACTTACTGGCAACAGGATGCCAGTAAGTTACTGAAAATGACATTATGTGGCATCATTACTCTATTTTCATTTTCAGCATAAGAACGGTATTTTTTAAAAATAGTTTAACTACTGTATTTTTATTCAAGGGATCATTGCTGTATTTTATTCTACAAAACTTTAATGCATTTTAAATAACAGTGAACTTGCTGTATTGTAATTAATATTACTTTCTCTTCAACAATTTTACTGGTCATTTATTAGCAATATATCATTTTTTAACCAAAAAAAACCTCACATACATGCATTTTTATCCAATAAAATACATTTAAACAAACATGAGTATAATTTATGAAAAGAAATCTTGCTGGGCAAGATCCATTATCCTTTTTCAGTATTTACTGTAAAGACATTTTACAGCATGTAACTGTATATTTTATGGTAACATGCCATTAAGTTTACAGAATCTCTGTATTTTCTCACAATACATTGCCATTTACAGTGATTTACTGTATCAACATTTTACGGTAGGTAGCTTTATGGTAAGATGCTGGTAAGTTTACAAAAATAAGTGAAAGTGTTACAATTTACTCAACGTCCCATCTCTTATGGTATTGAGGTTTTTTATTAGCCTAGCTACTGTACAAAAATATAAGGATAAAAAAATCTGTAATAAAAGAGCTTCTCATTTGTTGTATGACCAAAGTGACAGTGAACATATATGAAGAATGTGAGCATGAAACAGAAGACGCTCAGCATTGTTTCACCTGTAAATAAAAGCATGTGCTTCTCTTTCTCGACCTCCTCACGTCTTAAAGAAAGTCATGTGACTGAAACACAAGTGCAGAAGTAGAGCATGAGCCTATACATTCAGTAAATAGGTCATGTGCTGGGTGGGATTTTGTAAAATAAGGAGAATGGTGGAGGCTTCACCACATGTATTCATCGCATGTATATGTGGCCACCTGATCCGGCGTGCTCTGAATGTCTGCTGGTGAGCGTTTCATATATGATTTCAGCTCTACCTCATCACGGGGCAGGTGAGCAGCCCTGAATAGCAAAGACCTGCAGCTGGCCGCGTTTCTCTGAGCTCTGGGAGGGGGCCCGCATGGCTTAAAGTCCGGATCTGAGCGTGACACGTGAGGCCAGAGGCCAGGAAGAGGCTTAGGAGAGTGAGTCACTGCATATGAAGTTGTGAGCGGGATGTGAACGGCAGTCTGAGCATGTAAAGTTACCCATAATACCTTTTTTTTGATAACAATTAGTCTAAATCCTCCTCAAACTAAGATGCAGATTTTTGGAGAAGATTCTGAAGGCCTCTACAGCGGTAATTTTCCTGACCAGGGCTGGAACTTCCTGCTTTGGGGCCTGAGGGTAGAAATGAGTCCCCCAAACACCCCTCCCACAAACACAAGTTACAAAACCTCTTTTTGCCCAAAGCTCCTAAAACTATCCAGTGGTTTCTCTGCACTGAAATAACACAGCAGGTAGCTTGAACCTTGATTATGTAAAATGGACGTCTGCCGCTCCGATCATTGCCGGATGGACGCTTCATCTTTATTTTTTGGACCAGTCCCTGAGTAAGGCCACAAATCTGCAATATGCTTCTTTTATATTACCAAGAGGGTCTAACAAATGCAATGAAAGTTTTCACACTGGCAAATTTAGAACCCCATTACCTTCAAAGCTGAGACATCAAAAAACAAACTGAAAATGTCACTGAAAATGTTTTTGGAGTTGTATATATATCTTTCTATATATATATATATATAGACGTAAATATGAAGTTGACTTGGTTTTAAATTTATTTTGAACATGTATACAAAGAAATAAAAACAGAAAAATACCATTCATATACAAAGAAAAAAGAAATAAAGTATTTATCCACGTTCAAAAAGGAGTAGGAAGAAGTAAACACTTTTTGAATTACTACAGTTTATTACTGTTTCTCATGGGTCGAATAAAAATATATTTGTCTTTAACATCTATGCAAATATATTAAACAGATGTACACTCCAAAACATATAATCCATATAAGTGTCAGTATAGGCATAATATACATATACTACCTAAACAGCTAAATACACTATATTGCCAAAAGTATTCGCTCACCGGCCCAAATAATCAGAATCAGGTGTTCCAGTCACTTCCATGGCCACAGGTGTATAAAATCAAACACCTAGGCATGCAGACTGCTTTTACAAACATTTGTGAAAGAATGGGTCGCTCTCAGGAGCTCAGTGAATTCCAGCGTGGAGCTGTGATAGGATGCCACCTGTGCAACAAATCCAGTCGTGAAATTTCCTCGCTCCTAATTATTCCACAGTCAACTGTCAGCTGTATTATAAGAACGTGGAAGTGTTTGGGCACGACAGCAACTCAACCACCAAGTGGTAGTCCACGTAACTGACAGAGCGGGGTCAGTGGATGCTGAGGCGCATAGTGTGAAAAGGTCGCCAACTTTCTGCAGAGTCAATCGCTACAGACCTCCAAACTTCATGTGGCCTTCAGATTAGCTCAAGAACAGTGCACAGAGAGCTTCATGGAATGGGTTTCCATGGCCGAGCAGCTGCATCCAAGCCATACATCACCAAGTGCAATGCAAAGTGTCGGATGCAGTGGTGTAAAGCACGCCGCCGCTGGACTCTAGAGCAGTGGAGACGCGTTCTCTGGAGTGACGAATCGCGCTTCTCCATCTGGCAATCTGATGGACGAGTCTGGGTTTGGCGGTTGCCAGGAGAATGATACTTGTGGGACTGCATTGTGCCAAGTGTAAAGTTTGGTGGAGGGGGGATTATGGTGTGGGGTTGTTTTTCAGGAGCTGGGCTTGGCCCCTTAGTTCCAGTCAAAGGAACTCTGAATGCTTCAGCATACCAAGACACTTTGGACAATTCCATGCTCCCAACTTTGTGGGAACAGTTTGGAGCTGGCCCCTTCCTCTTCCAACATGACTGTGCACTAGTGCACAAAGCAAGGTCCATAAAGACAGGCCTGACTGGCCTGCACAGAGTCCTGACCTCAACCCGATAGAGCACCTTTGGGATGAATTAGAGCGGAGACTGAGAGCCAGGCCTTCTCGTCCAACATCAGTGTGTGACCTCACAAATGCGCTTCTGGAAGAATGGTCAAAAATTCCCATAGACACACTCCTAAACCTTGTGGACAGCCTTCCCAGAAGAGTTGAAGCTGTTATGTACTGACGTCATATTGAACCCTATGGATTAGGAATGGGATGTCACTTAAGTTCATATGCGAGTCAAGGCAGGTGAGTGAATACTTTTGGCAATATAGTTTATAATTTGTACCTATGCACAAAAAATGAAAATAAAATCACATTCTGTTTTGTTTATATTTCACTTGACATCCAAACCTCTTGGGAGTAAAAGTTGTAAATATGTATGAGACTTCTGAAAAACACCTGCAAACAAAACTATTCTAACATTGAATTTATTTTATTTCCAAATTCATGGATGACTGAAGAAAGTTTGCGGTCTCTGAATTATTTTCTGTTTAAGCTCTGCTCCAGTAGTTTTCTGAAGAATGTTGGAGCCCACCAAAACTAAACTTTTGCAAGTTTTTTTTCAAATATTAAGAATTAAAGTCCTCAAGCAGCAACCAACAGGTCAAACTGGGTGAAACACCGAGGATGGAGCAGTATGGACCCTGAAGAGTCCTGTAGCTTCATGTCAAATTTGTTTTGGCCAAAACACACCAAAGACCGAGCCAAAACCTCGAGGCACAACGTATTCATATTCATGCAAAAAAGCCTCTCTAATGTGTGCAAGGGTATTATCCATATGTGCATGTTTATTCATATACATTGTGTCGTTGAATGTTTGGTTCATTCGAGATTCATTTTTTAACAGATTTTTTTCAAGCTGACGTCTAAAGGGCTCAGCATTTTGGTTTAGGTTGAAACACAGAGCTGCTCTGCTCGGAGCTTCTTTCCTCTTGCAAGATCTGATAATAACTATTAAACTGTAAAGTGTTGAAATGTGAGAGATATAAAGGTATAAATGCTGGCATTTGAAGAACCTCTGTGAGGCCTCTTCAGGGAAATATCAAACTGTTGGGTGGATAAATATGAGCACCCAACAGATATTGACTCAGATGAAATGTCACGGTTCACAAAAGTTCAACTCCTGCACCGAAATTTATGGAAACCTGTCCAAAAACAGATTCACCAAACTTATTACAGCTTCTAAAGTCTGGCAACATGATTAAATACATATTACTGTTGGGAAAAGGGGCTTTAAGACATAAAAAGATGTGAAATATGTCAGACATCAATTTAAGATTTTATCATTGAAGCTCTGGCAGCAAAAAAATAAAACCACTCTTTAGAATTTTAAGTTTGTGTGGGAAGTACCTAAATATTATTGATCTTTCTCATTGTTATTAGCTTTTAATATTATTCAAGGTGTTTTTGTGAGTTGTAAACACCTTTGGACTACTTGTCTTAAAACCACAAAAGTTGCACCACAACATAAAGGAAAATTTCTTGATCATTTGGTACATTTATTATTTTTTAATAAAATTCAAGCAGACTTCTACTCTAAAGAGGAAACCTGTGTATTAGAACATCAGCCTGTTTGCACCATATTAAAACTGCCAAATGTTTCAGAAGTTTTCCTTCATGCTCTGATTGGTTTTCCTGCTCTGAGATGCACCACTTTGCAGTATTGGACTGATTTTTGTAAATGTCACAGTATTTTACTGTAATATCTACAGCTACTAACTGTAAAACGTCTATATAGTAAGTTACTGTGAATGGCAATGGATTGTGGAAAAGCAAACTGATTTCTGTAAACTTTATCATAATATTTACAGTTACCTACTGTAAAATGTCTACACAGTAAATAACTGAATAGGGAAACAGATCAACGTGCACTGTAAAAAGGTTGTTGTAAATTTGACAGTAATTTACTGCCAACAAGATGCCAGTAGATTACTGCAAATACCTTTATAGCATTGTTCTATTTTAATTTACAGCTAAATAACTGTATTTTCATTTACAGAATCAATGCAGTGTGGTATTCTACAAATTTTTTAATGCTTCTTAAATTACAGTGAATTCACTGTGTCATGGTTATATCTTACAATACCTTTTATATAGTTTTGTAAAGGAAAAAATTACAAACATCAATTTTTAAGGAACAAAAAACTTTACTCAAGCATGTGTTTCACCCTAAAATGTGAAGCATTTTCTAAAATAATCTTGCCTGCTATTGGTCAATTAGTCTTTGTATAGTGTCAATTCATAACAAATGTTATCTCAAGACACTTCAACAGAGCACACTGAAGCCATGTTCATCCACCGCCGTTACAGTAACTTTCTGTATCGACCTTTCACAGTAGGTAGCTATAGATATAGCTATAGCGTTTACAAAAATCAGTTACAGTGTGGCTTCAGTCTAATCTATTGTATTGTGTCTTGAGATAACATTTGTTATGCTTTGGCACCATACAAATAAAGATTAGTTGATTGATTAAGAGAAAACTGAGTCACTACCAAAATTTCATTTTCCCGTTAAAAAAAGCAAGATTTCTATTAGTAAATGTTTCACATTTTTGAAAAAAATGCTTGAGAAACGTATTTGATTCAAGGAAATTGTATGTATGTGATTTATTTTCTTCACAATGTATAAACTGCTATTAATGATCATTTCAATAAAATAAATTATAATATAGCAAGTTCACTGTAATCTAAAATAATGACATTGTAGAATAATAAACTACGGTGATACTGTAAATGAAAATACATTAAGGATGCTGTTTTTAAAAATCCAGAGTAATGGTACTGTAAAGACATTTACCTCAACTTACTGGCAACAAGATGCCAGTAAGTTGCTGTAAAATTCACAGCAGCCTATTTACAGTGTTCCATCAGTTTCTCCATAGTGAGTATCAAAAATGTTTAGCTGAATGTCTCAAAGCTGCTCCGCCTGCAGTGAGAGTTAAGAGCTGGAGCCGTAATACAAGCTTTCGAATTTCCCTTTTTTTTCTGGGTATTCACTTAAAATTACGACTGGACAATTAAGCGCCCTGCAGGCAGCCTGAGGACGGAGTGAGTAGGAATAGAGGGGGGTTTAGTGAAATGTTTTTACCCATTTATTGATACGAAAGTGGAGCTAAACTGCCTCCACGCTGGCCTGCAGATGTGTCACATGCTGATTTGAAGAGTCCAAAACAGAAAAAAGCACCATAAGAAAAAACATTTGCTGACATTTATATTTCCAGTCAGACTTTATCCATTATAGAAGATCATGAGATCAGATGAAAAGCTAAAAGATGGCAGCTCTCTGTCAGCCATATGAAGACAGAATGCTCATGAAAGAGCCGTGAAGCTTTTAACAACAGGATGTTTTTCTCTGCTGAAGAAAAGGCTGAAGAAGAGGAAGAAACACTGAGACAGAGGATAATGAGCTGGTTTTTATGTTGACAACCACTGCTGCAAACAAGATTTATTAACAACACTGACCAAATGAGCCTCAAACATTACCTTCCTTTTCTTATTTTTCTTATAAGCAAAATCAAACTTGGACCTAAATAGACTCAAACAAATGACGCATGATCTTCCATGAAAATTATCGACTCTCTATGTCACTTAAAAAAGAACATATCCTACATGAGAGGGATATTCTCAGCCTCTCTTACAGACTTTTTTCTGTATTTTCAGAGTACACAATGTTGTACTTGAAGTAAATCTATGTACTATAAAAAGGTATTCTGGCTATACTCTCTTCTTGGACTGGTTCCATCCTATCTGTGTTCTCTTCTGCAGAAATCGAGGAGCACCTATGCCTTACGCTCTTGTGCAGTTTATCACCTAAATGTGCCCAGAGTCCGAACTGAATTGGGGAAATGGGCTTTTTGTTATGCTGCCCCCACAGCCTGAAACACCACACAAACAGAACTGAAAGTGTCAGAGCTGGTTTCAGTCAAAGCTTTTCTCTCCATTTTACTCACAAGGCAGCAAGAATCCTATGAGCAATGCTTGTATTTTTAAATTGTTGCTGTCCTACAACTGTTCACTGTGAATTTGTTGCCGTATTTATTGTTTGTTATATATTGCCTTAACCTTTTTTTTGAATTTGTATTTACTATGACGTGTGCTGCTGACCTCTTGGCCAGGTCGCCCTTGTAAATGAGATCCTGACGTCAATGGGAAATTACCTGGTTAAATAAAGGGTACATAAAACAAAACACAAAAAAAACATTTCAGGTGAATTAAAGCGTTTCTTACCACCAATATCAATTACTACACGTTGTGATGTCAAAACATACCCTTAACTGTAAGATGGCATACAGTCTTAAGCTGTGAAAGGGCTTGACTATTATTATATAGTATCATCAGCATACAGATGGATCTCAATCACCTTCATAGACGATGTAAATCTGAGTGGCTCAAAGACAGATCTCTGTGGTACTCTTGCTCTGACCTCCATTGAATTATCACTTCAGTTACATTCAGTCTCATTAACCCTTTCACTTTCAAACTAAGAAATACATTTGCAACCAAGTAATTGTTGGTGAAGTTGTTTTCCTTCCTCTTCATTTAGCAACATTTCAGGTTTTACTTTTCAGATTACCCAATCGGGAAGCAGAAATGTTGGTCAACCAGCTGGTTGGCTTGCCTGTTAAGGGTTATCCTGGGTATGAATAGATTTCTTTCATTTCTGAAACAGAATTTTTGTTTTTTTTGTATGAGAAAATCACAGAGAGCAAAATTTAGATACTTAGCGGTTGACTCAGTTTTCTGAGGAATCATAGATAGTTTTTTTTTTTTATCATAAAATTTATTTCCCTCAACTAAATTATGATTGTTAGAGGATCTGGAAGTATGTTAAAAGATTTTTTCTTACTCTGATGTAAGCTCTTCATGTTAGATTTCTGAGGAGCAATAAATCCCTACCCATTTTTTTAGTTATTAAACAATTATATTCATGTGCAGCAGCACCACCCATTGGATACAATTTGGTGTTACAAACATTATTAAGAGAGGTAAATAAAGAAAAACAGACGAAGATAGGTTTTCAAAATATTAAATACAGTGGTAAGGTGGCAAAAAAGGTCTTTTATCTTTTATTTCTATCTTATTTTCTGCTTTACTGTCTTTTAGCTTTTCTCTATCAGTATTGCTCCTATCGTTTTACCTCCTCCTACTTTTAAGTCCTTCTTTTATTTACATCTTCTATGTTATGTTTCATATGAATGCCATGACTTACTTTAAATTCAGATTTTATCTAGTTATGCTGCACCTTTGTTACACTTTTAATCCTTTTATAGATGACCTTTTTAGACTTTTTATTGTAGTATCTCCTGCTCATGTCTGTTGTTTTATTCTGTCATTGCTATTATTATTATTATTTTATTGTCATTACTAATATCGTCTTTTTCACACCCTTTAAACTTTTTTTTCACCCCCTTTTTACTTTTTCTTACTGGTTTTATGCTTTTTTTTAGCTCCTCATGGTCTCAGTTTACGTTGCATGGTTCTTGTATTGTCTGGGTTCTTATGACAACACGTGTTTTTCTGTAACAGTGCCTTGATTTAAACTGGGCTATTTGTTTTTATTTTCGTATGTGCTGAAGCTCTTGTAATTGTTGTCTGTATGTTCTTGTCTGTTTGTCATAGCACTTTGTAAACCTCTGTTTTTAAAAGTGCTATACAAATAAAGTTATTATTATTATTATTATTAAAAACTCAACCGCACGGTTACAATGCCAGTCAAAGGGTTAAAACATCGATGAGAGGCAGTTTATTTAATAACATAGATGGATTGTTGTACCACATGCCTTTGGTAGAGCTTCTCACCTATACTCTAACCATTTGAGTTTTCCACATGAGTAAAGAAAACCCTGTCCTAAGTTTATCTGAAGGTCAAAGAACTTCAGATCAAGGGGCGCTGAAGTGGTTTCTCCTGATACAAGTCTAACACGTCAATAACATGGCTTCAGTTTTGTCAGACAGAGTGCAGAGTAATCGATCATGAGTGGGTGATGTTCTTTTGCCGGAGTTTTAAAGTGTAGATCAGACCAAAGATTCCTCTTCTACTCTCCAGAGCAGCAAACACAGCACCGTGCCGGAGCTGTGCACTCTGAAAGCCCGGACTCTAAGTGATGCCTTGTGCATCACAATTACCCACACACAGCCCCGCATCAGACCGTGAGCTGACTTTTATGTTCATGTGAATGCGGGCCGCAGCGGCAGCCGATGACAGCTTAATTCCCGGGGTGCCCCCCACCCCTCTGCCTCCTGCTGAGGCCTCAGCGTTTGTGAGAGCTGACAGACGAAGATCAGACTGAGGAGAGACGAGTGGGAACCCTCGGAGCGAGCTCAGGTTTCTGGGCTCTGTGAAAAGATTTGTCCAGGCCATTCAGATCTGACAGAGTTTCCCATGTTCTGCGCTCAAGTGTTTGGAAAATCTATCTCTCTCATCTGTGCACACAAAGCAGATAAGGCCGACGTTGTGTTTGGTTTAGCTCCTCAGGAAAACTGCAGCCTCAGTGGTAAACTTTCCTCAAACAAGGGGACGAGAGGTTTCAAACAATTACTCTGGAAAAAAGGCAGGAAGCAGGTAAACATTGGAGAAAAAATTGAAACAAGGGAAGGGAGAGGGGAAGGGGATGAAATGAGCTTTGAAAGAGGGGTGACCTCGGTTTAAAAGGGGCCGGGTAATCGAGGTTTTGGGACAACATGAGCGCCTGAGGTAAAAGGGGGCCAGAGGGAGCAGGATAAGAAGGATTAGGGGACCTGGGGAAAGAAGGTTGTAGCACTCTGATAGAGGTCAGATCGTGCAGCGGCCGAGGCGGAGGAACCTTGTTTTTGAACATCTAATTTTAGAGACAAGAGCTGTTTCTGAACACGTAAAGGAATGAGATTAATGCCATGTTGACCTTGTGAAGATGACGGTGGGCAAACCTCTCCTGAGTGCTGAAATGACACCAATGCTGTTCGTCATCGTCCTGCTGAGCAACGCCAGGTCCATCTCTACGCAGTTCAATGGATACAACTGTGACGCCAGCTACCACAGCAGGTTTCCTGGTGAGAACAAACCACAAAATGATGTTTCATTACAGTCTGGACACTTCACTTAAATCTGACATTTACAGTAAAACACTGGAAACTAGAGCTGAGTGATATTTTAATGTTTTATGAGCACTGACAGATGAAGTGAATAACACTGATCATCTCTTCATGGGTTGGATTTATCAGGCAGCGAGTCAACATTTTGTCCTCAAAGCTGAAAAATGGGCAAGTGTGAGGATTTGAGCCAGCGGCCTTCCTGGAGCACCACCACAGGTTACAGCAGTTGGTAACACAGCTGCACTGCAAAAACTCAGATCTAGGTGAGAGTATTCGTCCCATTTCAAGACAAAAACTTTTCACTAGACTGATTTTAAGACACAATTTCCTGATATGTCTGGATTAAGATCTTATTTGAAGATATAAAAACTAAAAATAAAGCCTGAGTTGTTTGTAATAATTAAAATAACTTGCCAATGAGACGAGATAAACATAACTTAAAGGGTGTATTAAAAGTATTTTTTTTAATCCAGAGCAGATTTTAAACCTGAATTTAAGACCCTCAAACTTGCTTGTTTCATTGGCAGACGTTCTCTTATCATTTCAAGCAGTTCAATGCCTAATTTTTGGTTTTGGTTTAGTTAGATATTTATCTGGACTTGCTGGGATCTGAGTATTTGCAGTGTGAAGCGGTTGGCATTTACTTTCTCTCGGAGCCTAGTGGCATTGGGTTTTCACCCTTGAACCCTTAAACTTTACTGCGTTTAATCACCTAAAAATTGTGAAGGGTTAAGGACTGATAAACGGAGAAGTGATGACCCGGTATGTGCTCCCAAATCTAACCTGACCTGACCTGGGCTGCAGACCAGTCAGGGTGGCAGGTGGTAATGAAATTTTCTCTTATTGGTTTGAAATGTGATTTCTTAAGGGAACTTTAACTTATCAGATAGATGGGGATGTTGCGGTCATAAAGGGATGGACATGGTCAGGAACAATACTCATGTGGAATATGGAGTTTTAATGATGCTTACCAGTTCTACGGGGCCCAAAGTGTGGCGAGAAAATATCCTAGACACCTTCACACCACCACAAGCAGCTTCTCCTGGTAATGGATCCATGTTCTGATGCCGGTTTTGTCAGAGCAGATGGCTAATAAGGAAGCAGATGTTATTACAGGACTTGCTTATTATAAAAAGGCAGGATTCTAGTTCCGTCTCTTAGATTTGTTCAAGTGTTGTTCAGTACTCTACTTGTCTATCTTCTCGAATAAATCCACAGTAGACTACAACTGCAAAAGGCTTGTCTCCATGTTGTTTTTCTGCATTTTTGTTCTGGCAAAAAGTTCTTCAGTTTCTGATCCTGCCATCTGAAAGTTGTAGCAGAAATCATGATTTATCAATCATTTGTTATTCATTTTTGTGAGGCCGTGTGAATTGTAGCCTCAGTTTCCTGCCCCTTGCTGACAGGAGTGGCATCTTGTGTGGTCATCTTCTGCTGTAGCCCATCTGCTTCAAGATTTGATGTGATGCGCTTCAAGAAATGGTTTTCAGTATACCTCGGTGGGACCGATCATTGCCTTTCTATCATTTCAAACCACTCTAGCTGTTCTCCTCTGACCTCTGGCATTAACAAGACATTCTCACCTAAAGATCTGCCATCTCTTTTCCATTCTGATGCTCAGCTTGAACTTAGGAAGGTCATCCTGCTTATATCCACATGCCTTAATGCATTGAGTTGCTTCCATATGTTTGGCTGATCAGCTGTTTGTGTTGACAAGCGGTTGAACTGGTGTACCTAATATAGTAAATCTCCCTCAAATTAGGATTCTATCATCGTCTGGAGCAGTTTTAAAGTATTGACCTTCAAAGTGTAGATATAAAAGAAAGTGATTTTTTTTTTCATTTTAAAGATAAAAAGTAAAAAAATGCTCAAAACTTATGAACAGCAATGTAGCCAGAGAATAAGAAAACTGTAATTATATATAAAAATGGGACAGTACGCATTAAGAAACACTGACATGTAAATGCATGGGATTATAGCTGAGTGGCTAATTTCCATCCCCAGTCCCATTAGCAGGTTGGTGTCAACACATAGAAACAAGAAACAGACATCCGTAATAGGAATTAAAACACGCAAAGCATATTAAAAAGACAGCCATACAGACTAAAATGTCATTCAGTCCAAAAGAAAAACAGCTGTGAATTGGGGGACCATGGGAATTATTCACAATGAATTATAAAGTGCTGGAGTGCTAACTAAAGTGCCAAAGTGCTAAAGTGCAGATTGCCAGCTGCCTGGGAGGTCTTGTCCTCGTTGTATTGCACATTGCTCAATATTGCACAGGAATATAAAGTGCACACTGCATTGCACATTACCCAACTGCCCCAGATAATAGAGTGCTATGTTGAATATAGTTTTGCACGATGCCCATAGCACACCGCTGCATATGCAGATCTGTGTGAGTAGATATTGCACTGAGAAAAGCATACATAGATGTCTTATGTAAGCACTAATTCACAAAAATGGCACACATAGGTGTACTTACAGTGGACAATTATGGATGGTGCCCCAACACACTGAGTCCGTTAGACACATACAAAATTAGACACGGTTATGAACACAGATCTGGTTTTCCAACAGCCATGCTCTGAGGTGCTTGGAGAAGGAAGTCAGAGTTGGGAGTTTGCGTATTGAGCTTGGTATTTGGTTCCAGGTCTGGGACGCACAAAATGAGAACACTGCTTGACCAAAGGCACTTTTTCGAAATGGTACAACGCAGTCACCTCTGAGGCCTGTTCTGGTTGACCCTCTTGAGTTTCTTTTTATAAACTCTTGAAGTGACGGTGGAGCTTGATCATGGAATTTTATAGACATGCACAGAATCAGTATATTTTATGGAAGGAAACAGTTTGGGATAATTCTGCAGCTGTTATCAGCAGGATTAAACAGATCGAATTATATGTAGGAAAGGGTTAATGGACTGAAGTTTTCTTGAAGTAAAACCCTCTGTTTTCTTGCTTTGTTTTTGGCCGGGGCCGGGTTTTTCAAAATATTTCATGATTTGGTTTGTGAGCTTTTTTTTGCCCTTAAATTAGGATGGGCAACTATTTTCAGTGCTGGTGGGCCTCACTGTTAAATATTCTCCAATACTCTCAATTGTAGGAAAAAAAAAAGCCACAAAGAAGAAGAAGTGCTTTGGGAGCACAAATCTCTGCCATGGCATTTCCAACATTGTTTAACAAGATATTGTTGAAAATATGGAACACTGCTCTATCTTACACTGTTAACAAATCCTTGAAAGAATTCCTGAATCCAGAGCTGGATTTGGATCACCAACAAAATGTTATCTCTTGTCTAGTCAGTCTAGAACTTTGAGCTACAACGTGGAAAACTGTGCAAAAAAAAAAATTCCTGGATCCAAGTCTGAGTCCAGATCACCACCATATCTAGTTATACTTGGTCCTTGGCCCATTTCTGACCTATCCTGAAAATGTAATCAAATTCTGATCATAACTGTTATGAGTTATCCTGTTCACAAACTCCAACTAACAAAATAAATTAACTCTGGCAATAACGTAACCACCTTGATGAAAGCTATAAAATTATCAAATTTAAGTACTGTAGTTTATAAAAAATGATTACAGCAAAATTAATATATGGCAACTCAAACAGGAAAAAAGCATAATTTAATTATCATCTCAGAGTTAAAGCCAATTTAAGCTTCCTTTTAAATGCAATAAAAAAGTAAAGCACCCATTTATAATCTTTTCCCTTTCCTAGCTTTACATTATATTCAGATACTTCATAAAATATATTTAGAGACACATTTATAGAAAAGCAATATCTTCATGACTTCATAAAAAGTCAAAACACATACCAGCAATTAAAGTTCATTTCTGTGACATATTCTAATTTGTGCATGGCGTTGTACTGGTTTCTCGGGTTTATTCACATTTGGATGTTTCTGACTTATTTTCTTCATAATTACAATTAGTTGATTTTTGGAAAGGACTGGTGGGCTGCTCTGATTGAAGAGGAGGGCCACATGTGGGCCACCAGTTGCCCACCCCTGTCTTAGATGATTTGAAGGTTCAAACTAGGTCGCAGTGACATTCAGACTTTTCTTTTTTGATGCTGGTTAGTTTTTTCCTCAGCTTCAGTCCTGTCTTTTCCCAGCAGTGCATGTGACGAATCCACCTCTGATTCTAGTCTTTTTCTCTGAGCCTACTGTTTGGCAATCAGTGGGATTTTTAAGAACCTGTACTGCAGCACTAGAGTCCAGCAGGAGTTTCCAGTCATGTCATCAAATCAGGAACTATTTGATCCCTGAGATGTCTGACAAACATTCTTATGAAAGGAGGGACGCTGTGCTCAGAGTCTCTGGAGTTTGGAGTCTGTTTCAACAAAATAACACAATGCAGACTTTGACCTACTGCAAACAATTCTTCATTTCATATTTGTTTCATACATTCACTTATGGACAATATTAACCAAACCAAACTTTTGCCTCACACATGCTCTCTCATTATCAACAGCTGTTTGCAGGTCACTGCTCATGCTTTGTAGCTGCATCCAAGGTGTCTTAAATTATTAATGGGTCTTTCCCTTTCTTTAAGTATGTGATCTGCCCTCAATCCTCATTCAAACTGGATTTGGATGCTACAATGCAGTGGACTTCAATATGAGAGGAGTTTAATGAAAAAACAACTGAAAACAAACAAAACATGGACAGAGAATTAACCAAGTAACAACTGTAATAAATCTGTAAACTGTGTTTGATTAGCTGGGTGAAGTGAGTCAGATATATTAAGAATGAAACTGTAACCCTAAATTTCATTATACATGTCTCCTCCATGGGATGGAGAACTTCTAATTACAAGACCAAAGCTCTACAGCACTTACTACAGCACCAGCTGCTTAAAAAAAGTTTGTTCCCCAGACACCCTAGAAACGACCTACCAGTGTGATGCCCTACCATTGTTTTCCAGCAGTTTAAGCCCCTTGGCTTGGAGTGGCAAGCCCAGTGCAGAGCAAAGGCTGGAAAAGGCTGCAGAGCTGTTGACAACATGGCACAGACTGGCACTAAACTGACATATTACCACAGAGTAGACCTGTCAACCAATCAGGTGGGACTCTTAAGGTTTTTGATCTTTCGAGATTGTGAATGTAGGAGCTAAATGTTTTAGTTGGGGGGTAATTTGAGAACTGTGGAGATAGTGGGTAATAGGAGACTACAAGTGAGGCCATTCAGTCAGGTGTTTGTAGGGTCAAAGGTTATAAGGAAGTTGGTGTCATGGGGGTGAAAACACAAGTCAGTCCTCTTTGATTCTTTTGTCTTCAGTGACTATGTTAACTTTATTTTATATCAGTTACTTTTAATAAAGAAGTAAAGATTTTGTGCATGTTTTATTGGTTTGGATGCGCATTAAGCATTCCCACACCTATGAAAGTGGCTTTAAAAGAAGAGCAAAGCTGGCACGTTAGATGCTAATTAATTGGCACTCATTGAAAATCAAACGTATGAACCAGAGTAAAGAGGCAGGTAAGGAACTGCCTGCCAGTGTGTCATCTATTTGTATATTTGGGTGTTTATCTGAAGTAAAGGTGTTTTCTTGACTTCAGCTTTGAGTCAACTCTGTGACAAAACGTCACAAAAACCTGGAGCATGTTGAAAACTGCAGCTTGTAAAATTTTACCTGCAATAGCCTCGAGTGATTTGATGTACTCGCTTTATTTTTATATTTATTTTTGGACATAATGCTTAAGTCACTGTCTTATTCATCTTCATCCATCAACAATCAGTGTTCACACTGCACAAACACAGATCTAGGCAAGTGTGTTTGTCTATATCCAAGTCAGAAATATCGAAAACACATATTCTAATCCACATTCACTTAACAAGTCGAGATAAATATCCTACTTTAAGGAATAAAAAGCAAAAATAGGGCATTGAATTGCTTGCAATGAAAAAAAAGTATCCGCCAATGAAACAAGGAAAGTTTGACTCAGTAAAGATCATAAATTAAGGTTTAATGTCTGCTCTGGAGGTAAAATTTCATTTTAAGACATCCTTTAAGTTAAATTTATCTCGTCTTATTGGCAGATGATTTTATTTATAACAAACAACCAGGCTTTATTTTTAGTTTTTATATCTTCAAATAAGATCTGAATCCAGACATATAAGGAAATTGTGGCTTAGAATAAGTCTACTGAGATTTTTTTGTCTAGAAATTGGACAAATACTCTCACCTAGATCTGAGTTTTTGCAGTGCAGGGATTATTAAGGGCTTTACTCTTTTCCTTTCCAATATATCATCCACCTGTCTTTCACTCCATATTGGAGCTGCTGACAAATCCCCAGCTTAGCTTCATTCGATACCAGTCTCCCTGGTGGAGACACTGGTGTAGATGTATTTTATAATATTGATGTGTTTTTATGAAGTTGTTGTGTTTGTTTCTGTTTGTATTTGTATTTATTATTTTGTTTATGGACCCTGAGTCTGTCAATAAAGTATCTTTCTTTCAGGAGAGCGGGACATCAGTGTGTACTGCGGCGTCCAAACCATCACCCTAAAGATCAACTTCTGCCCCATCCTCTTCTCCGGCTACACCGACGCAGACCTGGCCTTGAACGGGCGCCACAGTGACTCCCAGTGCCGCGGCTTCATCAACAACAACACCTTCCCCACGGCGGTCCTGTTCAGCATTAGCCTGAACACCCTGGAGGCCTGCGGGAACAGCCTGGTGGTAATGAATACACAAACCAGAGAGCAGGATTTTAATGTAATCAATGAGAGGCCTCATCACGCTGCTTATCGAGCGCGCGGGAAACCAAGTGACACGTGTTTCTCTCTGCAGGTCAGCACGGCCTACGGGGCCAACGCCTATGGGAACACGTCTCTGGTACAAATTGGGAATGTCTCCGGCTACATCGACACGCCCGACCCGCCAACTATAATCAGCTACCTGCCTGGTTTGTTATACAAATTTAGCTGCAGCTACCCTCTGGAATACCTGGTCAATAACTCGCAGCTGGCATCGTAAGTAGGAGCCCGAAAATAACCCACATGTACAGTATGATTTTAATTAATGATCCTTCAGTTAAGTTTAGAGTAAATCAAGACTTATTTATTCCACGCTGAAGCCACTCTGGCAATTAAACGCTTGGTTTAAAATCTAAAAAGGTTTGTGCCTCATTAAATACTGAAAGCCATTTATTATTCCACATTATGCATATTTCCTTAATGACTCAGAAGTAGATTTATATTCATACATTTCCCTCCAAGTAACATCCCTTGATTCATAAATACATTGATAAATGTCAGGTAGCTTTTCCAAGTACAATATATAAAATATTAAACCCACATTCATTGAGCAGACATATAAGACTCCATACTTTGAATCTCTCCACAGCTCCTCTGCTGCTGTATCTGTCAAGGACAGCAACGGCACATTTGTGAGCACGCTGAGCATGATTCTGTACAACGTGAGTCCACAAGATTTAAGTATGAATGTTGCAGCATTAGAGGACCTAGTAAGGAGAATAAAATGAACAAATACGACATTAATGATACAAAAGTCAGAGTAAAACTTTCTTTTAAGAGCCCATATTTTGCTTCTTTGAGTTTTATATATGTTTAAGTGTATCAAAAGACAAAAAGTCTGAGGCATCAGGATTTTCCTCTTCCCCCTGTTTACAGAGCCAGTAGCTGCCTGAAATGGCTCACTCCTCCTAAATAGACCTACCAGTGTGACGTCCTAATATTGTTTTGTCAGCATTGGTTTGTCTAGCAAACCCAAAGAAAAGCTGTTAAAACTGGCTAAAACCTATGGATGCAACAATTCTCAGTAAAATATTGGCTCGTTTGGTGCAACATCCACAGTTTCATTAATAATTTATTTTATTTTCAATTAATTTTCTGTTTTTGCACTTCTGTGTTTGAGCCTGTGTCTGAGTGCGGGGGCAAGCAAACTCCTGATGTGAGAAGCAGTGCACTAAAGTGGCCTCCAGGGGGCGCCACAAACTTGGAAAAATAAATCATCTTCGATATAATTATTTTAAAACTAGTTATTACAATTGACTCTTAAAATGGAAAGCTCACATTGATTCAAATGTAAAGCCATGCCTAATCATTACTAGTACAATTAATTATACCAAATAAGTCAGATTTGTTGGTATTTATTTATAATTTTTTAAGCATGTAAATTAAGTGACATGTTATCTTATAATTCAAATACAATGGTAAATGGTAGTTATCCAGTAAATGGTAGCTAACCAACTAAATGGTAGCTGGCCAGCCAGTAGCCATATTTTTTTTTTTTTTTACTTTTTATTTATGCTTATGTATATTTTTGTTTATATCTATCTTTTTTTTATAAAACTTTTTATCTCCTTTTCAAACTGCTATTGGAATCCTAATTTCCCTGAGGGAGTTTCCCAAAGGGATTAATAAAGTTTAATCTAATTTAATCTCATCTAATCTAATCTAAAAACAATGGTATTTGATTTCTTTTGTAAGCGTATCTAAATTGCCAATGGAGGAGGGTGCCATATAAAATCTTGCCACCTTGGGCAGGGCCGGCTCTGGATTAGTTATCAGTACCAAAATAACATTAGCAGAGTTACTGTGGTCTTGGTCTTTTCAAATTATTAACTGAGTGTAACTAAATGATAAATCATCACTAGACCAACCATCTGGGAACTCTCTGTCATGGTTTAGCACCTGTATACTGTATCTCAAGTTGTACTTCTTGTTTTAAGTGAATAATGAAACCAAATTATTTTATCTTCTTCTTTTGACTTTTACAGGATTCATCCTACAATCAGCAGCTCTCCATCCCGATGGCTGGACTGGCTCTGAAAACCCGAGTGTTTGCTGCTGTTAAAGCCACAAACTTGGACAAACGGTACAACATTTGGTTTTTATAGCTACAAGAGCTTTTGAGCATATATTCATCAGACATTTTCTTTCATTGCTCCGAGTCTGAAATCATACTTTAGTCGATCCCAGAGCCGTCTGACCCATTAGGCAATGTAGGCAAATGCGAAGGGCGTTGTGGCCACAAAATTCAGGAAAAAAAAAATCCCCTTCAATATATTTATATTAAAAATAGTTATAACTATTAACTCTTAAAATGGAAAAACTCACATTGATTTAAATCTAAAGCAATGCCCACTTAATATTACTACAAAAGATAACACCAAATAGG
Source organism: Cetoscarus ocellatus (assembly GCA_037902135.1). Lineage (NCBI taxonomy): Eukaryota > Metazoa > Chordata > Actinopteri > Labriformes > Labridae > Cetoscarus > Cetoscarus ocellatus. The sequence continues at coordinate 989,576 of JBAMNC010001626.1, read as the reverse complement.
TCTATACAATTATTTTATTTAGTTTTTGTATATAGTTATTGCACAGTTTAAATATAGCTTATGAATAGATTTATTGTGTGCAGACTTTGTAGTTATTCAAATTGTCTGATGTTGACTGTTGTATTCATAATTAATAAAAATTATTATTATTAATTCACTTATTTAGGACTTTTATTTTGTGGTAAGGGTATCTTTATTGTATATCAGATTTTTTGTATTTATCTGTGATTTGTTAAGCATGTAAACTGGGTGACATGTTTTCTTATAAATTAAAGACAATGGTAAAAACAGTGCTGTTCAATTTCTTTTGTAAGTGTATGTAAATCACCTATGCGGGGTGCCATATAAAATCTTGCCTAGGGCGCCACATTGAGTAGGGCTGGTACTGGTCAATCCCATCTTTCCCGCCCCTTGTTTTTACAGATTTAGTTCTTCTTCCTAAGGTTCTCTTACATTCATTATGCCATTATGGTATTATTCTGCGTAAAGGCGCCAGTCTGTCAGAGAAAGCCCTGATCTCTGTTTTCCCATGTGCAGTTAGATCTCTATCCTCCGTCCACTCTCACAGTGCTGTCGTCCTGCAGGTGGAACATCTTGATGGACTACTGTTACGCGACCCCCTCAGGGAATCCTAATGATGAACTCCGCTATGACCTTTTCTTTGGGTAATCTCACTGTTTTTCCTGCTCAAAATGATGACTTGATAAACCACAAAAGGGAGCCATTATCTATTCAGGCTCCCCAAACGGCTTATCCCCTGTGAATGCTACTTTTTTTTCTCCATGACTGCTTAAGCAAAACTCTGCACATCCAGTCTGTCATCTTCATGTCTGTGTCGTAGCTGCTACAAAGACCCGCAGACGACGGTGTTCGAGAACGGAAAGAGCCAGATGGGACGGTTCTCCTTCGAGGTTTTCCGTTTTGTCAAACACAGACATCAGAGGATGTCGACGGTGTTTCTGCACTGCGTCACCAAGCTGTGCCGGGCAGACGACTGCATCATGCTCATGCCGGTAAGTGAGTGGAAATCTCATGGTGTGATTGTGTACCCCTCTTTATCCACGCAAGGACTGAAAGTTATCATGATTGGCAGATTTGTGGGCGACGGCGCAGGCGAGATGAAAGCCATGATGCTCCACCAGCATCTTCTGGGAATGCTATCATAACAGCAGGACCGATCATCACCAGGAGCGGTATGAACATTATTATTATTATCAAATCAGCGCTGATCCAGGGGGCAACTGGACTGGTCCAGATTCTTGAGGACGCTTCGGCCTTTTCTCCAAAAGGCTTCTTCAGCTCCAAGAGTAGACTGGGGAAGAGCTAGAAACTAAGAAACCACAAGTTTCCCAGAAGCCTTTTGGAGAAGAGGGCGAAACATCTCCAAGAATCTGAACCTGTCCAGTTCCTACTTGGATCAGCGTTGTGTAACCATGACCTGGATGACTGAGAACCCACACAGGCGATATTACTGTCAATTCAACACATATATATGCCTATTCTTGCTTAGAGACTTGTCCATATAACTACACTAACTTCAGCCAAAGAGTTCAGCCGAACATGGCACCAGTAAGACCGTAGTCTGGTGCCTCTCTCTTCACAACAATGGAGGTGCCACCTAAGCCGCCCCTCTTCCCTGGTTGTAGTCGTTGTATGTGTCTGGATAGCTCAGCATCACGTAGCTTCACTTGTGCTGTGATCTGGTGGCTCTCCCATGGGCCCAAGATGGAGATCCAAAATAAGAGGAGATCAACTTTGCAGCCAGGTAAAAAAGACATTAATACACAGTCACACCAAGTCAGTCACAACAACAAAAACACTGGAGCACATTAACCAAGGAAAACATCAGTGGGCAAACCAGGAGTGGAGCCATCCCCAGCGAAAATGGCCAACAGTGTCACAAATGACCCACAGGATGGTGTAGATTAGTACTGACTCTTCAAATCGAAAGAGAAGCTAAAACCCACCAGAACCAAAGATCTTTATTTTCAACCCATCTTTTAAATTTATCAGTGGCGATATGAACTGATTGTAGTCCATATTTTTTGAATGGTTTGTGTTCAAACAATGTTTACATAACCTCACGTATTATGTCAAAGGAAACCTAGCTTACCATTTTTCAAAATTTAACTTTCTAACATTCTTTCACAAGTTATGAGTGTGCATTTGGAAAAAACTGCCCTATTTCACATCGTTATTAATCCTCTGAAAAAATTACTGTTTCAGGTCTTTTGAAGTGAGGTTGCTCAAGGCCTATAGCACTAATAAATTTAATTGCCACTGAAGCAACCAGCCAGCTCGGTCCCTCCGGGCAGGTAGCCGGGTATGGATGAAGCGGTCAATGGTGTCACCAAAAGTCTCTTTACCCTTCTTGAAGAGTAAAACTACACAAAAATTGAGGTTAGCTTGACTAAACACAACAGTTAATTCATTCCTAATGTCGCGTAAACCTCACCTTGACTTTTTTCTTAGCCACTGGCACTTTAGCATTCCTAAAAAAAAGTAAAAAAACCTAATAGGGCTAAAGCTTTATCTGCTTTTCCCACAAATCATCTGATAACACACACTTTACTGTTTACAAGACAACATAAGTCATCAGGAAAAGAAGTCAGAGGTCTATTGGTTTATTAGAAAGCATGTAAACATGCTCTGAGAATTTCTGAGTAAATGTAAAACTGATAATAAACTTGTTTTGTTTGTTTTTCAGATGAGACTCCCGTCAACAACTCTCAGCTTGGTGAGTTTTCTAATACGACTGTTAAATTCATGTGAAGGTCTGACTCAGTCCGAGGGTCTCAGCGTGAAGGTAGATGACTCCCCTGCAGATGGATGATTTAAGTTCACAATAAGAACGTCCCACTTCTCCTCTGAGAGAAAACAATCCCTCATACAGTCTCAGGTCATGCTAAGCTCACGTCAGAGACCACCTCTGTTTCAAGTTTCTGCTTTTCTCCACCTCTCTGTCCCCAAGCATCCAGCGTCCCCTCCCACTCCATGAACCCTGTGACCACCGCCCTGATCTCAGGCGTGGTCATCCTGGGCGGGGTCAGCGTGGGCTTCTTCCTGCTGTCGGTCCGCCTCCTGCAGAAGTCTCGCCTCGCAAATGCCACAGCCTCAGGTGTCTGGAACGCCAGCTTTAAATAAGATTATTATGATAACTGACTGTATGTGACTTTATCAATATTTTAATGTATATGTGCTCTTGTTGTGCATCAATAAATCTGTATATTGGTTTGTTCAAGATGATGTGTTTTTTAACCCTCTCTGCTCCTTCTCATAGTTTAATTGAGTTTAGGAGCCTGTCCCAGACTGGTTTTCAGTCAATCACAGGGCTGACAGGCAGAGGCAGAAAATGTTCACACCTACGGGCAGTTTAGAGTAAGTTCATCTCTACATCTACAAGGTCAAGGTCAAACTCTACCATGCAAAGACAAAGCCAAATATCAACAACACCCAGAAACACCGCCAGCTTCTCTGGGCTGAGCTCATCTGAGATGGACTGAGGCAAAGTGGAAAAGTCTGCTGTGGTCTGAGTCCACATTTCAGACTGTTTTTGGACATCATGGACGTGGTGTCCTCCGGGCTAAAGAGGAAAAGGACCATCCAGACTGTTATCAGAGCAAAGGTCAAAAGACAGCATCTGTGATGGTATGGGGGTGTGTTAGTGCCCATGGCATGGGTAACCTGCACATCCGTGAAGGCTCCATAAATGCTGAAAGGTACATACAGGTTTTGAAGCGCAAAATATGCCAGCAGGGACCCCGGACTGTTGGGCAACTGAAGTCGAACCCACAAAGCTTCAACAGTTAGTGTCCTAAGTTCAAGGAAAGGTCCTATCTCAGTTTCTTAGGAACATGTTGCAGGCATCAAATTCAAAATGAACAAATGCTTGAAAAACAGTTCATTGCAAGTCACTGTATTCTGTTTTATTTATGTTTTACACAATGTCGCAGCTTCATTTGAACTACTATTTCCATTCTCCAAATGGCTGCCTGTAGGAGACCAAATGCATCCTGGTAAATAATCATTAAAATAGTTATCAAGTTGTTTTCTCCATAATATATAACATTTATCCTTCTAATATAAACATGCTGTTTTCTGTAATATTTAAATGTCACTGCCTTACGGACGTCCAATCTCAGCTAAAAATGAGGGAAATGCCACACACATCTGATGACTGCAGAACTCAAATCTCTCCGGCTTTTTATTGTATTGATTTTGAATCTGATGACCTATACAAATGTCTTTCTGCGGCCGCTTATTCTCACGTATGCGACTCTTCGGCTGTGATTGTGACCCGCACGTCTCTGCTGCATTCACTGCTCTTTATCGCTCTAATCCCTCATTTCAACAGCCACTCTGTGCTGTATTCTGCTTCCTCAATGACCACAGATAACTGAGAGGAGAGGAATAAATGCCACCATCTGCCGTCTCGGTTTACTATCAGTGATAATTGAGGCTTTGAATGCTGAGGCCAAGTTCAGGTGAGTCATGGCCAAAGAGGATGCTTGTTTTTGAGGCAGGTGTTTAAGGGTGTGGACCTGGTGCTGAGGGACTCTTAGCATGTTTAGGAGCACACGTCATGACAACAACAGTGTCCTGTATTTGACTATGTGATTTCAGACATTAGACAAAACCCTCGTGGAGACACCCATCCTCCAACTTGACCCTGATTGAGTCGTTCTCTTCCCAGGTGGCTCACCTGACAAGATTGGGTTTCTTACTGCTCTTAAGGCATGCTTTTTATATTAAAACTCAAAACTTACTGCATTTAAAACTCGTCTAGTATTTTTGGATTGTGGTTTTTTAAGCATGTGAGTGAAAGACAAGCTCTTGTGCTTGTTGAGGAGCAGAAAGTTTACGAAACATGAAGGTTATAAATGTCATGAAAGTTTCTTGTTTGTCTGACATGCCTCTCTAAAAGCATCACAAATGGTTTTATCACCAAATCAAACAAAACTAAATGTATTTGTTTCTAATTTTCTCAATTTAGGGTCATGTGGGTCAGATTAAACACCAAACACCTCCGAGGACAACAGGCTCCTCTCCTCTATTATGCGTGAGGTCCCTGCTGTAAAGAAACCATACATGCTCTTACTTTATTAAGTTTCATACTTATAGGGGACGGGGGCTGCATTTCACACCCACTCACAAAGCCGTGTGGACATTGTCTCAGTGTGGAACTTTGAAGGGGGCTGTGTTGGGTTTCGTTGTTTGCCTCCAGGAGATGACCACAGCTCCTCAGCCACAAAAAAACAAATTGTCTTCACGCAAACTGAGGCAGCTCCACCAAAGATGGCATTGACCCTGTTTCCATCCAATCCTACATCAGCATCAAGACCAGGCAGGGGTCAGGTTCACCGTATATAAAACAGCCCACTCCCCTATCACCCTAAAGCAGCAGAGAGACTGAGGAGGTAAGACCCAAGACTGAGAGCACCTATTGGACTTCTTTACCCGATCATTGATGGACCTACAGATGTTTGATTCTGGATTTATCTGGATTCTCTGTCTCTGACATCCTTGTGTGTGCCTCAGCTCTTTCACAGAAGGCAGAACAGTGAGATGGCTTTTCTCAGCTTCCTCATCCTGACCTCGCTGTGTATTGCGGGCCGAGAGGCCCTCAGCCTATCTGACTGCGGAGCGTTCGCCAGACGACCTGGTGAGATGGCCTTAACCTTCAATCTGTTGTGTTTAGTTGGACTAAAGAGATCATATTGATTTTGGCTCTGACGGAGACCTTTGGAGTTGTATTGATTTATTTCTGCTTCTGATATTTATTCAGCATGATGAAAGAGTATTAATTGAGCTGGTAAATGTGTTTACAAAGCAAATAGGGATGTTCAAACAGGCAAAATGAATTCATTATTGATTATGTTTTATAAAAGTGGGTCTTCCTGTGTGAGTATTTAGCTTAACTTTTAGATATTTTAAACCTAAAACATATTAAATTATATTTTAATGCCTTTACCCATACATGCAGTTTCATTCAAGATGAGCAGCAGAACAAGATGCAGAAATCAACATTTACAAACACAAAACCAATTATCAGAGTCATAGAGCATAAAGTCAAGAGTCAAAACATCTACAACCTAAAGCAGCTTCTTCTGAAGTCTATAATCTGCTCTTAAAAAGATAGACCAGATCCCTCAGACCACAATGTTCCTGCAGCAGATTCCAGTCTGCAGGAGCTGCAGATCTGAAACTACTTTTACCAAATCAAGATGAACTTTAGAGACAGAGGACAGTGAAGATTGTAGCTTCAAGTCCTTGTCATTTGAGTATGAAGGAAGAAGATTAAGTGTGGCCTTATAAATAAGGACACACCAATGATTCAGTCTTTACTCATCCAATGAGGATCAGCCTCCACAATGAGTTAGTGCCTTGAGATTTGTTAGCTCCGAAGATTTAAGGCATTGAGAAGATCATGTATAAGTAACAGCAACAAGTTGCTATTTCTGCAGCATTGTGTGCCTCCTAAACTCGCCATATTTCAGATTATTCTGTTAGAATAAATGACAAATCACGCCAAATGCCTTCATTCTAACGGTGTCATCTTACCACCACCAGAATACACCGATATCGCCGTGGTGTGTGGCACATCTGCCATCGACCTGGCCATTCAAATCTGCCCGGTCATCTACACCGGATACAACACAAGCTTGCTAATCCTCAACCGCATCCGGGACAACGTGGACTGTCAGGGGACCCTGGACACGTCGGTGGTCCCTCCTGTGGTGAGATTCAGCTTCCCCATCAGGGAGGGAAACGCCTGTGGGAGCAACTTTTTGGTAAGTGCATCATTTTCTTCAGGAATATGGAAAGAGGCTGAGAGTGTAAAGTAGATCTGTGTTCTTGAGTTATGAAAAAAATGGCATAAATGAGTCATAACTTCATGTAACAGGCATCCAACCTCCATTTTTGAGAAGCACCGGAAAGCTGTGCTGCTTCCTCTCCCTCTGATTTCATCACAGCAGCCTGCCGAGCCGAAGACGTGGGCCAACATTTATTTTTCAGCCTTTTTGAAATAATCATACTTCTGTTGAATTATTCCTCAGACCACAAGCGCACCGGGGACAGGAATATTTTCAGACTTCTCCAACATCCAGTCAGTGAATGTCAGTGGGGTGATCCGATCCTATGACCCCACCATCGGCACCATCACGTACAACGCAGAGCTGAAGTATTACTACTCCTGCGCCTACCCGCTGGAGTATCTCATTAACAACACCCAGGTGGATGTGTAAGTCAGAGTTTGTAGGTTAAAAAAGACATAAAGAGCTCCACAGTTTCACTCCTGTGCTCAGCGTGATCTCATCCTTTTCTCCCTGGTAGGTCTTCTTCCTCCATCGCCCTGAAGGACAACAATGGGAGTTTCATCAGCACCCTCAGCATGGCTCTGTTCAAGGTGCCACATGACACCCTGTGTGCTCTTACGTGTCCCTGGCACAGGCTGCAAGTGTAACTCGATGAGTTTAATCTCATGTAAAAGTGTTGTGTCATGTTCTGCTTCCTCTGCCAGGATATAAACTACACCCAGCCCCTCGCCATGCCTGCTCTGGGTGTCGAGCTGAGAACAGACATCTACGTGCAGGTGGAGGCGTCCAACCTGACATCCCAGTAAGAACCATCAGCATCACACTAAACCAGGCAAAGGCTCTGCAGCAAACAAGAAATGAAGAAACTTACACATTTGTTTTTTGTGACGAACGTAATCAAAGAGACTTAAAACCTATAATCCAGTTGACGTGGACATCACAATTACATTGGAGTGTTTTAGCACATGTGCTAATTCACAACACACAGGCTTTTGAAATGAAAAAAATAAGAAAAAAATGCAGTATACAATAACATTACAACAGTAAAAGAGAAGAAGTTTTTCAGATTAAATGCATACATAAGCTACAAAGCAAAGGCAACATGGTCAAGCAATCAACCAGTTAAAGCTAACAGTTACAGAACTACAACATGGCAATGTACAATGTGATGTTTTAACCTATTGTTTGAGGATTTTCTCCTGATAGAGCAATTTGGTCAAGCTGGTCCTCATGGTTGTGGCAATATTGGTGAATTATTGATTCTTAAAAGATGTTCAGAAATGCCTACAGACAGTTTTGGTAGTCCTCGTTAGCAGTTCGTTCGCAAAAACACAACAAAACTCTAAAATTCTAATCCAAATTTTGGGCGTGTTTTTGTATGGGTTATAAGTTTTATACATAGTAATTGTAACTTTAAGGACAAGTTTTGACTGGTATCCCCGTAAGAACTATAAGCATCACACTAACCCCAAAAAAGGTCTGCAGCAAACAAGAAATGATGAAACTTGCAGGTTTGTTCTTTGTGATAATCTTAAAAAAAATTATATCATTTCATTATTTTTTGAGCTTAAAAATCATTGGAAAGACTTGAAAGCTATTATCTAGTTACAGAACTACAACATGGCAGCTGGACTTAAAAGCAATTTTAATATTTCCAACATATACTGTGATGTTTTAACCTCTTGTTTGAGAATTTCCTCCTTGTCGAGTGATCTGGTCAAACTGGTCCTCATGGTTGTGGCAACTGTGTGTGAATTATTGAAATTTAAAAGACGTTTAGAAAAGCTAGCAGACATTTTTGTAGTCCTTATAAAGAGTTCGTTAGCAACCTTCCTTTTAGAAACACAACAACGCTGTAAAATTCTAATGCAAATCCTGTGCATGCTTTTTTAAATGGGTTAAAAGTGTTACACATAATAATTGTAACATTAAAGATAAGGTTTGAAGGACTACAGATTAAGTTAATAAATGTAAAGTTGTAGAGAAAAAGACCCAAAATCAAACTTTAGATGATAAATGCGGCTAGTTAAGGGTAAGTTGACTTTTGTTTCCACACTAACTGAAGCATCCAGCAGCGCGTGCAGTTCTTAAATAAAAAAACTTCTTAAAAATCAATGGCAGCTTTGTTCTTTTCGAGCCCTGAAACAAAAATAAATCAAATACAAATCCAGCAGCAGGCTCTGAATTATACATACGCTTCAGTTAACCTAGTTTTCATCATGACCAATGATATTCTGTGCATTCTTCCAAAACACGTCTCATAAGGATTGTGCAGTCATTGATCTTCAAACCTGGATCATTTCCTTGTACGAAATTCAATAAACTTGTGTGTTGGAGGGGAAGTAAAGGTTAAAATTTTTCTTTGATATCACAAAATCATGAATGAATGGCTGCATGAACAGCATGCTGAGTGGGTGTCTGCTCTTTTAAAGTCTCCTAGTCTCCATCCTTGTGGCTCTGTCTTGATAGACTGTAACATTTGAGGATTCCACCTGTGACCTGGAGTCTCTGACTCGGTGCTGGGGACCTCATTCTTTCTCCACAGGTACTTTGTTCTCCTGGATCGCTGCTACGCCTCGGTGAATTCGCAGCCCTCCAACTCCACCTTCTTCAATCTGTTTGTCTCGTAAGTAACACTCAGAAATGCCTGTTAACCATTGCAGTTCCTTCCAGGATAGACTCTGGGTCCTGCAGCTTAATATTTAATCACAACACTGACCCTCAGGTCTTCTCTATGCACTAAGTAAAACAGAGCTACCTGCAAATCCAAAGGGAGCGTAGCCTCAGTTCTGCTCCCTCTTTCTTTCATTAATACACTGCCTGTATGTATCCATGTGATGTGCAAACGGGGCACTTGTGAGGTTCGCCTTCTATTGAAAGGTGTTCCAAAGATCAGCTCACCACCATGTTGGAGAACGGAGACAGCCAAAAGGCTCGCTTCTTCTTCCCGGCCTTTCGCTTCATCGAGCAGCAGAACGAGACCATCTCCACCTACTACCTGCACTGCATCACCAGACTCTGTGAGAGAAGCACCTGCAGCACTTTTAAGGTAGGAAGGCACGGCACGCATGATAATCAGACATTTCTAACTCCAGGACTGGATCACCAACTCGTGTCTGTTGGTGTGGTTTTTCCACAGCAATGCAACAGGAAGAGGAGGAGTGTGGAGACCACGGTGGTCCAGGAGAGCATCACCGAGCCGTCTGTGCTCACGGTGCCTATACGGGCCCGGACAAACAACCGTACGTACCACATGTGTATCTACTTAGAGATAAAAGTCAAAAAAGAAGATCTGACAAAAACCAGCAGAGTTACAGTCCATGTTGAACAATATAGATAGAAGAGGGTGGTGCAGCTCAGCTCTTTTAAATCAAATCTATGATTTATTTAAGAATAAAATGATTCACATTTGATTCCAACACAAATAGACCATAATCATGAAAGAGGCAGGCCAGTATGAGTCAAGAGGAGGCTTTGTGCTCAAGACAAAAAAATATCAATAACCGTATCGTCGATAATTAGTTATGAATAACAGATACCTGCAAATGTCCAGTATTGTGCATCTATACTCTTTTGTGCTTTTTCCCACTGTAAAAAATCACGTTTTTGCAAGTGCAGATTTGTTTATTAAGCACATTTGAAAGTGCTAAAAATCTGATGATTCATGTTTGCATTTGTGCAGTTCTTGGTGAAATTATATGTAATTACATTTAATTAAGACAAAATCACTATACAAGCTAAACAAAAAATTGTACATCAAGATACAGGGTGCAAAAAGTTAAAATATCTTTCAATGCAGCATGCATAACATGTCTTGAAAATTTTAGAAAACTTTAACCAGTTATTTATCATTTGAAGACACTTGTAGATATTTTCTTACTTGTAATCAGACGAATACACTCTGAGATTCTCTGAGATCATGTTTTTTGCAGTGCGCCCTCTTGTCTCCATTAATGTTCTGATATCATATCTGAAATAATCCCACTGAATGTGACCCTGCCTCTTTGTCCTTTTTGCAGCCATCCTCTCTAAAGATGAGGGTAAGTATGGTTTTATTGACGTCTCTCCCATGACATGAGCCACACAAACATATTTTGTCTAAATTTGTTGAGCATTTGTTACCTGCAGCATGTCACCGTGTCCTCTGCTGTCTGCTGTAATGATAAAATGCTTCTGCTCTCGTTTGTGCACAGCGCTGTCTGGTGGCCACTCTGATGGCAGGCGGGCGTCTGTTGGCCTGGGGATTGCCGTGGCGGTCCTTATTGTGATAGGGGTGTCAGCCATTTTGTTGGCGGCGTCTTTTTATAGGAAGCTGAAGCGGCTAAGCTAGCAGCGGCCCAATACATGATGATGGGAGGGAGGTCAGCGCAGGCTAAATGATATAATGAGTTTGACAGGGTGACATTCACATACTGGTGGAGGTGCATTATGTATGTATGTAGGACTCCTCTGTACTGAATCAAACCATCGATCGGAGCACTTAATGTTTCTCTCCAATCCCTCAGGGACTGTTAGGCTTTATGGGAGGTGATGTCTGAATAAAGCATCTTTCATAAAAGCACGGTAATAAAGGAACGAAGCAGAGGGAGAGAAAAGGAAGACACAGAGTCATTAGGTTGGGCCAATAAAGGTGCAGTTTGACATTTTGAAAATACGCTGATCCTTCGCTGATTCTTGCCAAGACAGTCAGAACATAACGCCCAGATAAGAGAGCAAGAGATGCTTATTCACAAATTACCCAAAGAAGTCTTAAAGTAGTATTTTAGGAGGTTTAAAGACGCTGGTAGGGGTAAATTATTCCACCATGATGCTACATTAAGCTGAGCAGCTCCCGGCTTGAGCTGCGTGATTGGTTTACAGACATAAAAAAAAGCATCGACTGGATCTTGGCAAATCAGACAGCAGCAGCAGAGTGGAGCAGTAATGAGTCCTACAATGTGGGGATGAACTGATCCATTATTGGCTTTCTGGTCCACTGACCCACCAGAGTGTGAGTTTTATGGCAGCTGTTGCTGGGCTAGTTTCAGCCAGACAAACTCTCACTCAGGACAAGTCTTTCCAAAGCGAAGGGGTGATGCTGTGGCCTTACTTGGTGCTTCAGGATGGTTAAAAGGTGTCAGGGAATCAAAATATGTCCAGATTATAAACTGGGAGCTTTTTTTTACAACCCATTCCCTAAAACATACGCTCTTTAGAAACCAAACCGGCAAATCAACCTATTAAAAATCTCGAGGTAAATGGAGGCACTATTTGTTTTGGTCAAATTGGGACCCCTTTGAGGTGCTAATCCAGAATCCTGCCTTGTGATTGGCTGTTGGCCATGTCAGAGGTGCAATTATTGATAATGGATTTTGGCTATTTTGGAAACCACATGCTACACCAGCAGTACTATGAACATGTAGCATTCGAACAATTGTGAAATCTGAAAAAAAAAAAAAAAAAAAAGAGTCAGACTACTTTAGGAAAAATTAGCACTCTGCAAAAACTCAGATCTAGGCAAGTGTGTTTGTCTATTTTCAAATCAGAGATATCTAAAACACTTATTTTAATCCACATTCACTTAACAAGTCCAGATAAATATTTTACTTTAAGGAATATAAAGCAAAAATAAGGCATTGAATTGCTTGTAATGATAAGAAAATATCAGCCAATGAAACAAGGAAAGTTTCACTTAGTAAGGGTCTTAAATTTCATTTTAAGACAACCTTCAAGTTAAAGTTATCTTTCTTATTGGCAGTCAGGCTTTATTTTTAGTTTTATATCTTCAAATATGATCTTAATCCAGACATGTCAGGAAACTGTGGCTTAGGATCAGTCTAGTGAGATTTTGTTGACTTGAAATTGGACAAATACTCTCACCTAGATCTGAGTTTTTGCAGTATGCATCAGATCAGTCATCCTTGTGTACTGTTACCCACAATGCAAAGCACCAAAAGGTCAGCACAGCCTCAGTGTTGTTAGCATTGATTCTGTTACATGTACACAAAAATCAAATTAAACTTGGTAAACTGACATTTCTCTTGCATGTTCAGTAGGGGTGGGAATCAAGAATCAATTCCATTTGAAAATTGATAAAAGTAAGCTCAAGGAACAGATATCATTATTCCCAATGCATCAACTCCTTCCACTTTGTTCAGGATTGCAAATCAAGGATGTCAAGCCTCTGTAAGAGGCAGGCAGCAACAACAAAGGTACAGGGGGGCTTCAACATGTTTGCGTTGCTAATTTCATGAATTCAGGATTCTTACAAGTTGTGCCTAATCGTATAGGTGACTGAACTGAAAAAGTTTCCAAATGTTTTTGAGGCGTGTAGGTGAACTAGATTTAAGTGTCACTTAAAGTCCACTCTTAAAAAACAAAAAGTATAATATATATAAGAATAAAATGTTGTTTTTCTTGTTTCACATCTGATTCTAACACTATAGACTGTCACAGTGAGAGAAACAGGTCAGTGTAAGTCAAGAGGAGGCTTTCAGCAGTAATCTAAATCCTGTTAAACATGATGTGTCAGTGGACCCTCGACATGCTAACGCTCAGCCATCGCTGCTCCACTCTGCTGTATTTTCAGAAATGTCCTACTTTTCCTTTTGATGAGGTCAAAGCTCAAAGATAATAAATTCATCTTTTTACAAACGTGTCTCACATTCATCTGACTTTGACAACAGTTAGCACCTATTCTGACTGATGCATGAATAAATGTGTAAATTATGGACATTGAGGACACAAACACTTTATTGCACACGGCTTGATCATTTCTACTGACCTTTGATGGCCTGAGCTGACGTGTTGCATGTTAACTGTAGAAAAGCATGTGTAATTAATGAAACTGTAGGTGAAACAAGTCCACCCTTCATTCTGTTAGTCATTCTTTTCAGATCCTGAGAGAACGAGGGGGTGACTTTAGTTATTTATTTGCAGAGTTAGCTTGTATGATAAATAAATTCAAGCCTGCGTTGCATCAGGGGAACTCGTTTAGTCTGTAATGATGTGAAATCCACTGTGGCAACTGCTCTGAGAAAGTTTGTACATTCTTCAGAAAAGTGATGATTGCTGCTGTGTAAATTTGTACCATTTTTCATGTCATGCTTGCAGTGTGATTGTAACTATTAAAGCTTGCAAGATGTGAAAACAAGAGGTCGTGTCTTCTGACAGCAGACACTCACCCGCAGGACAAAAACACAAAGACAATCCTGATTCAAGAAGCATTTCAGAGGCTCAGGGGGAGAGGATCTGATCACAGTTACTCATCTTGCTGCTCATGTGTTGCTTCTAGTGTACTTTTACTTTTTTAGTAGTTCTTAGGTCCTGTACTTTCACTTTTTCTTGAGTAAGTATGTGGTGAGTATCGTACTGTTAGGCATACGCCATAGCCTCTGGGCACTACATAAAAAAATGACTCAAAACTAAACCAATCACAGCCCAGGACACTCACTCAGGCGTTTTTAATCACTGTGGTTGATCAGACCTGGAGAGGCTGAAAATAACGAAGGCTTTGATGAAAGTCAGACAAACTCAACCACACAATCCTGAGAGAAGGTCAAATCAAAGGCTATTGTGTCTCCAGGGATACTTGAAATAGTATTAAAACTGAAAAGATTCTGATCCTCAAAACTTCATGGGTCAGACACAGGATGTCAAAAAAGTTGGTTTTATCTTTGAAATGTTATCATTACCAATAACTTTAACAATAAAAATACATTTATAATCTAGTGTTAGTGCTTTATTACAGTCAAATTATTAATCAGCACAATCATCCCCTAGGTGATTTTAGTGCACTTAAGCAAAACTGACACATCAAGTGAACAAAGTGCTTTTTCAATTTCAAATATATTAAGACTTTAAGACTGTCTTTTATTTTAGTTAAATATTTAATTATTTCCTTTTACAAATAAGTGGCCAACTCATCACACTCCAGCTGTTTTCCTTCTTAAAAGCTAACTTTGTACTTTCAGTACATTTAAATCAAAGTATTTCCTCCTTTACAAGAGTATACATTCATAAAAATATTTTTACCATTGCTTGAGAAAATTTTGTCAACTAAGTTTGTACACTACTATATTTATATATTTTTCATCTTTGTGCTCTTACCAACCCTGATACTTTATTTAACCAGGTAAGGAAACAAGTAGTCCCAGCTGAGATTGGCAGCAGTAGCAAAGTTACTTACAACAATAATGCATAACATATGAAATATAATTTAAAACAGTAAATAATTATTCATCAAGATGGACGATGATAGAAAAAGCATCTGCAGCCAGATGCCTCCTAATCATTTAACATCTTGTTAAAAGTGTCCCGTGAAACCAGCTCATGATGTTTCAGGTCTTTTTCAGCTCATTCCAAAGTAATTGTAAATATATGAGAGCAATAGTATCTTTATTTTAGTACAGTACTTTTGTACCATATTTGCTCTTCACGCTTGTGTCAACAGCTGACTGAGAACACATTTCACTGACATCTTTAATATCTAATTTTTAAGTTTATTAGGAAAAAATGCCCCTTAGTTCTTGAATCATATTATTTTGGACAGACTCTATTTTATAATAAACTATCCTGAACAATAAGACGTAACTTGTTGACACTCTCCAGTTGTCCATTTTCCATGATACAGATCTGTAAGATCTTAAGAACGAAGATTCACAAAGTGCTGCTTTAATTTGGAGTGCTTGATCACTGAAATAAAAGTAACTGCACTTTCACTTACAGTACAGTATTCATTACACCTTTTTTTTTTTTTACCATTGCAAGGTATATGACCCCACCCCCATTCTGTAGAGGGTACACAACATTATTGGAACAATATCAGACATTTCTGATATTTTAGTGGTGCATGTTGGCCATAATTAGTCTACATATTGGCTATAATATTAGCAGAATGTACCATAGTAATTTCCCCCATTTTCACTAAATGTATATATCAAAAGTATTTTGTAATAAAGAATAAAACAATGTTTTTCTGGCTTCACATCTGTTTCTAACACAAATGGACTCTCACATGAAAGGAACGAGGCAATATTCGTTAAATGGAGGCTTTGAGCTCTTGATGAAAGATTGGTTTGGAAATACTGGAACATAGAGTGTCAGAAAAAATCTGATAATGTCAATTCCTTTTAGATTAGACTTCATTAGTCCCTTGGGAAGACTAATTAAGACTAATTCCAGCGGCATTGTATAGTACAAAGGTTAAAGAAGAACACAGGATATCAGGATATAAAAAGGAAAAACAAATTGCAGATATAAATAAAAATGTACAATATAATAAATATCAACTCTGTTTTTATTCTATAATCTGTGTTAAATGGTTTTATTTACTGTACTATTATTAATCTGCCCCTTCATGCTTGATCTTCAGGACATTAGTTGGTTGCTCCTTCCCTTATACTTCAGTAAAATATGAAAATATCTTCACTTTACCTGAGCACAACCCTCTTTCTTCACCTGCAGACTTCACATGCATCATTTCCTGACACAGAAGAATACTTCTGTTATCATGAGAGCATCCTGGGAATCTAAAAACAATGAGAGGGATTATTTTATCAGGCTCAGAATAACTGGGACACGTGCTTTATTTAGTGCTGCAAGAGTGAAGATTTGTTTAATATGAATGTGCCTTTGTTTTGGAAGGGCTGAGCGTGAGAGAGAGTTTGACCGATGGTCTTTGGAGAGATGGTTTATGATGATCCTCCACTAGAGGGTGTCTAATCTCCATGTTCTCCTGATGCTCCTGGGGGCAGGTACAGGGAGATACTGTCAGGATGAGATGACCACTGTGTCACTGATGAAGACTTTATGTGGAATAAAGGGAATAATCACTGAAACCTGATGTGTCATTTGATTATATGTTTCGATGCCACACTCATAGAGAGCAGAAGATTTCATAATCCAGCCAGACTCACTTCAGGGTAAGACTGACGACTGTCACTCTGACCCACAGAAAGGCCAGATGTCTCCTCCTGTACTCCATAAAAGGGAACAAGCAAAGCAATCAGCTGGCTTGACAAATGATCTAATTACAAGTTCCTGTATTCTTAAGTAGGCCATGACAAACTCTGTGAGAAGACGACCCACTTCGGGGGGAATAAATCAGCGGTGCTGGAAGGTGGTGTCCCATTAAGACTGCAGAGACTGTACGTGCGGGATAAATCCCCCTTTTTATGAGTTCCCTGTAATTTAATTAAACCAACAGGGATAAAACGCATGCTCTGCCGCTCTCTAATGGTGTGGACATTAACCTTTGGATCCAGCTGCTTTGCCCTCCATAATGTTAATAGCCATTGGGGGGGAGGCAGAAGGAGGAGAAATTTGTGATGCTCTCGCTGCTCTGCTCAGAGCATGTTAAAGTCTTTTTCTACTGCTCTTGAAGCCGACTTATGTTAAATACACTGCATTTGTATTGCTGCCATTCAATCTTTGTTCTCCATTATCTGCAGAAGACACAAGGGCGTTTTTTTTGCTCATTTTAAGTCCAAATTTTGTTCTGTTTTGTCCCCAGCTGGAGAAATAATAGTGCTGTCATTCCCACTCTAATTAATATGCATATGAGTCTGTCTGCAGGCCATACGTTAAGTTTAGTCGACAGCACAATCATGAAGAATTGATGGACCTGTTGTGATTTGCGGCAGGCGTGCAGCCGACATGGCGACTGTGTGAATATGATGACTCTGAATAAACAGCCTGGGACTCGGGCTAATGGGCTGATGTGATGTGCTAATGTGCCGGGATGGTTTCACGGCAGGCAGATGTGGAAAACTTTACAAAGGTGGCAGTCTGCTGAGCAGGCGGAGGAAGAGTGAGGGGTCCACCTGTTCCATTAACCTTTGGTAATGAGACAGTGAAGCTGCGAGGCTGTGGGCAGGGTGCAGTGTCATGTTCACATCATATCAGAGGAAGCAGGCGAGAGCTAATGGGGCGCCTTGTCTCTGCTACATCCTGCACGAGGACGGAGTTTGTCGGACGTTTTAAGTCATTTTAATGTGATAACCATCTCCTGAGGAATAGTTCAGAGAGGACTTCAGGGAAGACTGGGCTTAGTGGGAACACTTTTACAGAACTGCTTCTATGTGATGTCATCTTTTAGTCTTTTATCTTCTTTCTTTCTCTGTGTTTTAGTCTTTTTTTAGCCTTTTATTTGTGTTCTAGTCTTTTTTTTACCTTTTATTTGTGTTCTAGTCTTTTTTTTGCCTTTTATTTGTTAGTATTGCTCTTATCTTTCTAGCTCCTTTGTCTTTATTGACTTCTTCTATGCTATGTTAACAGATTTGTGTCTTTATTTACTTTTAGTTCAGATTGTTTTATTTTTGCTTCACCTTACATTATACTCTTAATCTTTTTACAGAAAACTTTTAAGCTTATCGTTTTATTGTTCTCTTTATTATTATCTCTATTCTATTATTTTATTTTTGTCTTTTTATATTTGTCTTGTTTTTAGCTTTTACTTTGGTCTTCATGGTCTCATTTTATGTAGCAGGGTTTTGTATTGTCTGGGTTCTTATGACATATTTGTGTATGTCTCAAATCTTCTTTGATTTTAATTGACCTCTTTTGGTTGTTTTTTTCCTTTGTGTTTGAGCTCTTGTGCTTTGCTGTCTTGGTGTTCTTGCCTGTTGTCAAAGCACTTTGTAAACCTGTTTTTAAAAGTACTATATAAATGAAGTCTATTATCATTATCATGATTATTATTATTATTATTAATTTTAACTCTCATTCACATAACTCATGATCAACAGTGTTACCACAGTTACCTTGAAAAAGTAATCTGATTATTCCTTTAAAAATAACTTAGTTACTTTAGTGGTTGCTTGATTTTAAAAGTAACTCAGTTAGATTACAAGTTACTTTATTAGTTACATTAAATATATATCGTATCAATATCTTATATAAATATTGTAAGTCAACCATTTTAAGGGCATCATGTCCTCTACAGGTGTTTCTCAACCAGGGGTCCACAGACCCCTAGTGGTCCGTGGTTTAATTGCAAGGGTTCCTTAAAAATAAAATAATAAAAAAAGATCAATGACTTTTATAAAAATAGGATTATTTTACTCAAATGTGACTGAGACCTTTATCTACCTAAACTACTGAGGTTAACAGGACTTTCTTTCTCTATATACATCAGCTTCACAAGTGTAATTTATTTATTTAAGTTTATATAATACAAACTTAACACGATCTGCATCAGTGGGCTTACACCATTCATTTCTTAGTAATGATTTTATTGTGAATCATCTGCAGGAAAGTGCTGTGGGAAAACTCATTCATTTGCAAGGTTCAGGTTAGCACTTGATATTAAGCGAGTGTTACAAACAAACAAAGAACATGATAAGCACAGTTACACCAAGAAGAGGAGGAAGCAGAAGAAGAACCAGTGCTCTACAACATACTGCCCTACCAACCTCTTCATCTCTCCCCCACTTGCTGGTTTTGAAGTCCAGCTTTTGTTGTTTGGGTGGTGGGGGACCTCTTGCATTAGTCGCAGCTCTCTGCTTCGCACCACCTGGTGGGACTTTCTCTGTAAGTTTGACTGTGTCGTGCTGCAGCTCCAAAGGTTTCTTCAAATTTGATGTAGTGTTTTTGAAGCTAGATAACACTTTGTCACCAGCACAGAGTGTACAACAAACCCTAATATTGTTATCTTTAGCTGACACAAACTCAAAATAGTGACTGTATTTCCTGCTAGAAAACGCGCATCTCTCTCCTCCCTCCATTGTTGTTTAGGTTTGTGTCGCTGGCTGCTTGGTATATATTACATGTGAGTTGTCCTCATGCTGAAAATGTGACTTTTCGTATACGTGACGACACAAGAAGAAAGCAAATATATCTTTTGACCAAAGAAAATGACAAAAATAGTAATGCACAGTGGATAAGTAACTTTAGTTTTTGCCAGTAACTCAAAAAGGCCTCAACTGATGCTGATAAAATTTTCAGGAAATGTTTGTCATAGCGCTGGGGGGCTGTGATTGTATCTTAAGGGTGATCAGAATCTGGATGTGGATCCAGGAAGTTTTAAAGTATTTGTTAACACTGGGTGACAGGGGAGATTTCCACATTTCCATCAACAACTGGTCCAAGGATGTCAGACATGTTGTCCCATTTTTTTGGCACCCTTCTTTTAGGACATGGAGCCTAACTAGCCTTTCCAGACAGTGGAAGATAGCTACAGCCCTATTGTGTTAAAACCATCAACAGCATGAGGTTTGAACTGCAAACTCCGTTAGGAGGCTGACATGAGAGAAACTTTACTAAGAATCACAAAGTGGTAAAACACCATGTTAAAGACTGTGAACTCCATCACAGTAAGACATTACATTCAAACATGTCTGAATTTAGTTCTGAGTTTCTTATAATTACCTCTGACTGAGCTCAGGTGGCTGTTACCTTCATTAAAACTTAAGCCTGCTAAGATAACAGTTTTCTGGCTCCACCTTAGCAGTAAGCTAGAGCTAAGTGACAGGTATGACAGTGCTGTCCTCTTATCTAACTCTTGGTAAGAAAGCAAACAGTGCTGTGAGCTTAAGAGCAGTAGGTGGATTTTATTGTCTTTGTCTGGGTATTGTGTTTCCCTATTCCTCATCCATTATGCTAAGCTTAGCAGACTCCCCTAGCTTTAATGGTTAGACAAATACAAAAGAGTATTAAACCTCTTATAAATCAATTACCCCCAACATTCATCCTTTTACCGATGAGAAAGAGTCATGTCTCGGAAGCACTTTAAATAATTCAAGTGGTAATAGTGCTTTTAGGCTGAAATGAGGAAAGTTCAGTCAAAGTTTATTTTGAAGCCACATTTGTTGAGCCTGTTATGTCTGCAGAAATGTCTTATTTTGTTTGTCTGACATTTTGGGACCTTTGAACACAACAGGCCAGCTGCTTTCTATTCATCCTTAAAGGGAAAGTTTGGGTATTTTGAAGGGGGGTTGCTTGAGGCCTTTGGCACTGGTAAATATGATCACCAATAAAGCAACAGGCTAGCTCTGCCCCTGTGAGGAGATGAATGGTGGAGGTACAAAGCAGTAAATGGTGCCACTGAAAGCCTTGTTAATTCCCCACTTTCAGGTCAAAACTACACAATAAACCAAGTTGGCTCAGCTAGACACTTCAGTAAGATTCTTGACTGCGTTTCACTCTTTCTCTGCAAAGCCCCTGGGCTAAGAACTTTTGTGTGATGCGACATCAGGGCTCCATATTCCTCTCCAAATAATAAACACTAACTTCAATAAAACTGAACTAAAATGATCAATCTTGACTCAAGTGGCGATGACATGTGGTTAATCGTGGATATGAGAGGACATCTTCATGAAAGGGAAAGGAGAAACTGTTGTGGAAACTGAGGAGCAGGACAGATCACAATGCATGATACGTAGCTCATATGTTGCATCACAAAATAGATCCAAACACCGGGGCTTTGGGACGAAAAGTGAAACACTAAAGAATCTTACTGCTCGAGCCAATGTTGTTTTTTGTGTAGTTTTGACCTAAAAATGGGGAAATTAGGAGACTTTTGGCAGCACCATTGACTGATATGGAACAGCTAGTGTCCCTCCTGATATCCCCCCTCAGAAAAAATGCTTGCAAGTTGCTTTAGTGGCAGTTATATTTGCCATGTGCCTCAAGCCAAAAAAAACAAAAAAACAGAACTGTCCAATTTAAATACTGATACCAAGTTTGGAATATTAATAATCAATGAAACTAAAATATAACTGGTTCAATAATTGATGCCTGATACACTAAAGAGCACACATCCATTATCTATACCATTCATCTCTTTTGGGGTTGCAGCTTACATTGGACGAAAGGTGGGGTACACCCTCAACTGGTTGCCAGCCAATCACAGGGCCACATAGAGACAGACAACCATTTACACTTACACTCATACCTAAAGGCAATTTAGACTCAACAATCAACGTAAGGAGCGTGTTTTTGGTCTGTGGGGGGAAGCCGGAGTGCCCAGAGAGAACGCATGCATGCTCTGGGAGAAGATGCAAGCTCCTCACAGAAAGGCCGACACTGGGATCAAACCAGCAACCTTCTTGCTGGGAAGCATGTGCACTATCTGTTGCTCCATCGTGCCGCCTTTATCATCGCTGCAGCATTTAAGATTGCAGTTTTTGCATTTTGTTAAATTTTTGTGTGTATATATCCAGTGGTGGACAAAGTACTCAACTCCATTACTTGAGTGGAAGTATAGATACTCCTGGTCAAATATTACTCCAATAAAAGTGAAAACGCAGTCAAATTTTTACTTAAGTTAAAGTTCTGGAGTACCTGCTTTTGAAAATACTATATAAGTATTAAAAGTACATTTTCGTTTTAATGTCAACAAGTTATTGTGCTGTTGCCTCAGTGAATTTACAGAAGCCAATGACTAAAACAACCTACTGAATGCATTGACCTGCTGATAGAACCTGTAGAAGAAAAAGTTTGTAAAATATGCTACGAAGCCTATAGAAATGCCTATTGAAACATGACAGGATCAACAAAAGGACAACCACTGCTGTTTTCATTTTTTTTTATGTAAAACGATATGAATCATTCTTCATTTCGACAATCTCAAACATGGACTTCAGATAAGACCATGGGTGCTCTGGTGTGGAATCGTCGTCTGTATCTGCCATAGCCATCATCACTGCCAAGACGAGCTACGTTAGCTCAATGTTTACCTGCCTGATCTGAGTAGCACATGTGCGAGGTACAGGTACGGCATCACCACTTGTACAAATCACAAGCAGATCACATTTTAGAAGAGAAAAGAAGTTTCATCCGTTGACTTCAGAGCTATACGAGAAAGTAACAAGACCCTTCTTAGAAATGTAGTGGAGTTACAAGTACAATATTTGTCTTTCAAATGTAGTGAAGTAGAAGTCATACATTTCCAAAAAAAAAAAAAAAAAACTCAATTAAGTACAGATACTCAAAAAATGTACTTATGTACAGTACTTAAGTAAATCTACTTTGTTACTGTCCACTCCTCTATATAAATATATATATATATAATTTGTATTCAATATATGGGTGGGAAAATGACCACTGTGGTAGTTTTAGTAAGTGTTAAAATCTGGTAGATTAAGTGCTAAAGCTCAGATTTATTTGTTTGTATTAAATTAGTAACACTGACATGTCAAAGTTTGTCGTTAAGCTAAACTTGTTAGCCCACATTTTTCCCTCACGTCTTGAAATCTCCTCCAAAATCATTTTAATTTTTCCAATAAAATGATCATTACGTGCCAATAACATCCATCCTCTATTTCTTCAGTCCCTTCGTCTCCAGTTCTGATGCCGAGCTGAACCGTCCAAACTTAAACTCTCAATAATAAATAATCTTATATAAGAAAGAAATCCGAAAGAAATAATCTTTCTTATACTCCTCCTTCGCCCAGGTTTACAAATCCAAGCAGAGCCTCTCTAATAATCTGCCGGTTATTTCAAGACCTGACGAGCACCCCACAGTCGGCAGCTGGTGTTTGTGTGATACAATATGAATGCAGCATATGCCCAAGTGGAGGTGCAGCATCAGTTCAGGCGGTGCGAGTAAGTGTTGGTCCAATTAGTGCTGAGAGTGGGAGTGGACAGGGGTGAATGTAGAACACCAGAACATACTGCGGGGCCTCCAGGGGCTGTTGTGGGATACATTAAATTGACTGTAAACTCCTGATGGGGAGGGGGGGATAATCTACCATCACTGATTGCTGCAAAATGTTCAACTGCAACAAAAAACCCACAGAAAACGCTGGAGACGGTGTGATTGACATGCAGCTTGAAGCACAACGTGTTTTGTGTGAAATATGAGAATCTGAACCTCCAATTAGCATTCTTTCTTTTGTGAGTAAATCAGTTCCCATGGAGATCCAGAGTCAGGCTTAAACTCGGAGAAGGAAAAACTTGACTGGTAAAATTTAGGAAAAGAGAGTGAACTTAGAACCAAGCAGATTTTAGCGAGTTCAGCTCAGTTAAATGCCAACAGTGAAATCATTTGGGGGGGCGAATTCATCTGAGACTCTGGGAAATAAAGAGCGAAAATGCTTCTTGAAAATGTGTTCATGTGTGCATTTGACGAGTTTCTTGGCTGTAAATAGTTGTAATCACTTACTCTGGTGGAGAGACTTAGCAGTGAAAACCTGGCAACAGAAAAATGAGGTTATGATTCAAAGAAAGGCGAGCTGTTGTGCAAGCATTAGACTCTGTATTTCACGTTTATTTTGGGGCTTTTGTGGCTTCATTTAAGACAGGACAGCAGACAGGGTTGGAGACTGAAAGAAGGAGACTGAGGCTCTGTTAACACCACCAACATTTCCAAAAAAGGAAAGGTTTTTCCTTTGCGTTTTCTAAAAAGGTCCACGGTCTCACGGAGACGATGTGAAAATGATACGCTTGCACATGGATCTGCGAGAACGACTGAAAAGGTGGTAGTGTGCAGGCCAGGCTTGTCGGTTTGTAGTGAAACAGCGGTGTTACAACACGCATACGCTCCCCGGTGAAGAAAAAATTTTCATAAACAACGATAGTGAGTGGATGCAAAAAGATGCAGGAGTATTTTGCCTGGACAACAAATCTGTCTGGATCATTTTGTCTGGATAACAAACCGAGCACAGTCAGCAGCACACATGTTGCTCAGTTGTCGGCCATAGCTGTTCTTCTTCTTCTTCTTTGATTAGCATGCAACCTTTATCTGAAAGATTACTTCGCATGCGCCGTGCGTCATCGTTTTCCCTGAAAACACTGATTCCTGTTTACACGGAGACGGATACGAAAACATTTTCAGAACTTTTCACCCTGGTTTCAAAAGTTTGCAGATTCAGGCACTGCAGGCACCCTTCTCATGTAAATGGAAGGTGCAACCACAACGAAAATTCTGTTTTCGGCTTTTTTTGTTGTCATGTAAACGGGCCCTAAGAAGGGGAGTGCAATAACCTTGAACCTTGAACCTTGGCTTCCCAGTTGGACACATGGGCACCTTAGCTTTGGATTGTTTCATGTTCAAAAGTCAGTATTTTTTAGGCAGGCCGAGTCCCACAAAAAACCTTAGCGGGCCTTACGTCATGCCTCCACAGCCAGGGTCACTATGATTATGAGTCACCCTGTGCATTATGGGAAAAAAAGGGTAAGGGTTACTGAAAAACAGCGAAGATAAGTGTCCTATGTTAAATGTAGCAGATGAGCGTATTTATCAATGTGTGACGTCCCTCACAATTTAAGTGTAAGTAAACTCAGAGCACAAAGAAGAAGAGATGCTCGCAAGTGTCTACAGCAGACATTAGAGGACACCAGATAGCATGGTAACTTATTACAATGCAACACCTGTAAAAGTAGAGAGCAACTTCAAAAATTCTCCTGCTTGAACAAGCTGCAAAGACTGTGCTGGGTCGAGTGTACAATTGGGTGAAAAACTTCCAAGTGCTTTATTTTTCCTCCAGGAAGTCTCTGTTTGGCACTATTTTACGATGCAGCAAATGTCTATGTCTTCTTTTGTGTGCATTGATTCTGCTGTTTCGCTCCATGAACTCAGGAAGCCACGACGACGGCAGAGGAAGCTACACTGATCTAAATGATTTTGACTCTAGTGACAGTGATGTTCCTTTTGTTGTGGATGTAAGGGGTTAGCTGTATGAACCAGAAAAAGAAATTCTTCAGAACAAGATTCAAAGAGGGAATAAATGCACACAGGTGGAAGAACACATCGCCATTTGCGGCATCATAAAATAGTGACATACACAAAGACTTCCTGGAGGAAAAATAAAAGAGCGCTACGATTTTTTTTGCCCAATCGTACATTCAAGCCCAACATATTTGTCTGGCTCTTTTTTTACATAAAACTCACACAATTATAAGAAAGAACAACAGTCAGTAAAGAGGCTGAAAGGGCTAAAGCAGCTCTGTGCCTTTGAGACAAGCACTGCTGTTTGCAGGTACAGTTATTTTGCATTATTGTGTGCCAAAATAGTGCAAAACAGAGACTTCCTCCAGAAATAATGAAGCACTTAGACATTTTTGCCAATTTGCACATTTAACCCAACAAACTTTCATGGCTCATTTTTTATGTAAAACTTGAAAATTATGCAGAATATCTGAACCAACCAACAGCACAGTACCTTACAGGTAGTGTAAGCTCATTCTTAAAGGCACAACACTGCTGGGAGCCTTTTCAGCCACTTCACCGACTGCTGTCAAGTATCTAATACAACCCAACTCCAAAAATACTGAAATGTCCCTTTAAAGCTGTCAGTTTCTCCTTGGACACTCTACAGGTGTTACTGTGTGATAGGTTACCATGCTATCTGGTGTCCTGTGGTCCTCAATCAAGCATTAAAGCCCTTTATTTGTACACTTTGTAGCCAAAGGTGATTAAAAATTGAGAGATTTTTTAATCGGTATATTTTGTTTATGAGACATTTAACCTCCTCTCTCTCTCAACTTGACCTGCTGACTTCCTTCCCATAATGCAAAGGGTCGCCTTGCCTTATTGTGTGATTTGGCGTGTTCAAATACTACCATGTGAGCTTGAAATGACCCAATGGAAATATGCAAATTTTTAGTGTTTTTCCGACTGAATAGAGCAAAACAACTGAGCTGTAGGTGTAAAAACCACCTAAATGTCAGAACTTTAAAATGTTTATGAGTGCACAGAGCTTAATTTGTCTGTGGTTGTTGCTTTTAAGGTCATCTCCATGTGTTGATGAAGATTTTGTTTAAAAAGCATTAAAAAAAGATACAAGCTATTTTGAAAATGATAAATTGAGAAAACATTTAAACCAAAACAGGTTGGTAAAAGTTGCTTAATTCTCCGTAGAGCTGAGGGGAACTCCAGAGTTTGTTTATGACTCTCAGTCTTTTCATATCACTCGTAACCAGTTGATCCACTGAACTTTAAATGCTGTTTGTGCACCGACTGTAACCTCATCCGGTACCTTTACAAGTAGGTGCAGGTCTTAGGTATGCTGACTGATGACAAACAAGTTTGAGCTGCTGGTCGTCTCGCAGACTCGAGTCAGAATTAAGACAGCTAAAATGTCAAATCCCCCCAAAAGGCGGAATAATCCTATTTCGGATGAGCGGCTCCAATCTGTCTTCGTACCTGAAGTTAAAATCCTCTCAAGGGTTCCTTTTTTTCCGGCCTTCTAGATTATCAGAGCGTGCATCCCTTACACCTGGGTGAGTTCGAAAAACCAGAGGAATTTCTCTGAGAAGAGCCGGCCACCCATGAGAAAAGTATTAAGTGTCGTCTCGGGCTGAGCACTTCAGAATCCCTAAAAGCATCAGTAAATTCACTCTACGAGTTCAGTTTAGTGGAGTTTAAAGCCTTCTGAATAAAAACTCATTATCCACTACTTTCCTCCTTTTAGGATTATGGCAATTTCTATTCAGGATGATTTCCTCGTCTACATTTAGATATTTCATTGATGTCTCTGGAATAAATTGAAGGGAAAGTGAAAAAGGCCAGTATCACCTTGTCCCACTTCATCTTAACTTATTTGTCAAGCTGTCCATCATCCTTTCAACAGGAGGCTACTTGTTAATGATTGATGCGGCACCTCCTAATGTGATGGATGAATCGGCTGCTGCATGATGGGATGGGGTGAGTCACCCACCGTGGCTCCCCTCCCCCACCACTCACTGCTCCTCTGCGTGTTAGGGAGACACACGCCTTGAGTCCATCGATAGAGGAACAAAGGCTCATTCAATTTAAGGCCCATCAATAATGTACAGCTGAGGAGGCCTTTTGCTGAAGGAACCCTGTAAAAGCCAGGCCATTGTTGTAGTGTAGCAATGGTTTTTGACTGGTTTATTATCCCTGGATCTATAACGTGAGTCATGTATGGTGTCATGGTGTTATTATTTTTGTATGGCAGCATCACAGCGATGTCTCACAGCCCCCTCAAGCTGCTTTGTTTCTCTGGAGGCTGCAGCCCCGGCGCTGGAGAATATGTCAAAAGCAAGATAAGAGGCATGCTACAGTTTGTGATTTATCGCCTGTGTCACATATTTCTACACACTGTCAATAAAACAAAGAAATGTGAGTAAAGTAAAGGCTTGGACTGTGTGAGAAATGTGATATTCTTTAGTTTTCTAACTTTTTTTTTGCGTATTTATTCAAAGCTATAGAGGGTGACAGTATGACAGATGGGGCCAAGGAAGGGGAAACAGGAAAAAAATAAAAAACGCAGCAGAAACTAAACAACTTTAGCGAGCAATAGCTTCAAAACAGTGATAAGATTAACGAATAGCAGCCTTAGAAATAGAAAAACATGCTTAAATGGTTTTAGGAGTGTTACTAAATTACCCAATTCTTCAGGAGAACTCTCAAGATTTAAGGCTCAACCATGAGTCTCAGGTTTTTACGCCTTGTTTCTAGTTATATTTATTTATGGAGGGGAGGTTTTCGATACCTGTTGTGCCTGCAGAACTACAACCTTGCTAAATACTTCTGGAAAATTGAACATTTGCAGTGGATTCTGGAGAGAAGGGATGGAATTGTGACTTAGTTTTTGACAAAAAGGCGCTTACTGCAAGCACTTCAGTAAGTGAAAACAGCAGCAGCTTGCAGAAGAATTTATCAATGCAGCCCTAAAAATGAAACTAAAAATAATCAGTTTAATAGTTTTCAATTCTCCGTGAGTTGCATGTATTTTTTAGCCATTTAAGTTGAGATCAGTCCCTGTCACCCATACTGCAACCAGCCCGAGGGGCACTTGATATATTTTTTGCTTCCTCTTCTTCCTGTCATGTTTTCCATCACTGGGTTTGACTCCAATCGACTTGTGTCCTTGTTAATTTTGTCTAATAATGGCTGACAGGTGAATTTCTGTAGAACAGGTCAAGCAGAACAGAATTGTTGAATTGTTTTAGGGGTTGTTTTAAACATTTTAGTGTTTTAACAACAAAAATTACACTTAAAACCTAAACCAGTGCTTCTTATTCCCATTTTCTGATTTTGAAGATGATCCAGGGCCGGATGGGAAGCTGTAGAGGGGCCTGATGTGGCCCCAGGCTGGCCAGTTGAATATCCTGCTTTGCAGTCAAACCGTGGTGCTCGTGAATGTAATTTTCTGATGTCGTCCTC
Organism: Cetoscarus ocellatus; assembly: GCA_037902135.1. Taxonomy (NCBI): domain Eukaryota; kingdom Metazoa; phylum Chordata; class Actinopteri; order Labriformes; family Labridae; genus Cetoscarus; species Cetoscarus ocellatus. Next base: position 960,707 of record JBAMNC010001626.1, on the reverse strand, counting down.
ATATCTATGTAAGAAAATGTTTTAAGAACACAACATCGAGTTAAGAGGACCATTGTGAGTTTTGTGGAGTTATTTTTCATATTTAAGCTATTTTGTGTAAATAGTTCTCAGGTGGTCTGATATTCAGTAATTAAACGTTTACAGTTTAGGGGTTTGTATTCAGTGTACTAGAGTTGTTCTCTTGTGGGAAATGTCAATACAAAAGATTATTGTATACAATGTTCACATGAGAGACACAAATGTTGTCGACTGACTCTAAGGATGGCAGGGTTTACACTTTTAATTTTTATTATTCATTATTACTACTTTCTTTTGCTGTTGTTTAATTTATTTTTTGTTTGTCTTCCTTCTCTTATGGTTTTAGATAATGATGGCAGAATGTAAAATCGGTTTGTTAATCTTGTAAATGTTCAATAAAATCTCTTTTGGAAAAAAAAAAAAAACATTTACAAAGATTTGGCAGGCACTGGCTTTAAGCTTGCAGACTAAGTCTATGAGGTAGGTCACATAAAAGTGCTTATGGGAATCCATCCACTGTCTTTAAGATATTTGATTACCAGGCCCTAATGTTGACATTACGGTGACATCAGGGGACAGTAAGAGCTTTATCCGAGTACCATGAATGAATGAATCTGCTCTATCGGATATTTGGATGGAGACATTTCTGTCCAGAAAAGCAAACCTTCGTCCTGTTCGAAATAGTAAACAATGTTTCATTTATCTATCTACAGCATCTGACATTTTAAAATTACATTATTTGGTCCAGGAGGGCTCACATTTGTCCATATTACACTGAGACATCCAGTTTTAAAGGTTATAAAGACATTAAAGGGAGAATTCTTCAACTTGCTTGTTGTAGCAGACAGCGCTGTAGCAGCAGCGTAATCATTTAGTCTAATGAAATGTTTTGTTGCCCCTGAGAGACTCAGACCTCTTGTTTCTGTGAAGTAACTGGCTCAAGGGTGAAATACCACAGGAAAACAGATCTGATGCTGCAGGAGGAACCCTGCAGAGCCTCTCAAACTAAAGGGGATGAACATTTTCCAGTATCAGCACTGAAAGCCAAACTTCTTTGAAGGTGTTTTAGTGTTTCAGCCGGTCAGATCACAGATTTTTGGTGCTGAAGGTCTGCATAGTTTGTCCCTTTAGAGACAGAGTGAGGAGAATCGCACTGGCAGGATGTTTGTGTGTTGACCTGGAATAAACTTTATGAAAGGCTGCCTCATTCCAGACTCAGCGGGACATCCTTGTTGGATGATACACAAGCCCTGTGAGGACGTACGTTCATACTTTTATTCTCACTCACATTTTCGTGGTCAAAGTACATTTAGGGTGTTATGTCAGGATCTAGACTGACACTGGCTGAACACTTGATCTGGGTGTCCGGACTTCTTTCCCCAAAGGCCACATATAAAAAACTAGAAGAGCACAAACCTTTACTCAGGAATTTCTAACAATATCTGTGACTTTGTCAAAAATGTGGAAAACTGTTGATCCCACAGTTAACAAATACTTGGAAAAATTCAAGGGTCCACATTTGGATTCTGATCAAAACACAATTAAGTCTCCCCTGTTTCATGACCAGTATTCCCTTAAATTTTCAACTAAATTCAATCCTAACTTTTCAAGTTATCTTGTTAAAGGACAAACTGACAACTGCTGTGACACTGCAAAAACCCAGATCTAGGTGAGAGAATTTGTCCAATTTTAAGTCAAAAATACCTCACTAGACTGATTGTAAGCCACAATTTCCTGATATGTCTGGATTAAGATCTTATTTGAAGATATAAAAACTGAAACTAAAGCATGAGTTGCTTGTAATAATTAAAATAATCTGCCGATGAGACGAGTCAAATTTAACTTAAAGGGTGTCTTAAAATGATTTTTTAAAATCCAGAGCAGATCTAAACCTGAATTCGAGACCCTCACTGAGTCAAACTTGCCTTTTCATTGGCAGATATTTTCTTATCATTCCAAGCAGTTCAATGCATTATTTTTGCTTTTTTACCTTGTAGTAAGATATTCATCTGGACTTGTTAAATTAAAGTGGATTAGAATAAGTGTTTTAGAAATTTCTGACTTTCTGAGATCTGAGTTTCTGCAGTTTTATTGTGTTTAAGGGATTTTTTAAATTTGAACATGCTTAAAGAAACAACAATAGCCTAGGTCAAAGCTTCCTGGTAATTTCATTGCAAAGAGACAATTATTGTTAAGGACTTTGGGCCGACCAGATCTCTAGGTTGAGAAACAAAAATAGCCCACTCGTCTTTAATCAGCAGTTATGCGCAGGCTTCAAAGTTTGAGGGCATGAACTCAAAAATTTACATACCTGTATCAGCAGGTAATGTGGGTTTCTCCAGTCATCCAGTTCTCACAGCAGCTTCCTCCATTTTCTGTCCAGACCTGTTGACTCCATCAACAGAAGTTTGTTTGTCGTATACTCCAGAGCATTCAAGTATTCCCAAGTATCCAAAGTAAGCAAGCGGTTTCCTCTTGTGAAGCAAGCTGGCACAGACTGCTTCACCAGTGCTCCTGTATTTTCCTCCACATCCTGCAGGAAAATGAGAAAATAAATCACCAACATGTGCAGTAAACAGGTCTATCATAAACATACAGAAGTCTGATCCTGTCAGTTTTAACTGGAGATTTGAATAATTAATGAGATTTCTCTGTTTGGAAGTTTCTGACTCATCTGATGGTTTCTTATGCTCTGGAGGCTTCAGTGAAATAAAAAAAAACACTTGAATCTGAGCATTAACATATACGATAGAGTGCTCTGTGGGTTTTCTTTGAGTGTTGTGGCAAAATAAAAGGAGATAAATTAAATATTTCACCTAAAAGTCTCACCAAACACACCAAATTGGTTGTGTAAACAGTAAAAGCCTGTGCATACCTGTACAAACTGATTTAAACGGAATGAGAGGAGACAGTCTGACTGGTCTGATCTGGGTTATGCCCAAAGCACACCCATGTATAACCAAGGCACATCTTCTGTCCTCGTTGCACCCAACGTTACAGCTTTGGCAGAGAACACGAGTCCTGAAGGTAGCAGAATATAGACTGGCACGCCTCAAAAACCGCTATGCGCCATTTGCTGTAGAAAACATGCTTCGGGCCCTTTTAGCAGTGTTAATTTTGCGGGCTAATTATTTTTGTCATTTTTCGTCAACAACCTTTTTTCCCCTGACAAAATTAGACAGTAACTAATAAAAACAAGTACACATGGACAAAAACTCAAACTAAATTAACTGACATTTTCATCAACAAATAAAAACTAGACTAAAATGTTTGACGGAGACTTAATCCAAACAGACCTAATTTGGTCATGTAGAAAGTAGGGACAAGTTAGGAATATATCCAATCACAGCTACTTTGGTTGTGTGGAAAGGTTGGATGAGTTAAGAGGGACATCCAATCACAGCTGCCTTAGCTTGGTGGTGGTGGGATAAGTTGTGGAGCGATCCAATCAGAGCTCCTCTCTTTATGAATTGATATATTCATGTAGAGCAGGTTCACTGTTTGTTGTCAGTTCTGGTATTGTAACTGAGATGCTCTGCCAGGTAGCCTATTAAAGGAAACATGAAAAATGCCTAACACTTTACACTTCATATTTTAGTTGTCTAAATTTACAGTAGATTTGGTCGACTAACATGTTGTGAAATTACATCAACTACAACTAAACTAGAATTAAAACAATTTAGATGACTAAATTATGACTAAAACCAAAGATATTTTAGGCAAAAGACTATAACTTAAACTAAATTTAAAAGTGCGGAGTAGCGATGAAATGCCAAAACAAAACGGCTTAGTGGAAAAGTAAGTCATTGTAACTGTTCTGAGAGTTATAAAGAGAGTGAGAGATTGTGGCACCATCTGCAGCAATGTATAGCCGTAGCTTCTGTGCTGACTTTTTCTGTACAGATGAAGAGCTGATTTATGTCTCTAAAAATCTTGAAATATCCCTTTCCCTATTCCTCCTGTTAGTGTTGAATAAAAATAAAATCCACTGATACTCAAACTGTTTCTCCTTCAGCCTGAGCAGCCGTCACACCTGTTCACATGCAGGAATCTTCGACCCATTTAGCCTTTCTTTTAACCCGACACCATCAAGGCGCAGAGAGGGCATGGGTGCAGGCAGCACTTAACACGAACAACTGCATCCGCTCAGACAATACAAATGCCCTCTGACACCACTCGCCAGGGTGGGCGGCCCTGCCCCAAATCCATCTGCGTCCACCGGGGAGCCTGTGGGGATCATAGTTCATAATTCATAGAAGGAGCCAGACGTTCAGAGAGGCACAACCCCAGGCAGGGAGGGGGTGCTGTAAAGAATGAGCCGTCCCTTTTCATTATGCATCAGATCCCCTGTCTCCAAGACTCACAGAGAAAATTCTGGATGCCTTTTTCCTTCTGCAGATGTGAATGCAGGTTATTAGCTTAGTCAGGTCTGCACAGTCACACTCTGTGGTCCAGCAGGATCCTCAGAATATACAGTAATTGCATAAACTCTCAGCGTAAAGAAGACTCTGCTGGGCATTTGCATAGGTCAGTGATTAAGCTGGATGAGCCGCAGGACTCCAGGGATGGAGAGCAGCGACAAACAGGACTGCAATAAAAGCTTCTGATAAATCCCTTTAGAGAAGTCAGACTCACTTCTGAGTGAAATCCTGCAGAGCTGCGTTCTGAGGAGTTGAGAGGGATGAGAAATGCTAATAAGAGGCTGAAGACAGAATTAAATAACTGCATCTCCACCACAAGCATATATGAATGTTTTACATGTGCTTTTTCTCTAATGGGCTGCGTCCTCTTTTGCTCAAAGATTCAGTGTTGTTTAGGTTTGGACACAATGCTTTTATTCAGAGACTTTCTCCTTTTACTCACTTCACTGTCTACTGTTTACTCGGTTAAATTGTGAAGGATGTTGATCCAAACTCAGAGACAGACGATGTTTTTGAAGCTCCAGGCCAAGGTCAGATTAGAGTTTTGCAGTTTTCAGATGGTACTCACAAAGAAAAGTCTTCTACTGTGAAGTGTGAGCAAATTGGAGTGAAAAAGAAAAACGAAGAGAAAGGCATTCTTTAAAAAAGGGAAATTCAGTTTTCATACTCGGTTCTTTAAGAAATATACAAACTAGTGACAGGCAATACCAGACACTTTCAAATGATACCAATCATCTCCTAAAATACATACATAATATTTATGAATTTTGTGTTTTTCAGTCTTCAACAATACATGGAGAAAAGTCTAGACTCTGGACAATCAGATCTGAAAGTGAGTTTAGTTTTGGTCTAAAGAAAATACATTCAGGGGATATTCCACCATTAAAAACTTAAGTGATGTGTTTTCTGGATGACTTCATAATTATTTTACAAATACAAATGAAACAACTGTACTAATGTACGTCCATACAGCACAGATTTATAAATCTTGTATAACTAAACATAATCACTTCTACCATATTGAAAAAGTGGCTTTAACACATTTTTGAAGAGTTACAGTGCATAACACCGTGTTTTCTTTCTGTCATTCCTGCATTAGTTTGCAATAAAATTGTGTAATGTATCTGTGTATAAGAATGCTGTTTGACACATCTGATTGGTCTCAATGTTAAATGGACTTGAGCTTATATATTGTATTTGCTATTCTAGTCTCTTTGACTACTTAAAGCAGCTTCACACCGCAGGTCACATCTACCCATTCACATCCATTCACTCACTGATGGTTGGAGTTTATTTGTCAGTTGTCCATCAGCATCAACTATAAATTAACCCTTTTTTTAGACCCATTTACATGCCAGTGACACAGCATTGGGAGCAAAAATAACCTAGAGTTAAGTTAAGGACACAGTTAGACTCAAACCTGCAATCTTCTGATTATCGACCAAGTGCACTATCAGACTGCACCATCAACGCCCACAGTCACACGACGTGGGAACAGTGTTAATTTTGACAGCACTTTTTAATTTACTTTTAGTTTTAGTCTTTTACCTAAAATATCTCTTAGTTTTAGTCATAATTTAGTCATCTAAATTGTTTCAATTTTAATCTAGTTGTAGTTGATGTGATTTCACAACATTTTAGTCGATGAAATCTACTGTAAATTTAGTCGACTAAAATATGAAGTGTAAATGGTAAGGCCTTTTCTTTTTAGGTTTCCCTGGATTTCTGAAGTGATGTTTTACACTTGGATAAAATGAAACATCTAATAACCCTTTATTGAATACCAGGTTACCTGGCAGAGCGTCTCAGTTACAATACCAGAATTGACAACAAACAGTGAACCTGCTCTACATGAATATATCAATTCATAAAGAGAGGAGCTCTGATTGGATCGCTCCACAACTTATCCCACCACCACCAAGCTAAGGCAGCTGTGATTGGATGTCCCTCTTAACTCATCCAACCTTTCCACACAACCAAAGTAGCCGTGATTGGATATATTCCTAACTTGTCTCTACTCTCTACATGATCAAATTAGGTCTGATTGGATTAAGTGTCCGTCAAACATTTTAGTCTAGTTTTTATTTGTTGATGAAAATGTGAGTTAATTTTCGTCAGGGGAAAAAAGGTTGTTGACGAAAACTATGACGAAAATAATTAAACAAAATCAACGTCACAAAGAAAGAAAGAAAGACTAAAAACAGCCTATAGAACTTCACAGATAAACATGTTGGAGTACTCATTTGGTATCAATATTTAAGAGGAGAGATCGATACTAAATGAGTAATGGTATCAATACTGAAATACATGATATCGATACTCCCATCCCTAGCTGAAACATGCAAGCACCAAAATCCCAGGAGGCTCTCAATCAAAATAATGACAAAAGATGACAAATCAAGACTAACATCATCAGCCAACCCACTTTACCTCTTGAATTGAGGACTTCAATTAAAAACTAGAATTGCTCTAAGATCACAACCCTCTGCCAGGGCATTTCTCACATTCTTAGCCATGTTAGCAGTGAAAATATGAAAACTGCCCCATCTCTCGATGTTTACAAGTCCTTCAAAAAACTACTGGATCTGCATTCAGATTCAGATCAACACCAAAATCCTCTCACTTCTTCCTTGTGCCGTGACCAGCATTTTCTAAAATTTTCATCCAAATCTGTTAGTAACTTTTCTGGTTATCATGCTCATGGTTGGACAAACAAACAGATGAACAACATCAAAAACATCGCCTCCTTGGTGGAGGTAATAATTGGGTTCAGGAATGGAGGGCTGCTGGTTGAGGTACGTGTCTGGAAGTCTGAAAAAGTCTGGTGGCTTGAGAGGTAGAACTCCAGGGCCAAGGTACTGCCATTTTGTCCCATCCACAATTGCTTAGGTGGTGCCATCTCTCTATCAGTTCTTAGGATTGTTGTGCATGCAGACTTTGTTTCAGCAGTGTTTTTATCATCTTTAAGACCAGAGTCTAAAAGCTGAATTCCCGCCTGAATGATGAATGAAGTAAAACTTCCTTTTTCTTCTGCTTTTCCTTTTCAATCAAGTTGAAAAAACACCAAAGTGATCAAGATAAAGCTTCGCCGCACAGAATGTTTTCAGTTTCAGGCCAAGGTCATGTCATGAAATTTTCATCTTCTCAGTTTAATTCAAGCAGAAATGTCTTTTTTTTTCCTGTAAATCACACAATAGCCAGTGGAAAAAGGAAAGGAGTAACAAATGTGTTTGGGCCTGCTGAGTAAGTATAATGGATACCCTCAAACTCATATCAATAAGGTAAGGTATAGCTGCAGGAGTGGTGGTGCTTTGGTCTGACATTTGGCCGTGTAGGTCGGGCCTTTTAGCCACTCTAATCATCATGTTGATGAAGTAACGATCCAAATTATGTTGTGACGGAGGTTTGCTTGCAGAAACAAAATTAAAGAAACTTATCATCCAGCTCCACTGCTTTTTTAAACAGAGCTTTGCTAAACTTTTTTTCTATACTGTTTTTGTTTCACTCTCAGTGCCCCCACATTTTCCATTATGAGCCTGAACAAGGAGCTGCATTTGGAAAATGATATGTGAAAACTACCTGCCCACGCCAAACAGACCGGCACAGTTATCTAATGTGGCTGTGTTTTTGTTTCTATAGCTTTTTCTCTCATCTATGAATACTGTGCAATTCTGTCTGTTTACCCATTTTCCTATATTATGATTAAAGGTGTAATATGAGACTTTCAACCCAGGGAGCGGCGCACAAAAGCACCATAACTTCTAAAACAGAAACACACCACACAGCCTCTTCTCCTCCTCTACCTTCAGAGGCAATCACACATCAACATATAGTAGCTGAAGTTGAGTAATCATCAACATTTCAGTGAAAAAACATTCACGGGGTCAAATTTTCTGTTTTCTGGTCTACACATCAAAGTGTAGAGAAATGTTGAGCTGGCCAAGTATGACGTGTCCTGATGGTCCCCTGGCTGATTGTAGATGGATTTCAAACACTTTCCAGCATCGGTGTGACTCAACTTTGGGGCACTCCGGCCCTGTATAGCTTACTACTGCTAAACACAGTACGAACATATTGTGACATCACTCCGCGAACGCCATATAAAGTGGACACATAAGCCAATTCACCACATGCTGCTGCAGCTTGTCTCAGTTTTCCTACACCATGCCCAGAGACAAAAGATGATGGTCCCATAAACGGTGTCTGGAGTCCAGTGCTGAAGAGGAGGCAGGACCTGATGGAGATGATGTACATTGAACTAAGAGCAGGCCCCAACATTCGCCAACAGAGATGAGCACAGCTGTGAGCAGAGGTCAACACTTTGCCAGCATCTCCAGGCATATTGGATCAAACAGAAATTTTTAAGCCTGCATAAAATTTGTTGAAATACCCGGCGAACTTCAGGATTGCCAAACTGGCATTAGCTTAGTTTTACATGGCCTGAATTAGCTCAACGCAGCTTGGCATGTTTCCCTATACGTCAACAAAAGTTGGCCAAAATGTCAGAGTGTGAATATGGCTTAGATTTCAGGTTAAGCAGCAACCTCCTGTGTTAAAAAATGAAGCCAGTGCAGAGGTGAAAACTGCACTCCACCAGAGTTTATCCACAGAAGGCCTTTCCTACCTGATAATAAACCAGCAAATGCCACATATTTTACTCTTTTCAACAGTTTGACTCTGGTCCCAGATGTCCCAGAACATATTTTTTTAGGTTTATTTCCTAAAAATAAGGAGATAGGGCCCTCAGTTTCCAGGCTGCCCTTCAGTGGAAATGATTACCAATCATGGTTTGGGAGCCATAACTGAGGGTAGTGAAGGTAAGCAGAAATCAGCTCTTGCTGGCGATTATAAGCATCTTGGATCAAGCATCAGAAATTTTTTCCTCATGCCCAAAATTTGTTGATGAGCATCAGAGCTGTCCAACTGATGCTAACTTAACTTGACGTGGATTGATGTTTCCCATACGTTGGCTTCAGCATTCAGCTAAAGCGGTAAAACAGGTGGAAAAACTGCAGTTCCTCGAGTGTCCACCTGAGGCTGACTGCAGAGGTCACATATACACCTCATATTAAATGCTTATTTTTATAGTTAAAAAACAAATCACATTTACAGGTTGATTAAAAAAAAGAACAATTTGAGCAAACATCACAGAGAAGGTGGAGATGTTTTTATACAACTTGTCCATTTTTGATTTTTGGTTGGGACTGAAGCACAATTCTGAGCATGACTTAAAGCCACTATGCTTCAGCTGTTTATCAGGAGGCTTTAAAACCATCTCTACTCCAACTCTTTGACTATTTCTTAGTTTGAACATTATCTTTAGACAGTCTGCAATTTGGCAGCTGTCACAGAATGACTTCAAAATACAGCATTAACAACAAAATGGTTGACTTCACTTCATTTTTTAAGGAAAATTTACACAAAATGAGCTTCAACATATTGGATTTTCTGCTGATGATCAAACAACAGTTGTTATCAGATAAAAACATGACAGAATGGCACAATATAACATCACAAAAATGTGAGGAGATGAATGCTTGTTAGATTATTTCTTATTGTAACAATGCTTATTCTTGGAAATAAATCTTATACCATTGTAAAGCATTTATTTCCCTTCAAAATGGAGCCACATTTTTAAGGAACATGCATTTCTGGTGAGCAGTCACAGTCGATAAACACTCTTATGATCATGAATGTGGTCCTTTACTTTCTGACACTCACCTAAACAAACTTTCTTAAATCTTCCAGCCTGTACCCATCAGGCTTTACTATAATCTACTCCTTTTGCAGTCCAACACAAACTGCTCCAGCCAGGAGCTTTCTGCTGTGTGAGTGAGTTTCTCCTGCTCCAGAGCACTGCTGCAGGGAGACAGAGAGAGGAGAGCAATCAACCAACAGATTACACCTGTGTCAATTAACTCTGGCACTGTTCCCAGCTGCCTCCCCCACACTCTCTCCCCCGCAGCTGAGCTGAACCACACCCGCTACCACAGCGGTGTTCAGCAAAACCAAGTGCAGTTTTATTTAAGTGAGCCCTGGTAACTTCTTCAAACTGAAGGCCAAGTTCAATATAATGAGGAGACAGGCTGTAAAGAGGGTGTCCCAAGAAGAAGACACCCCAAGAGGATTGTTTCCTGTGCTTGTCAGGAACTGCAGGCAGACTTCTACAGATTGGAAGTCATGGTTTGCAGGAGGATATGGCCGACGGCTCTCGGCCCAGACAATCCAGAACAGACAGTAGAGCCAAAGTGTGGCGAAGATGCAGAGAATAATATGCTGATGCTGCACCAACAGAGGAACACATTTTGTTCTCCTTATAATATCACTGCTCCATCAGGTCCTGGAGACTAAACGTTTTTCCCCCCGTTTTCTCCTCTGATATTTTTTAATATTTGTCAATAAGTAAGCATAATATCCAGTGCAATACCCAGTCAAACGTGGTCTACTGTCACACAGTGCTGTCATATTATATTCATACTGTTAATATCGGTAATGTGTAAATTCCATGGCCTTGTTCATAGTCTCACTTATACTTATTTCATTTATTTTTTCCTTCATAAGGAAGTTGATATAGCTTACAAATTTGCATGTTGCAACCTGCTTTCTTAATTATTTACTTAATTTTTATGCTCTTATCTATTTAATGTCTTTATTTGATATTTCTACTGCTATCCTATGTATATGAGCAACTGAAACTACTGAATTTCCTCTTGGGGATTAATAAAGTATTTCTGATTCTGATATTTGGTGGAGGTGATGTGATGGTGCAGGGGGACATCTCCCTCCCTGGAAACACAAGGCCTGTCATCACAGGAAGAAATCTCAATGCAGAGATATCAAGATGAGATTCTGCAACCTGTAACATTCCCATATCTCCACAGTCTGGGACTGGACTCTACCCTCCAAGATGACAACGCTCATCCCCACAGAGCAGGTTTATCACAGACCACCTACAATGAAAAAATAAAAATGATAACGTGCGGCGAATGTGCAATACTCTTTCAGGCAAAGGTTAGGCACGCACCTAGGAACAACAACAACTACAGCTTCAGCCATCTACCGAGTTACATGTGTGCTGCTTACTGTGCTCAGTTTGTTATCCAGACAGATTTGTTGTCCAGACAAGAAACTCTGGCGTGTTAATGCAGCCACTCGCCATTGTTGTTTGTGAAAAGTTTGTCTTCACCGAAAAGAGAATGTGTGTCGTACCACAGCTGTTTCACTACAAACCTACATCACCAACTACTGACCTGGCATGCAGGGTACACTATTTTCAGTCGCTCTCGTGGATCAGTGTGAACACGCCTTGTTTTCACATTGTCTCTGTGTGAACGCGGAGCACTTTTGGAAACGCAAAGGAAAAACCTGGTGACAACATTGTCATGTAAACGGGGCCTAAGAGTGTGTGCTTGATTGCAGGAGTGGGATCAGGTGTGCAGGAGTCTGGCTGCAGCTGCAAACAGCCTGGCTCTAAGAACTAGGCTTCAACTCCACAACTCTGCATTCATCTTGTTTTATTGACTAATATCTCTTTGTTGTCCGCAGTAGTTCTCAGTTCAACTCCTGCAATGATTACACTTCTTTCAGGAAACCAACTGGACAAAGCACACCTCGTTGGAAATCTGGACCAAAACCACACAACCCTCCAATCCCCTGCAAGACTCCACAGGAACAATGAAGTCTTCAGCTAACAGCTTGAGACATCAAACTTCCCCACCTCCCCCTCTTAGAATCTCAACTTGCTCATCTTGGTCTTCATTTTTGTCCCACTCCCAATAGCCCCTTTTGCTAAGAGACTCTTTCACTTATTTAAGAACATTAAATCAATCAATTCTTGTTGGCTGATAAGCAGAGCTTCTGTCCTTGTGTTCTGTATTTGGGTTCAGAAAAGTCTTGCCTGGCTGTGTATGGTGATTCCACAAGCTACTGCGGCTCCTGTTTGTAAATCAGAATCAGAATCGGTTTTTATTGCCAAATATGCAACACATACAAGGAATTTGTAAAACTAAATAAATAAAGGTAAATGTAAAAATACAGAATAAAATTAATAAATAAAATTTAAATGAAATATAAATGAAAAACTCTTAACAAATGCATTGTATATAAAAAGTGAATAAAAGAATAAATTGTTAAACTGCCAACATGTCTTGTTTCTTCAGACTCAAATCCAATCTACCAAACGAGTGAACAGCAGAATAAGCTGTTTGCATTGGCGGCGGGGATTTTTAGTTTTTTTCTTACTCAGTCCTGCTGCTAATCCCATTTAAAAATGGAAATAAAGTCTTTACAACTGTACAAGATCATTTCACAAGAGGCACTTTTACAGCAAAGAAGTAATCCACCGAACACTCATTTCCTCACTTTATGTGCAATCTTTAGATGGTAATGCAATGAGGATATCAATGAGAACATTTAGGTCATAATTAGCAGACGTAACAGCCTGAACATATTTCTATCATGGACAAAGTGTGAACGTAAAACAGCCTCCTTTAGTCTCTCCCACATTAAAATATTTGATTCCTCCTACACTCATGCAGAATGATGAATTGCATTTTACGCTCTTCATTTGTCTCCTCTGTCTTCATCAGCATTTTTTAAAACATTGTCTCATTTTTCTCTCTGATAGAGTGTGAAAGAGTGATTTCTCACTTTAAGCATTCACTTCCTTTGCCTCCCCTCGCTCCACCTGCAGCATGTGTCACTCTTTGTCTCTTTTTCTTTCTTGTTCAAATTATTCTTTGAGCTAATTATGCAAACTAACACACACGCTGCCTCTCTGTTGTGCTTCTCTGACTATCCAGAAGAATTTCCTGTCATTTGGGACCTGAACATACAGCACACACGTTTCCCATCCCCCTGTTCTGCTTTCTCGTGCACATGTATACATGTTTGCTTGATAAGAAACCTTTTGTTTGTGTTCATATTCCTCTCTTTTCATTTACATGTCTGCTCCTGTGGGTGCATGTGCATATGATTTATAAAAGCTAACAGTCACAGCGAGCAGACCCTCTTTGAAGTCTGGTGTTTTTCTGTATTTGTGTGTGAAGCAGATCATTAGCTAAAATCTTGGAGCAGTGAACTTAAAATCTTTTGAATGGCAGAAGCAGAAATACATGGTTTATATTTTTGTAGTTTGGAGCAACAGAAACAGCCATGCCACTTCTGATTTGCAAAAATTCTTCCAGTTGTATAATGCATTTATTATTTAGCCTCTGATGCAGAAGCCTAGGCACATTTCTAAAAGTCTAAATAAGAGACAGAAGACCTTTCCTATGTATTTTAGAGAAGAAAGCAGCTAATTATCACATATTTTGCTCTTTTTTAACAATGTCTCAAACCTCTTTTTGAAGTTGATCATCAAAAATCCTCTCATATTTTGGTTTTGGCATGCCTACAAACCCCTATGTTTCATCCCTGCTCAAAACAGGCTGTTTTAGGTTAAGTAATCATAAGCTACATATGACCACGCCCCTATCGGAAAGTGTGTGTGGCTTCTGCTGTCTAGCACTGTGCTCTAATGTTTAGACATGTGCCTTCCACTAAGGTTGCCTCTGGGCTGTACAAATACCCGGCACAGGAAGGTGGTACATCCCTGTTTGGTGCGAAAACCATCAGAAAGTGTATTTCCCATTAAATAAGACTCTTAAAATGTTGTGTGATGGTTTGAAAACAATAAAAAAACAGATGCTGAGACCAACAAGAGCTCTAAAGTATGCTTCCATTCATTCTTAGCTTTAATTCTCTCATTATAGTCTCAGTGCTAGCTCATCAGATATGTCTCAAATGGAGACATCAGGTTAATTCAGAAAGCTGGGACCGAGGAGTTTGATTGTGGGGTTAATACAGGTCATGGAAAAGGAAAGGTAGTGCCAGCATTTTGCTTCTTGGAGCTTGCGATGGCTCTTTTGGTAGGACAGGTGAGATAATAAAGTGCATTTGTACTGACTGGCAAGATGAGCTGTGAGAAAAAGCTTGGAGGAGGCGGCTCTGGGAATACTAGAGTTCACTGTTTGGCCTCTTGGTGTATAGTTTGAACCCAAATGCAGCACACCTGAGAGCAGGTAACTGTAACTTGATAGTGACTGACAGGTAGACACAGTTCAGTTCGAGCCATCTAAGTCTCTTGCATAAATCAGCATTTCACCGACAAACACACATTTCCAAGTGTGATAACAGTGATTATAGTCTCTAAACCACAGAGTTTGAAGCCAAACAAACAGAAAAACCTACTTGATGGATCCACAGAGGTCACTCAGCCAAAGGGAGGAGCAGACTGGAGCAAAACCGCAGGTCTGGGAGCAGAAGGCTGGCCCGAATCCCGGGAGCCTGGACCAGCTGGCAGGTCAAACACAGACTCAGCACAGAGAGAAGTTTTGGAAGCTTTTGAGTCAGTGACAAAGAACGATCTGCTAAAGTTTGGGTGAACCATAGAAACTCACTGACTGGGTTACTGATGAGAGACAGCTGTGAGCACAGGTGAGCTATGATGAGGAGGGGGGGCATGGCTGGGAGGCAGAGTGGAGCTGTACTGCTGATGAGGGGGGTGTGGCAGGTAGACCAGGGTGACCACATTTCTCAAAAACTTTCATTTTATAGTGAATCAACACGAATGAGCTCAGGACACAATGAAATGTTTTATCTGTGAACATTTAACATCTTCCAAAGCACCAAATAAACAACAAGACCATTAAAATCAATAAAAATGTATTTGAATGATACCATTACAACATTATTAAGACAAAATTATTGGTATTACAAATAGTTTTTCTTATCATTATCAATTTTATTTAAAAAATAATCCATATGCCAAACCCAAAGGCATTGACTGACACATATACAGACCAACCAGCAGAGAGCTTTAACATGTAGTTTTTGTTTGATGATTGTATTGGCTACAGGAACAGATTTGGTTGCAACTTTGATCGACATACCCAAAGACAAATCTGTGGTGCTAGCAGGTTGAAATGTTTGGGTATCTTATTTCTGTGGGATAAAATAGGGACCAGGACAGAGCCAAATATGGACATACAAGCTCTTCTTGGATGTTTGTGTGTACTCGGGGCACATGGCCTGAAAACAGGACAGTCCCAAAAATCTTGAATTCAAAGTTGTTGGGGTTTTAGTGTGTACATTGAGTGCAGAAAAAAATATACTTATGATACCATTAAATATTGGTAATATTTACTTTTCCCTTTTTTATAACAGAAAAGATATGTAAATATTTCAAAAGCTAAAGTTAAAAAATCTGGTTATACATCTTCATGAAGGCAGGGTCGTGTGTGTGGGTGTGTTATCAGTGGTTTTGAGGGAGTCAGGATGGCTCCAGGGTGAGACACACACACACATGCTCTGGTCGATTAAAACAAGCGTACAAGGTTGGTTCTTTTTGAGCTGAGTGTCTGCCTTTGTCGCTGACAGCCGTTATGAAAATGCAGCCACCAGGGAGTCAGAAGCAGGCGAGGTCAAGAATCAGAAGACCAGCTTGCGATACGAATTATGGTATAGCTTGATGTCTCCACCGGGATCCGTGAAAGTCTCTGCAAGTGTAATTCAGGGCTCTTTCTGAAGCTACTCTTCCTGCATTAGCCCGGAGAGAGACCTCAGCTGAGTAACTTTATTTGTGATCTGATGATTCAATAAGGTCTTGTCCAACTTAAACTGTCATTGTCCTCTTCCAGTTCGATTATATTTTGAATACAGCTTACCTTCTAACAGATACATTACAAGTTCAAGTACAGGAAAACACTTTAAGTTCAACAGTTTATTTTGTGACCTGGGTTACAGCTGAGGGTGTGGCAGTCATTAGCGATGTGGTGGATTATGTATTGAATGACATCAAGGTCCCTGCATTGATTTCACATCCTTTCATTTGGGCAGAAGTGTCCCTATTTCTTTCAAACTTGAGCAGATGCAACTTTTAAAATGCAGGATGTTTACTTTTCACTGGATGGGGCTCTTTAAAACAGCATGAATTAAGAGAACATCTTCTCCAGGCACCACCACACCACTGCCTCCTCATGATGAATGAATGCATCATCGGCATATAACAACACTTTCTATGGATATGGTAATACAAATAGCACTCGCGGACGCACTGATTACACCTCACACCACATGAAACTGCATCTACAGCCTAATGCACTTCATGGTTATCTCCTTTAGATTTCCATCTCTGGCTGCCATTAATCGCTTTCATTCATAAATAATCACTTCCTCTTTTTACTACAGCTGTAAAGCTCGGCCTGCGAGCTGCACTTATCATAAAATCTATATACTGTCAAGACGCCGGTAATGTAAACTCCAGAGGAAGAGACTTACTCTTGTGGTTTGCACTCCAGGAAGTGATCAATGAGAAATGCAGATTTAGTTGGATAAAATATGTGCAAAGTGCATTTTAAAATAGCAGATGTGTATCAAATAGGACATGCTACTTGAGAGATCACTCGATCCGCCAAACAAAACTCCACTCGGAGTCGAAAATCGACACGAGTTCCACATTTTCTGCTGTCATTTTCTTATTCAGCTCATGCTCAGTCTGCTCCAAACTTAATAAACAATCTGACTTTTGCCTGTTTGCATGAAGACTGTTTTAGATCTTTAACCTGCGGCATAATGATTAAAAATGTGCTTCCCTGCCTCCTGTTCCTTTCCCCCCTTTTAAAATGCCGAAATAGTGCACCGTCCCTGTGGGAGTTTCTGAGGAGGGAACCCAAAACACAGCGGCTTCAAGTGCACAGAGAGCGGCTCCCATGACACTTTTGTACTGGAGAGGGGGATCTGTGCTGTTTTTGGGAGGGGGAGCAAGATCTGAGATCTCAGCATCTGCTCTCCAGCTTGGCACTGTGAGCGCTGGAGGCAAGGCACATCACCACCGTTTGATTAAAGATTTATACCCTTTCAGACATGTTTTCTCTCATTTTTAGCAAACCCCATCTCCTACGTTTTGCTGAGAGCTGTTTAAGGTGAGGGAGTGGCTCCTGTCTCGATTGTTTTTCAGCAGTGAGAGTCCCAAAGAGCTCAAGTGTTGATTTTTAATAAATGTAATCAGTTAAACATAAAGTACCTGAGGATGTGATGGGGCCATGTTCACATTTTCTGATAAAGAAACAGCAGAATAAATCACTTCTATCTAAAATAAGTGCTCAGGCTTTCTGATTAATTTATCAAAATTAATCACATGATTCAAAGTGTCTCTGAGTCCTTTTAATGAGGGTCTGATGGATCCTGAGATGACAGGATCCTTGATGCAGCACCTGCAGCCCTGCTGGTGTTGAACTGTCCTGTTACAGGGAGGAGCGAGATGAGATGGAGGGCAAAGCTCCTGATTCACCAGATAATCTCCATTATAACCCTCACCTACTGTCATTAGCTCTGGGCTGTGACCCAGAGAATGAGGGCCTTTTTACCATGCAACAAAAACAAAGAGTTTTTGTTACGTTTCACCTTCCAGTTACACGAGAACAGTCCTGAATACACAAACTTTTGAAATCAGGGTTCAGGGTGAAAAGTTTTGGAAACATTGTTGTCTCTGTATAAACAGTAATGGCCATTGTCAGAGAAAAAATGGGGACACGTGATGCATGCGCAGTACTCTTTCAGATGAAGGTTGCGCGCGTACCAAGGAACAACAACAACAGCATAGTGTTGCCTGTTCATCATGAGTCTGGGATCAACAATCAAGATTACCTGCTGCTAAACAGAGGTTTTTTCTTGCGGGATTCATGATTGGCTACATGGATTCATGTTGGGTGTTGGATGTATGTACCTGTATATGTATGTGTGTATTTTATATACATTTATATGTATATATGTGTATCCATAAAATGAAGAGTTTGTCTTCAGCCTGCTCTATTGTAAAGTGTCTTGAGATAACACTTATGAATTGGCACTCCACAAATAAAGATTGATTGACTGATTGTTTGATTTATTGTCAACAACAACAACAGCTATGGCCAACTACTGAGCAACACGTGTGCTGCTAACTGTGCTCGGTTTGTTATCGCTCCTCCAACAAAATGTGGATATGTTGCATCAATACTCCGACCAGCAGAGACACATTTATTATATTCTCCAAGGACACTACAAACTTACATCGCCAACTACTGGCCTGGCATGCACGCTACCATGTTTTCAGTTGTTCTCGTGGATCTGTGTGAACACGCTTTGTTACCACATCATCTCCGTGTGAATGCAGAGCGTTTTTGAAAATGTTAAGGAAAAACCTTTGTTTCTGGTGACAACATTGTTGTGTAAACTGGCCCTGAAACTATGATTGTATGAATATTTTAATTTCAGTTACATAAATGTTAAGAGCAAACACAGAATACAATCATTCAACACAAACTTGTCAATAATAAAAGGTATAGGCTGAAGCTTATTTTTGCCTCTCATGTTCAATCCAAGACAAACTGACATGTAAGGAAATAAAGACATCCTTCTTTAAATCATAATACTGTACAATCATTATGCCTTGTAAGCATTAATTAATTTATGCCTAAAGGTTTTTCTTAACTTTAAAAGAGTTTTACATATATTCTTAATTCATCATGTGGCTCAACTACAGATTTAAGAATGGAGGTTCTTCTGAAGGGTGGCTGAGCTCAGTTTCTAAGAGCCCACTTTAACAATAAAGCTTTTTTGGTTGCCTTCAGTCATCAGATAAACTCCTCAGCAACTCTAAACGCTCCTGTGTGCTTGTTGTGACTCCTTTTTTACCCTTTTATGTTATGTTATCTTATATTATCTTCATATTATCTTCTTCTACTCCTAAACAGATGCTTTGTTTTACTGACCTTCTTCCGCAGTGGTTTCGTGAGAGATGTGACGTTCGCGAACGAGTCAAGTCTTTGGAAAGCTCTTTTAAGCGAATGATGAGAACCGATTCGCAGTTGTGAGTGAGCCCTTCGTTTGCGAGTCATTATTAAATGCAAATTGCCTGAAAAAATGAACGGCTCACTCAGAACTGCGAATCGGTTCTTGTCCTTCACTTAAGAGAGCTGTTCAAAAGACTTGACTCGTTCGCCAACATCACATCTCTAGCAAACCACCGCAGAAGTAGGTAAACAAAACAAAGCCTCTGTTTAAAAGTGACCCATAAAGATCCATGGACTGTTGTATATTTTTAATTTTTGAGCCACGCAATGCCAAACAGCAGGGGTCTTCACTTAAAAAATAAAAAATTGTGTATATATTAAATTTTAAAAAAAATCTCCATCCATTATCTATACTGCAATGTCTTTTGGGGACACAAGGGGCTGAAGCCTATCCCAGCTGACATTGGGCATCCACACACCTACGCTGTAGTGCACTTTGGAGTCACCAATCAACCTAAAGAACATGCTTTTGGTCTGTAGGAGGAAGCTGTGGTGCCCCTGAGACCATGCATGCATGGGGAGAATATGCAAACTCCACACAGAAAGGCCTTGCTGCGAGGCACATGCACTGCCTGCTGCACTACTGTACCGCCAACTATAAAAATAACACTAAATTACATTCTTCAGTACAAGCTGGCAAATAGCGCTCAGAGTAAAAAAGGCTCATTCCTACAAAAATGAATATGTGTAATCTCAGTTTCCCCTTTTTTAAATCAATTTTGTAAAATTATAATAAAATATTAATAAAATCAATCAGCTTTAACAGCTGCTTCTTTTTCTTTTTCTTAGTCAGCCTCATTCTTCCTCTGGTTTAATCAGAGAAATGTGTCTCAGTCCTGACTCATGATTGCGAACTATGACAGACTGAAAGTCATTGTTGGAACATTGTTGGTCAGTGACTGAGAATGATTCAGGATTATAACAAATCCATCCTTCTTTGCTCTCATTTTTACATTTTTTTGTATCCACGGAAAGATTCAAGTCAGTATAACTCAGTGGGAATACAAAATGTTAATAATGGGTGGGCCTGAGAATTTCTGGATAGGTTTTAGATTTGTTCTTTTATTTTTTTTCTTATTTAAAAGAAACACAAAAACAGTTAAACCAGCTTGTTTCAAAAGCTGCAATGCTTTACTTTTAATATGCAAAATACCGGAAAATGTCTTTATGTTGAAGAGAGGATGTTCTGAATATTATGACTTTAAGAAGCTGCCCTGCACTTTTCAAAATCTGTATTTTATATAGGAAAAGGCAATTTAGCCTAAAATTAAATCAAACATAATTTTTTACATTTTTTAATTTATTCATATATTATTATTTTCATGGCTCAGATTTAGGTGGCCACATGTCAGTGTTGTAGGCCTGTGCACATCCAGGCCCAGATCTACCGTGGTTTAACTCCTGTTTGGTCTCGTGTGACAGTATTTAATCATCATCTGTCTTTTCTTCAGTAACTACTGAGTTCTGCCGTCTTCTGTTAAAAAATGTAGGTTTTTTTGGTCTGAAAAGTGAGCAACAGAGGTGGGTGGAGCTGAGCAGCATGTTGCAGCAGCATGGATGGGGCTACAATCAGTTTGGTATCTGCATGCTGATCAGATCTTTATCCACGTCGATGCTTCATACAAACAGGCTGGTTCCATAAAATGAAGACTTTGTTTTCAGCCTGCTCTATTGTAAAGTGTCATGAGATAACACTTGTTATGAATTGGCGCTATACAAATAAAGATTGATTAGCTGATTGATTGATACAGAAAAATTACAAACACTGAACAGCACAAATAATCCAAGCAAAAGGGCGAAAGGTCGTTAGTCGAGGCTGAAACATCTTCCTCCAATGTTTTTTATCGACTTAATAAAAGATTTAAAGACTCCAAGACAAATTCTCCTGCAACAGACTCCAAGTTACTGGAGCATCTGAAACTTTTTTACCCATTTAAGATGAACTTTGGACACAGATAAGAAGAATTAGTCTTGTGACTCAGTCACAGAGAGCAGACTTTAGCTCCAGGACTTTACTCATGAATACAATTACACAAGTATGAGAGGAGCATATTAAGTGTGGCCTTAAATGTAGATCAGGGTGTTCCAGTGATTTTGTCTACAGATGGTTTATAAGGGCCAAAACCTGCCAGTCCTTACAGTGTCAGGATTAGTTAATACACTGAAGTCCCTTCCTCGTCCAACTGCACTCACATCAGGGGTAAACTGTTAGGCGGCACCATGAGCCCTTTTCTACAAGTTATTACAGATCTTCACCTTGTTTACCCTGCTGTTAAGTTAGCAAGCTTACTGGTATGTCAAAGATGTGGTCTAATTAATCTTTTTGTACTTTTTATACATACCTTAAACTTAACTTTTTGGAACAAACAAGATCAGATAAACCTGATCAACCTAAAGCTGAAAGCAGACATGCAGCCTCTACTCGCACAAATTTCAGCTACACTGTAACTGATTTATTTATTTATTTATTTTATCATTGCTGTCCCCTTTGCTGCTGTAACACTGTAAATCTCCCCGTGTGGGATGAATAAAGGTTTATTCTTTTCTATTCTTCTATTTTTTGTAAACTTAGCAGTATTTTACCATAAAATCTACAGTTACCTCCTGTAAAATGTCTGTACTGTAAACAGCAATTGATCAAGAGAAAATTACATTTTGCCAAGGAAACTGACTAATAGCAGGGAAAAGTTCTTTTAGTAAATGTTTGATTAAATGTATTTTATTGGATAAAAAATTGTGTATGTGCTTTTTTTTTTTTTTTTTTTACAATATGATAATAAACGACCAGTAAAAGAGTTAACGATATAGTTATATAAACTAAAATACAGCAAGTTCATTGTAATTTAAGATGCATTCAAAAAGTTGTTTAATAACATACGGTACTGTTTTTGAAAATAAAGTAATTATGCTGTAAATTAAAATAGAGCAATGCTCCTGTACAGACATTTACAGTAACTTACTGGCATCTTGTTGCCAGTCAGTAAGTTAATCATCTCCTTCCCTATCAGGGGTTTAATCGTTCTCGTGTGCCTCGACTGTCCTTCAGTTACACACATCGTGCAGAGTCAAATATATCTACACAACATCCAGAGCACATGAGTCCACGAGCACAAGATTCAACCACGATACTTCTTTGTCCATCAAACTGGTGACAGGGACAGAGAGCCTGTGTGTAAAGTCTGCACAGTCAATCTTCACAGGTGGATATACGAGGATCCAGTCAAGCATCATTTGGTCTCTGTTTTTCAAAAAAAGGGTACTGACATGAATCACTTTTACTTCTCTATGGTCCACTGCCCACAGTTTTTGGGGCATCTTCAAAATAGAGGTTAACGTGTTGTAGAAACAGGACCTGAACTCAACTTTTGAGCTTTTCAGTGGGTCATAAGAAGGAGATGTTTAATTTTGGGCTCTGCAGCTCCCTGTCTACACAGAGAATTAAAAATAAGAGAATATTGGCATTCACTGCCTGTACTGGCAAGTGTGGAAACATCCAGAAATCATTTATCAGCACAATTGTAAAACTATGCATCCCCCCAAAAATATGTATTGATTTTTTAGATTTGAATTATCTCTCGTTAATGCAGGCTGGTCTGGGTTTGAGCTCCATTCACTGTTTTCTAAACAAATGTTTTTAAGCCTCCATTCAGGAGATTTGCATTTGAATCGGGGGGACGGCCTGCTCTGTCTGAAAATCCTCGTCCACTATTAGAGCGGTGGTGTGCGTGGATGTCTCCCATCTCAGATTGGTCTGATAAATACAGGCTTTTAATCAGACCATTGTTATGTTGGAGCCATCCTGCAGCACAAGGTTGTATTTTCAGAGAGATGGCAGCACGTCGGAAAACAGCATAATGAAAGGTGAAGGAAATGACCCGTAACAAGCACAATTCAAAACATTAAAGGTACATTTGAGGATGCAGCGAGCATTTCTGGCGGCGGTTTGTTGTTTATTCCCACGATTACCTCAGATAACATACAGGAGGCTGGAGAGCCACAGATACAGCCTGTTAATTCATCTGTGATACAGTTAAACATTTTTGGAAATATCCTTCAGAGTTAAGGCTCTCATCCTCGCTCAGTAAACATGGTTATGTAAGCAATCCTGTAAATGTTTGTTCACAGGCTGCTAACCAGTAGGTACAGGCAGAAGCACTGCGGGGGGAACTCATTTCCATTTAGAATGAGGCTGGAAATAGTTCACACCTTAAGTAGTTTTTTAATTACCCAGCACATATTAAATAATTACAGTGTACACGGAGGACCAACAGGCTCAGCCTCTCAGTAAAAACCTCTCACAGCAGCATATGGACTTGTTACAGGAACTGCACAGGTGTTACGAATAACATTAACAATGGCTCCTTTATGTTGAAGTGTCCCATGGCGGGCAGATGAAGTGTCCCACGGCGTGCAGACGGCATGCACAAAAGCAGGACCCTGACACCAGAGCAGCGAATGAAAAGCAGCCATCTTTAAATCCCCCGTGAAGCGTGTAGTGCTGTGACCACCATCATGATCTCATCTACCTAATTCATTATCTGTGGAGGACGATGAAGTGAGATCATCTAATTTATAAAAAATTATGAACACTGCCGCCATTTCATGTCACCTGAAGACATATTTGATATATCACCATAATATGGACGCAGCCTACGGCCCAAAGCCATCCAGAGATCATTAAAGAATAAAAGCATGAATATCACTTTATTTTCAAAAACACCAGTGTAAAATAAATACTACACTGCACACTTGATCAATAATTACAATAATGGGTTTCTGACTAATTATTGACACCACCTATGCAGAAGTACTGTTGCACTTCAGAACTGTTCTGAGTCTTTATTGTTATTGAGTTTTACAGACCATTTCTTCTCTTGTCTGCAAATCTGGTCGGCAGTTTTATTGAAGAAAACAGATCACAGCCTTTTTTCACATTTTAACACAGTCGCCTGTTGTCTAGTAAAATAAATAGTAAGGGAAGTTTATTTGTAGAACCTTTCATAGAATAAAGTTCACAAAGTGCTCCACAAAACAATAAAGTAAGACAACATCAGTCATGGAAATCAATATCAATCAGACAAAGGGATATTAATGGGAAAGGTGGTGTTCAAGGCAATATAACGTGATAAAAAGCCTTTTAAAACAAATTTGTTTTAAGTTTTAAGAGCTTTCCCAATGTACAACTGCAGGGAATTTAGGGTTTTCATCGTCTACTGTCCATAATATCATCAAACATTTTTGGAGAAATTTCTGCACGTGAACAGCAAGGACAAAAACTGACATTGAATGCCTATGACCTTTGATCTCTGAGGCAGCACCACACAAATAATAGGCTTCAAACTTGGTGCACGTGCCGTGCTTGCCCTGGGCTTTTAAATTTCTTTTTACATCTTATAGCTGGGGTCTGCAACCTTTCCTATCAAAACCATTTTCCCCTCCAAAAAATCGGTCTAGAGCCACAAAACACATTTGAATCTTAAAATTAGGACAGAAGCTCCATAGTGCCATCCATATTGAAGAACTGTCAATAAGTAAGATTGAGAAGACTGGCTCTGTTGGACTTCTTTGTTTAATACTTGAAACCCTTTGTTAGTGGAATACTTGATGTGGCCCAGCTTCACCCAGACTCTACCTCCAGTGGCCCCCAGGTAAGTTGAGTTTGACAACCCTGATGTAAATAGACTTGAGTTTATAAAACTCTTTTCTAGTCTCTTTGACGACTCAAAGCAGCAGGTCACATCTACACATTCACATAGATAGATAGATAGATAGATAGGTACACCACAGGTGCACACGAGAACAAAATTTCATTGCAAATGGCTCAGATAGTAATGCTTAAGACACAAGTACTTAAAATTGAATAAGTGTTAAAAAATAAGTGTTAAAAAATAAAAAAGTATAAAAACACAAGATATGAAACTAAACAGTAAACAGAGAAAACAGAGAAAAGAAGATGAATCCAACTGGATTACTGCATTAAGTTATTTCTCTGAAATTATCCATCCATTCACTCACTGATGGCTGGAGTATCTATGTCCATCAGTACCAACTAACATATTCGCACCCTCTCATGCTTATTTACACGCCACTGACGCAGCACTGGGAGCAACTTGGGGTTAAGTGTCTTGCCCAAGGACACTTCATCGTGTGACAGCTGGAGCTGGGCTCAAACCTGCAACTGTCATGTCTGTCAGGTTTTCTTTATTTTTTGCACATTAATGTCTCATGTCTTGTCCTTCCTGTTTTATTTTGGAATCACTAACCCTTGTCTCCGTTTCAGATCTGTTCCCCGTCTTGTTGCACCGACTTCCTGATTGTTTCATCCCACCCATTTCCCATCACCCCTCATTACCTCATTTATTTAACCTCATGTCTCTCACTGTCTTTTCGCCAGTTTGTTGTACCTCACAACCTTCGTCCCAGCGTTATCATAGTCAAGTTTTGCCATGTGTTACCTTGCCTGTTTCTGACCTTGCCTTTTGTATCACGTTTTTGGATGCTGCTGCCTCTATCTGACTGCCTTGCCTGTCCTCGATTAAACCTTTTGCTTTTTTGACCTTCCGTGTCGATGTTCATGTGTGTTCAACATTTCTGTGCCTCATTTCATGACAGCAACCTTCTGATTACAGACCTAGCACGCTATGAGGCAGCGCTTGGGCTCAGGAACACAGGATTTGCAAACCATCTCGTCCCTGCCTGATTGGAGAAGGGTTTGTAGTCCCATCTTCATGTGGGATTTATGGCCTATAGTGCCCTCAGTCAGCAGGGGGAGCTCTAAATATTTGGCCTGGACCCCAGGCAGCCGCTCCTCTACCCCTCTAATTTTACCCATTACAGTAAGTTTGCAAACACTGAGTCACTCCCAGTCATCTCCTTGTTCTCACCGTCACAATTAGCATGCAATCATGTCCCTGTTAGGATTTATCTCCAAGTCTCGTTGTGCCCACAGCCTCACAGAGCTGCCAGCGTTGCTGTGAACCATCCGACTCTGCTGATTAATGACACAAACATCGAGTGCTTTCAGACGGCGAGCTGAGTCTAACAGCTACCTTCAATCATGCCATCCTGTGCTCCGCAGGCTCTCCTCCCGGTATAATCTCATCACACAGATAAAGAGAGCAGGTTGGATCATAAAATAAGGAAATGGATACGCCAGGAAGTTCTGCAAACAAGTGTGACTGTTGTTTATTTTCACACACTGTTTGATCAGATGCTGAAGCTGCTGGAGAAGTAAATCATTTATTAGAGACCTGCAAACACACTTCCTGTATTATTATTTTTCCTCGCAGCAGCTTCGCCTCTTTCGTTGGTCAAAAAGTAAACTTGGCAGCAATTTGCGGCACATTCATTTCAAACTGTGAGAACCCTATTTCATGTTTCTCATGTCCTATTTAAACAGACGTCTGGCCCACTTACTTCTGATTTTCCTGGTCCTTTTCTTCCAGTGTGGGGTCTTCAGAGAATCTGTCTTAAAAACACAGTCAGAGCCATCTAACCCTGATTCCAAACGTGTTGGGACACCATATAAAATCCATCCATCCTTCACCTGTAAAGCTTATGCCTTCAGGGCTGGAGCCATAAATGGGCCAGAGACAGGGTACAGCCTTGGCTGGCCACAAGTCAGTTTTAGAACTGAAATATAGAGACCAGACATGCTTACAGTCTCTCCTACAGGCAATTTAGAGTCACTGAATAACCTAACAAGCAGTGTGGAGGAGGAAGCCAGGAAGGCACAGGGAGAACACTCAGCACAGCCATCCACACAGAAGAGGCCTGTCCAGCCTTACCCACTGAACCACCAAGCAGACCACATTCCCTTAAAGACAGCACAAAGACAGGTGATCAAGAATTAAACTGATTCACTTCTTACCTTCGGATGATTTTTGGCATTGGAGCCACAAAACACAGAGGAACACTTAAAAGGGTGTCAGCATTTTTTTTTTTTTTTTTTTTACATTTTCAGTGAATACCAGTCAAGGCACGAGGAGGGGGAGTGATTTATTTTGGTCGTTGTCTGATCAGAAAGTAGATCCGTGAATCATTTTTAAGATTTGTTAATGTTGCAAGAGAGGGTACTTTCCCACATTTTATTAATAACTCTAAAAGTTCTTGTCAGATTTTGATGAACGTTTCAGGGAATAATGGTCATGGATGGACAGAGCTTTAATGCCATGTCAGCATCTAAGGCCATCTTCATGGCGAAAGCATATTAGACCGACATTTCGGGATTAAGAATGAACATCTTATAATAGTATGTAAAGTGTAGCCGCTTTCAAAAACTCCAAAATAACTTCTGCTTTGACTCTGTTAAATAGATCTTGTAGACCAGCTACTCTGTAAAACCTCTGCCTTATGGTGCGACCACTCTCCATGCAGAGTCAATGTACAGCCACGATCAGCCACAACCATGCACGACCACATCTCACGCAATGCGACGGACGTGTTCTGGGCGACTTGGTCGTATCTTTGGAGACATGGGGGCGGCGCCCCTGTTGCTGCAGATGGGAACTCTGGGGTCACTTTAGACGTGGAGCAGGTCATGGTGCTCGGTCAACAAAGTCGAAAAATTTGAACTCTTCGGGCGATGTCGTGCCGCGAGAGCCAATCAGCGTTGTGTGGGTGCATGATGACACCGTGACAGACTGTTTTTATTCCGGTTTACAGAGTGACAATCTGTGACCCTGTGGAAACATTAGTTAGTGAGTACATTAGTTCCACCTAGACGGACCGCAGAGAACTCACAGACGATGCTGCTGCAGGGCCATCAGCTGCAGTGTTTTGTGCTTGGTAGGTGAGTGAAAAGGATACAGTTGGAATAATGTCAGCTAATACATCCTATTATATGATATGCTTTGATCGCAGGGTGAAACTCAAGTGGTCGTGACCCAAAATGCAGATAAAAAAACTTTTATTAAACAACTAAAACAGGATCAAAACCCAAAAACTACTCCTTTACAAAAAGATAAAGTACCAAACCAAATCTCAAAGTAGCAAATCAAAATCTCTACAAAAGAATACGACAAAAACAGACAAACTACAAACACTAAGAAACACTGAAGACTACGCACGAGTGAGACAAGGAAGAAAACTCTAGAAGAAAACTCAAAGTACAAAAACAATTCACTAAAAAGTTCAACAAAAAACCAACTAAAACACACTATAAAAAAAAAAAAGATAAACTAACAAAAACAGGGAGAAGCACCCAAAATGCAGATGAAACAAAAAAGGCTTTATTGAAAAACTAACAAAAAGGGATCAAAAAACTAAAACTTATCTTTTACAATAAAGGTCCAAAAGACAAAACAACAATCTCTACAAAGTATCAAAGAAAAAAAGGCTCAAACAAAGAAAAACAAACACTAGAAAGTAAGCTCAAGTACAAATCAAAATCACTACAAAGTTCAACAGAAAACAGAAATTATCTTCCCAAACAGGAGGAACACAAACTACAAACACACTGGAGGACACTGAGACTGACTCAGGGAGTGTGATATGGAAGACTAATGACCCAGCACAGACAAAGGGTAAGACTAAACACACTGGGGAACCATCAAGCACAGGTGAGACCATCACACAGGTGGAGGGAATCATCATCAGAGAGACACACAGAAGGGAGGGCAGGAAAACACCACAAGGATTTCAAAATAAAACAGGAAACACGCGACAAGACACAAAACCTGAACACAAAATGGGTAACTTAACTAAGACAAAGAACAGAATCATGACAGTTAAAAACAGGAAACACAAGATGTCTAAACAAGGAACACAAAGAAAAAACATTTTAGTACCAAAACCAGCTGAATAATGACATAGGCTCATCTTTTAGTCACTCCATTCAGCTTACCATTTGGCATAAATGTATTTATAAATGATTGGCAGAATGATGGTTGTGGATCAAGAGGGAAGTAATTTTATTTTGGTGGTGATCAGAAAACAGATGCAGGATTTGTCAACATTGCGTGATCAGACAGTTTTGCACATTTTTGCATTTTTGATAAGAACTGGGCCAACGATGTCAGGAACAGCTCTGAGGTATTTGACAGTGAATTGTTTAAAGTGGGTATAAAAGTATTAAGGACAATCACATGCTATCGAAAAGCCTAAAATGATATTGATATGCTGTTTAACAGGGACTTAAATAATCGTAGGTTTTGAGAAATTAATGCACTACGAGATGTTGTTAATAAAAAGGTTTGGCGTTGAAGGGTAAAAAGTGATCTTACAATTGAAGAAGCAGCAACATAGTGGATAAACTGACAACGGTTTTCAAAAGTCATTCCAAGACCATGTGGTAGTATCCTTTACAGAATGATGACAGCTTTTAATGCAATGCTGCCTAAGGGATCAAAGGTCAAGGGCATACAATGTTGACTTTTAGCTTGCAGAGATTTCTCGAGATGCTCTGAATCTTTGATAACATAATTGACAGTCAGTATTCAGCTCTGAGAGCCTAACAGATCCTTGTTTTCTGTTGTTGTTCATGTCCCATCTCTTTTGGAACTGGTTTGTTGAAGTAAAACCTGCAGTGTGATTTCTTAATCCTGTGATACCGGAAACACTGTGAGCACTGGTGTGTTATTTAGAAGTAGGGTTGACTCTCAGTCCCTCTGCAGCTTGAAAAACTAGTTCTCCTGATGTTTATTTCTCAGGAACATCCCCGCCGGTCCTTCTCACTCAGTATTTACACCGACTCCGAGGACGACTGCAACAAGTCCGGACGAATGCTTCAGGAATGTGGAGAAATAATTAGGCAGAGGCAGAACATTAGCAGAGGTTAAAATAAGAGATGCAGGCTGCAGCGGTGAGAAAACAGCAAATATAAATCACGGTGTTAATGACCTCCTAGAAAGCATTATCCTGCTCAGACGGCTGGGACATGAGGGGAGGAGGGGGTCGGTTGGTGCGCACCCACCTGAGCTTGTTGTTTTCTTCAGGGGGAGTCGGTGTGTCTGTGCCCTGCAGCCTCGGACAACACCGGTGATTTTAATTGGGCTCCTCTGTCGGCGAATCAAAATGCAAAGCCTGCTCTCAGCCCTTTAATTCTCAGCTGATTTGGAGGAGTAAAAAGCTTAAAGAAGTTTCTCTGATTTGGTAAAGTAAAATGTTAATGAGGAAGTGCAGGACCAATGTGTCTCTAAACTTTTTATTGGATACAAGATTTGGTTTTCCTCACGGTTTAAAACATGGGCACAGTCACATTTTCGTCATACTCTGGTTTAAGAGCAGCTCATGTTTATTTTACCCACAGATGCTGAAGAATTTAAAGGATAAAAAATTCATGTGTCTCATGTTTGGTGAGAAACTTTTTCAAACTTTGCTGCTGCCTTGCTCAGACAGGACACTTCGGGGCATATTTTCCATCCTAACAGAGTTTTAAAGAGCACATATTCTAATTTTTGGAGTTTCTTATTCCCCTTAACTTGACTGCCAGACGGACAGTTCCATATATCCATCACGGAAATATTTCACTAGTCCAACTGGAGAAGAGCCCATAGAAAAGGTTTTCAGGGGCAGAACCTTCAAAAACAGCTGCAGCTGGTGATTGGACGATCAGTCTGCCGATCACACTAATCACAGACCAATCATATCAAGTCACAGTATGACATTACAGCTAGACCCTGTTGTTAGCTGTTAGCTTAAACTACGTTTCAGTCCTTAGACTATCATCTTACATTGACTTATGCCACACAGATATATCATTTACATCAACCTCGTCAATGACAAACTCCACCAAGTAGTAAACGAGGAAAGCATATTTCACCAGGTATCGTTGAGTAACCATGACTACCATAGACTAACCGGCATTGTCCGCGAAGGATTTTTACTTTCTTTCCCAGTTTTCCAGCTTCTCTGATTTGATCGTCCATGAGGGAAACAAGCAGAGACATAATTATCACAAAGGGGTTTGAAGTCCTTCCCATCTTTTTCACGACCAGAGGAGCAAGTTGGTAGATCAAACTCTTACCGAACCCAGTCAGAAGAAGAGCAACATTGTTTCCCAAAAGAAAAGCTTTAAGTGACGTTCTTTGCTCCTCTTTTGAAGAAGAAATTGAGTCCATTTCTGATAAAACTGCAGATGTTGCTGCATCCACGGAGACCACTTCAGAAGCCGCCATTGTTTTCAAACATGTAGTCACTTCCTGTTGTTGTCACGCCTCTTTCCTCTGACTGGGTCGTTCAGCTTTTAGTCGAGTGAAGTTGTAGGGGATTGGAGCTTGGCAAGATGGATCTGTGTGATTTCAGACAATGAATCAGGCAGGTCCATCTGCACTGACATGATGAAGCATCTCGATGCATCTCAGAAAGTCTTCAGCATTAAGACTTCAACCGCTGCACCTCTATGTGGCGCCAGCAGCTGCCTGAAACCTGTCGATTCCCCCTGCTCTCTTAGTAGACCTAACAGTGTGATGTCATTCCATTGTTTCATCATCAGTATGAGCCCATTGGCTCATGGTAGCAAGTCTGTTGCAGTACATTTGCTAGAAATGATGCAGAGTTCTTCTCAATTTGAGTTGAACCTCATAGTGACGGTGACTGATCTGGCTTTCCAACAATGAAAATATCAACTGTTGTTATTAAAGGGGAGAAATAATCAATAAACTTTATTTTTGCTATTAAAAACGGCATTTCAGTCACTCTAAAAAAGATTCTTGCAGAAATTAAGTTTCTGGACATCAGCATTTTTTCTTATTGTCTCTCAGTTCCACTTGGTTAGTCCCCCAAAATTGAACTAATATAATCTTTGATAAATTGTTTCTTAGAGATTGGCTCATCAATTTTCCCTGACAACTCCATCTAAAGAAATAAAAAAAAAAGCAGTATGAGGAAGTTTAAGGGTTAACCGCGGGCTGAGAGTGTCGTCTTTTTGTCCTGTTTGCTGTGGATTCATCCCAAATGAGTGAGTGAGCGTTAAAGCATGGACGGTGATTCATTACTCAGGAAACTTGATGGACTTGCTCACAAACACATCATTGTTGCCGTAAGCCTGTGGAAATAGAGGTCTCCTCTCTGAATCGGAGAGGGGACCGCCTGTCAGGATTCAAGGGAAGGCTGGGGAGCCGACCTCTGACCCAGGAGGAGGAATGTGGCCGGTGTCGGCACAGACGGTTTGTGTGAGGGGAAAAGAAAGAAAGCTCCGCAAGGCCGTGTTGGGGTCTCCGCGGTTTAACGGTCCCTGGGAGTGGAAAGACACCCCGGGGAGCGTTTGCTGAAGATAATATAACATGACATTCAAGGAAATGGTGTTGGTTACAACCTGCAGTTTTGTTTTGGATTCCTGCACAGTCACAATAACATTTTACTCACTAACCAAACACAGTCGTTGTGACAGGGACACTGTTCACACTACAAAAGAGTCCGTGATCAGATTATGATGCAGGCTGTAAACAAACCTGTTTCCAGAACAAGTGAATATTTGTGAGGGAGAAAGAAGACAAACACCTCAGAGTTTCTACACTGCAAAAACTCAGATCTAGGTGAGAGTATTTGTCCAATTTCTTGTCCAAAAAATCTCAGTAGACTTAATCTGAGGCACAATTCCCTGACATGTCTGGATTAACATCTTATTTGCAGATATCAGAACTAAATATAAGGCCTGAGCTGCTTATAATAAGCAAACATTATCAGCCAATGAGACAAGCCAATTTTAATTTGAAGTGTGTCTTAAGATGAAATGTTCTATCCAGAGAAGTTATTAAAGCTGAATTTAAGACCCTCACTCGGGAAAAATTTACTTGTTTCATTGGCAGATATTTTCTTATAATTACAAGCAATTCAATACCTTTCTTGCCTTTTATTCCTTGTTGTAAGATATTTATCTGGACTTGTCCAGCGAATATGAATTAAAATATATGCTTTAGATATTTTTGACCTTAAATTAGACAAACACACTTGCCAAGATCTGAGTTTTTGCAGTCCACATCAGAGGTTCTGATCTAGGTGAGAGTGTTTGTCCAGTTTAGTCAAAAATACCTCCCTACACTTATTCTAAGCCACAATTTCCTTACATGTTTGGATTAAGATTTTATTTGAAGACATAAAAACTAAAAATAAAGCCTGAGTTGCTTGTAATAAGTGAAATAATCTGCCAATGAGACAAGAGAAATTTAACCTAAAGGGTGTCTTAAATCTTTTTTTTAAATCCAGAGCAGATTTTAAACCTGAATATAAGACCCTCACTGAGTCAAACTTTCCTTGTTTCACTGGCAAGTATTTTCTGATCATTTCAAGCAGTTCAGTGCCTTATTTTTGCCTTTTATTCCTTGTAGTGAGATATTTATCTAGACTTGCTAAATGAATGTGGATTAGAATATGTGTTTTAGATATTTCTGACTTGTAAATAGACAAACACACTTGCTGAGATCTTAGTTTTTGCAGCGTACCCCCCAGGTCTGAGCTTAGCCCCGCCCACTGCAGAATTTCCAAAAAAGCTAAAAAGCATGCAGGGGGCGATCCACAGGGGTCATGATTTAGGGGCAGGAGTTTCTCGGTGAGGCTGATTACAAGGGCAAAGACATTCTTTAGATTTCATGACTCCACCCCGGCATTGACCTCGCAGGGCTCAGGGATGATTTAGAAACAAAAGATGACCTCAAGAGATCACTCTCAGCCCATGAAGTGCAGAATATTTTGTAAATTTGATGCAGAAAATTCAATACAAACACCAGAATGTGTGTTTTTCCTTCACAATAGAGCCCTCTTCTTTTGTTACTAGAAAAAATGTGTCTGTGCTCAGATCCTCTTAAAAAAAACATGTTAGACCTTCAGTTTGGAGCTTTTGGGAGTTTTTATCTGCTCATTAAAATGACTGAAAATAATACTGCTACCTCCATAACAACAGACATGTTTGAGTGTTTCTGTAGAGATATTTTACGGGCCTGTCTCTCTGCCATTTGGGTCGGTGTCAGATGAGGATTAACAGCTGCCATAACCTTTTCAAAATCTCTTCATACCAAAGATTTATCGGGGGTTTCATGTTACACGCTACATTCTCCTGTGAGGTGTACAACAGCCGAGCAGTGAGGGGTCAGGAAGAGGATCGGGATGGTTTTAGCTGTTGTGTGATTGGCAGAAGTTTTGCTTCTTTATCAGTGGAGGTGCATGTCATATGAAGAGCTTCATGTTTCAAGGCCTCTGCTCGCTCTGCTTCGGTTCTTATTGTGCTCGAGTTTATTCTGCCGTTTGTGTTGGGACTTTCATTTAATTGTGCTCTTTCTTTAAGCTCTTGGTCTCCATGTTCTGTGTGTTCCTGTCTGATTGTTACGGAGCCCTGGAGCGGACATAGGAGAGAAAATTAGTTTTAGGAATAAAACATGACAGACTTTTGCCAGCTCTCCCAAAACTTTGCAAGATCTTACAAAGGTCTGAACTTTTTATTCTTTTTCTATAACTTTATTCCCTCCTACGTTTCCTTTCCCAGGCTCTGTAGCTATGAACCCCGTGTCCAGCGTTACAAACTGGTCTGATGTCTTTGTTTTTGAGGCCAAATTCAAAGTAAAATTCAATAAACCTCATCCACGGATGCGTTTGCTCCATTATTTTGGATAAACTGACCTAGAGGTAGAGAGTTTGGACATCTCGGAGCTGTGGAAAGAAAATGCAGGAGAAAACATTCCATAAAAAATAAATAAAAGGTACAGACTTTTGCAGAGTGATTGGCAAGCTACTTGCTGCAGCCTGGTGAAAAATGACAAGCCAAGTTACACCAGTATGACAAAAGTAGGTCACTAAATCCAACTAGTCAATATATTTTGCCAAAATCACCGTCATTATCCTTTTTATTATTTTTTTAATCACTAGTGTTATCATTTTGTTGCACCGTTATTACATACGACCAATGCTTATCTGCATATTTAAATATTTTTTTATTTATCTCACAAATTTTTGCAAGGTCCTGCAAAAGTCTTCCTTCTCTGTCTATGCTGTAGCTATTTTTTTCCTTATTTCCCCCCCAGGGCTCCGTATAAGGGAACACATATATAAAGACTGAATGAATAAATAACAAACAAACAAACAAAGGCAAAAAAATCTCCTTTGCGATGGTAAAATCTTTGGTCTCAGATAACTACTGTATATTGTGTCTCTAAGGCAGTGCTCGTAAGGACCTGCTGTGTAATCCAAGGTCACTGCAGCCTAACAATATGTATGGTTGCAGTGACCTCTGACCTCTGTAATATAATCAGTTTGCTCTGGAATCCATGTAAAGGTTTCAAATCTGACAAAAAATCAATGAGTTCACCAAATATCATGACCTTGACCTTTGGTGTCCAAATGTATTGGGCCACACCGAGTGAGAGCAGACGTCTGTGTTTAAAGAATTAGAGAGACACAAAATGTCCTCCAGACACTTTGGGGACACCCTGTTTGTTTTCAGCTGCCATGGTCTGTAGACAAACAAGCAGGGGGCATGACAGGAAAAATAAACTTTATTGTTTTTGCAAATGTTTACTCATTTTGGTTTGATGCCGTCCCAAAAAGCTGGGATAGGGGCATGTTTACCAAAGTGTTACATTTCCTTTCCTTTCATAACTCAGTAAGCATTTGTGTACTGACGACACGAACTGCTGAAGCTTTGAATTATTTCACATTCTTGCTTGGTGTACGACTTCAGCTGCTCAACAGTCCGAGGTCTCCCTTGTATTTCGTGCTTCATAATGCTCCACACATCCTCAGTGGAGACAGGTGTGGACTGCAGCAGGTCAGTCTAGTCCCTGCACTCTTTCACTCTGAAGCCACGCTGTTGTAACACGAGCAGAATGTGTCTTCATTGTCTCTGAAATAAGCAGACACGTCCCTGAAAAGATGGATGGCAGCATGTTGCTCCAAAACCTGTTTATATTTTTGATCATTAATGGAGCCTTCACAGATGTGCAGGTTACCCATGCCATGGGCACCAACACCCCCCCATACCATCACAGATGCTGTCTTTTGACCTTTGCTCCGATTACAGTCTGGATGGTCCTTTTCCTCTTTAGCCCGGAGGACACCACGTCCATGATGTCCAAAAACAGTCTGAAGTGTGGACTCAGACCACGGCAGACTTTTCCACTTTGCCTCAGTCCATCTCAGATGAGCTCGGCCTTGACCTTGACCTTGTAGATGTAGAGATGAGCTGTGTTAACTGACAATGGTTTTCTGAAGTGTTCCTGAGCCCACAGGGTGACATCCTTTAGAAAATGATGCTGGTTTTTAATGCAGTGCTGCCTGAGAGATTAAAGGTCACAGGCATTCAGTGTTGGTTTTCTGCCTTGCCTCTTATGGCAGAGATTTCTCCAGATTTTCTGAATCTTTTGATGATATTATGGACTCTAGATGATGAAATCCCTAAATTCCTTGCACGTTGAGAAAAGATTGTTTTTAAACTGTTGTACTATTTGCTCCTGCAGTTGTTCACAAAGTAGTGGACCTCACCCCGTCCTTTTGGGGATGCTCTATTCATACCCAATCATGACACTCACCTGTGCCAAAAGCAGGTGACACTGCGCTTGCTTTAGGACAGTTATCCACCCATTACTGTTATGACAGTTGTGTTCATCACTATGGTAA
This sequence comes from Cetoscarus ocellatus, assembly GCA_037902135.1. Lineage (NCBI taxonomy): Eukaryota > Metazoa > Chordata > Actinopteri > Labriformes > Labridae > Cetoscarus > Cetoscarus ocellatus. Next base: position 923,851 of record JBAMNC010001626.1, on the reverse strand, counting down.
CTGCTATGACAGTTGTAGTAGTGATGAATATTATTCTATAGAGACTGTGTCTGTCCCCCGACCCAAACGCCACATAGATGTTAGCACAAAAACAATTAAAAAAGGTGTCAGTCATAGAAATCTGGTTAAAATCAAAACCTCAAATGTAGAAGCTTCAAAACATCAGATAATTAGATGCGGTCTCTTAAATATTAGATCACTGAGATCCAAATCTTTACTAGTGAATGACCTTATATCAGAAAATCACATTGATTTACTCTGTCTAACAGAAACGTGGCTGTGCCAGGAGGAATATGTCAGTTTAAATGAATCCACTCCTCCAGTCACTCAAATACTCATATACCCCGCGACACAGGCCGTGGTGGTGGTGTAGCAGCTATTTATCATTCTTGTCTCCAAATCAATCCTAGACTAAAGGCTAATTACTCCTCTTTTGAAAGCCTTGTTCTAAATTTACCTCATACTGACTCAAAAACCTGCCAGCCTGTCCTATTTGTGATAATTTACCGTCCTCCAGGCGCTTATTCTGAATTCTTATCAGAATTTTCTGAGTTCATATCAAACTTGATCCTTAGCTCTGATAAAATACCTATTGTAGGTGATTTTAATATTCATGTTGACAAAGAAAGTGATAGCCTTAGCTCAGCTTTTATGTCCTTAATAGACTCTGTTGGTTTTATTCAGGCTGTTCATGAAGCTACTCATCATTTCAACCACACTCTTGATTTGGTTCTAGCATATGGCCTTGATGTTGATAGACTAAAAGTTTTTCCTGAGAATCCTTTATTATCCGATCACTTCTTACTAACTTTTAACATCCTCTTAGAGGATTTTATGTTTTGTAACAAAATTGTGAAGAGTAGAAATCTGTCCAATGGTGCCGTGGCTAAATTTAAAGAAGCGATTCCTGCTGCCTTAATCTCAATAACTTGGCCAACTGATTCCTGTGATATTAGCTATAGCCCCTCTCAGCTGGATCAGCTTATTGACGACTCTGCCAGTCTACTAAGATCCACTTTGGACTCAATTGCCCCACTGAGACAAAAAACTATTAAACGTCAGAGGGCAGCTCCTTGGTTTACTTCTGAAACTCGTGAACTTAAACAAGCATCCCGTAAATTAGAGAGAATATGGCGCTCCAATAAAAGGGAGGAGTCACGTATACTTTGGCGGGAAAGTCATAATAACTACATGACAGCCTTACGACATGCTCGAGCTGCCTACTACTCCTCACTAATTGAAGAAAATAAAAACAACCCTAGGTACCTTTTCAGCACTGTAGCCAGGCTGACACAGAGTCAGAGCTCTGTTGAGCCTGTGATTCCTCTAGCTCTCAGCTGTGAGGACTTTATGAGCTTTTTTAATGACAAAATTCTTAAAATTAGAGATAAAATTAGCAACTCCCTGCTTTCACCTGAACCTACCGTACCATTACTTGTAGTCAGACCTGCGTTAGATCATTTTTCTACAATTAGCCTTCAGGAGCTAAATTCTCTTGTCTCCTCCTCCAAACCATAAACCTGCCTTTTAGACCCAATCCCAACTAAACTGTTCAAGGAGGTCTTTCACCTAGTTTGTCCATCCCTGCTGGAGACAATAAATATATCTCTATCAACAGGCTACATGCCACAGTCTTTTAAAGTAGCTGTAATCAAACCTCTCCTTAAAAAACCTAACCTCGATTCGGGAACATTAGCTAACTACAGGCCTATATCAAACCTTCCATTTACCTCAAAGATCCTGGAGAAAGTAGTGGCTAATCAGCTATGTGACTTCCTTCAAGACAACAGCCTTTTTGAGGACTTTCAATCAGGATTTAGAGCTCATCACAGCACAGAGACTGCTCTAGTTAAAGTAACTAATGATCTACTCTCAGCTTCAGATGAGGGACTTCTCTCAGTACTTGTTTTATTAGATCTTAGTGCAGCTTTTGACACCATTGATCATGATGTTCTTATACAGAGATTAGAGGTATTACTTGGGTTTACAGGGACTGCCTTAAATTGGTTTAAGTCCTACTTATCTGATAGATACCAGTTTGTACACGTGAACAACAAGTCTTCTGTGTACACTAAAGTAAGTTACGGAGTTCCTCAAGGCTCTGTGCTAGGTCCAATTCTCTTCTCCATTTATATGCTTCCCCTCGGTGATATCATGAGGAAATACTCCGTTAATTTTCATTGTTACGCTGATGATACTCAGCTGTATGTATCAATGAAGCCAGGTGAGACAAATCAGTTATCTAAACTAGACGCGTGTCTAAAGGACATTAGGACATGGATGGACAGAAATTTTCTTCTTCTTAACTCAGACAAGACAGAGATCATTGTGCTGGGCCCTCGACACCTTAGAGAAACCTTTTCTAATGATTTAACTGCCCTACATGGCATAAGCCTGACGCCAAGCACAACTGTTAGAAATCTTGGGGTTCTATTTGATCAGGATCTATCCTTTAACTCTCACATAAAGCAAATTTCAAAAACAGCCTTTTTTCATCTTCGCAACATCGCTAAAATTAGGCCTATCCTGTCCCAGAGCGATGCTGAAAAGCTAGTCCATGCTTTTGTTACCTCTAGACTGGACTACTGTAATTCTCTTCTTTCAGGCTGTCCCAGTAAGTCGTTAAGACGCTTCAGCTGGTCCAAAATGCTGCAGCACGTGTACTGACTAGAACTAGGAGAAGAGATCACATTACTCCAGTATTAGCCTCTCTGCATTGGCTTCCCATTAAATATAGAATAGAATTCAAGATTCTTCTTCTCACCTATAAAGCTCTCAGTGGACAGGCACCAGTTTACCTCAAAGAGCTTGTAGTGCCGTACAACCCCTCTAGAACATTACGCTCCCAAAATGCTGGCCTGCTCGTGGTTCCATCAGTCTCTCGAAGTAGTATGGGAGGTAGAGCCTTCAGTTATCAGGCTCCTCTTCTCTGGAACCATTTACTGACCACGGTTCAGGAGGCAGACACCATCTCTACCTTTAAGGCTAGACTTAAAACATTCCTCTTTGATAAAGCTTTCAGTTAGGGACCAGCTCATAGTCCATAGTTTAGACACATAGTTAAGATGCAATAGGCTTAGACTGCCGGGGGGATCTGGCACACTGGGCTCTATCCCTCTCTCTCTCACACTCTCTCTCCATATCTGCCTCTGCCCCTTTCTGTTTGCTCCTGTACTCGTCTCTGGCTCTGGTCTTGTAGGTGGTCTGGGATCCTTGGTGTAGACTGCGTGCTGCTGTGGAGTCATGAAGCCTCAATAACTACAATTACAGACATAACACATATTTGGCCATCTCACTCCAGTTCATAATCATTATAGCAGTTAATGTTGATATTAACATGATCTTTCTATCCATGGTTGATACATCTATAGTAACTATCTTTAGCTCCACATGGACATGAGATCCCTCTTGAAAATGAGGTGTCACATCTCAAGAGGTCTACCATTAATACATTTATACTTAACGGAGACAAATATGGTAGGGATGCACTTGTGGTCTGGGCACCCATGAGTTCATCACTACCATAAATTCTTACTTCCAGTAAGACTTTTATTGATTATACTTCTATAAATTTTTCACCACAACCACACAGACATGAGGACCCTCCTCTAATAAATTTGTTTGCAGCAGAAACAAATTTGACGACGACAGGTCTATGATTGGTCCATGGATCTGTCACTAGCTTTAGTTCTTACTTTAGTCCACTTGTCTCCACTTACCTCCCTCCCTTTGCCCACACACCCAACACAGCATTGTGTGGATTTGCTGTTCATCATGAGACTGGGGTCCACATTCAAGATTTCCTGCTGCTTAACAGAAGGTTTTTTCTTGCCGCCATGATGGAGGGATTCATGATTGGCTATATGGATTCATGTTGGGTGTTGGATGTATATATTTGTATATATATGTATATGTGTATTTTTATATGTATATATGTATCTATGCATATATGTGTATCCATAATATGAAGAGCTTTGTGCTCTATTGTAAAGTGTCTTGAGATAACACTTGTTATGAATTGGTGCTATACAAATAAAGATTGATTGATTGATTGATTGACTGGTGCTCTATAATGTAAGGTTTTAGATTTTTTTCACTACAGTTTTGGGGTAGAAGAGTTTCGAACTGTTCCTCTAAAAAACCCACATTACCACAGGAGGGGCCAAAATCAATGAACCTGAACCTTAAAGCAGCGACATGCAGAGTCTTTTCAGTCCCAAGCCACATCTTTAACAGCTGAGCACCTTTACATACATCTATGTTTTCTTTTGATTAGACATTTAAGAAGAGCCATCGTCTGAAATAATGTTCGGCGCCTCCCTCTTCTCCTTTGATTGAAGTGTTTCATGCTGTTGTACCACACAGAAGTTTGAGAGAGATGTTAAGAGAGCTGGTGGGCGTTTGCAGTTCAAAGTCTTCACATCTTCACTTTCACATTGATGATTTGTAGGCAAAATAAGTCTTTTGGGAAAATGAGTGGTTTTAGCTTTGAAAGAGAGACCGCCTGTCTGATGTCGTCTTTGATGTTTGCATTATTTAACCCGGACCGTGATATTTCTAACTTTAACAGAGCACTTTGAGTTACACAAACCCAACACTTAAGACATTATTCATGCCCAAATTCACCAAGAGGGAGTTTTAAAGGACTCCATTTAATACTGACGCCTCCATCTCAACCTCAAATGAAAGGGAGACCATGAGGCAGCAGACTTTCTGTTGCTGTAGTTCTTTCTGTCCTGTCACGACTTTGCTGAGGTTAGACTCTTACCAGGGGCAGTGTTAGTCAGTTGAAAGCCTCAGGCAGAGGGTAATGTGAAGATCTGCTCCTTCTCCTGCCTCTTCTGCTGCCTAAAGCGATCACAGATGGTGCAGAAAAATATTTAGGCATTTATTTTCAGTTAACAAAGATACTCTACGTACCTCACACAGAAAAAAAGGGCTTTCCAGGGGCTGGAGCCAGCGTTAATTTTGTTGACTAATTATTTTCGTCATAGTTTTCCTCAACAACCTTTTTAACCCTGATGAAAACTAGACAGTCACTTATAAAAACAAGTGCAAATGGACAAAAACTAAAACTAAATTAACTGTCATTTTCATCAACAAATAAAAACTAGACTGAAATGTTTGACAGAGACTTAACTTCAGTAACAGGTTATTAGATGTTTGATTTTATCCAAGTGTAAAACATGACATCAGAAATTCAAGGAAACATAAAAAATGCCTTACCCTTTACACTTCATATTTCAGTCTGGGCAGTTTTCCCACATTTTAAATTCTAACTGCAACAACTCTGCTGACCTTGTGAGTTAAATTTCACATAATAAAGGAGAATAACCTTGTAAAGGTGACCTTCCTTGTCTGCATTGCAAGTAATAAAGAATGTTTTGACAAGGAAAAGTTAAACGCTGTAAAGAATCTTACTGTAACATCCAGTCAATGCAGTGTTGAGTTTTGTGTAGTTTTACCCTAAAAGTGGGGTAATTATGAGACTTTCAGTGGCCCCAGAGAGACCGCCCCTGGATATCTCCCATTAGGACAAAACTGACCAGTCACTTCATTGGTAATTATATTTACAAGTACCATGGACCTTAAGCACAGCACTTGAAAAACTTGAACTATCCCTTTGAGACCATGCTCATATGAGTGTATTGATATCATGTGGTTCTTCAATGGTGGGTCGTGACCCCTAAGAGGGTCATGGCCACATATAAAAGGGGGCATGGTGACCTAAGTAGGGATAAGGCCATATTTACTGATCTGCACCAAATTTAAATGCAGGAGTAGGATTTATTTATTTATTTATTCATTTATACTTAACTTATTTTATTAATTTATTTTTCCTTCATCAGGAAGTTGAAGTATAGCTAAAAAACTCTGCATGTTGTAGCCTGCTTTCTTATTTTTACTTTTTTTTGTGCTCTTATCTATTTAAATGTCTCTTATCTATTTTAGTTTTGATATTCCTACTGCTATACTGTGAATAACTGAAACAATGGAATTTTCCCTTAGGGATTAATTAAGTATTTCAGATTTTGATTCTGATTTAAAGCAGTAAGCATGAAAGTAAGTCTTGTTTTATGGGCACGATAACTGTCTACATAACATTTTCTGGTATTTCTTCATTGTTTACTGTAGCCTATAGTTATTATTTATAAAATTTACAGCCAAAATGTTTCACATCCCCAAGAAAATGACCTAAACAATGTGTTTTCCTGCTATTGAAATGACTCAAATAATCAATCAGAATAAGTGGGGGTAAGGCCAGAGTTGTGCCTGGACCCTCTTGAAATTTGGTCGTCCATCTCAGGTGCCAGTCAAAATCCTTCTTTCTGGTTGGCTTTTATCCTCTGCAGAGGTTGTTTATGTTTTAACCAATGTGGACTGTTTTCTTCCTGGGTACAGGTTTCGTTTAACTTGCTGAACAAACGTCTCTTTTTGAATCTGTAAAGATGCATTAAAGATTAAAACCTTGAGGTTTAATGGTGTTAAATGGGGTTGAGGTTGGACTCTGAATAATCAGTCCTGGTATTTGAAGGAGAGTAAAGGGGGCACAACAGACACATATCGAGAGCAATGCCATATTTTCTGACTGTCTTCATCTCTAATTTAATAAAGTCTTGGAGTTTGAATGACCCTTTAGAAACGAATTCTAGCAGGTAAATTGTTTAGCACATGTCCGATCTCCTCGGTGCGTTACAGGCCTTCAGATTAGCAATGACGTCCATGAGTGAAATCTCTCTCAGATAACATGAATTGATTGCCCACGTAGAAAATATGACTCAGGTTGTGAAAAACTGGGTGAAATTTTAATGAAGCTCATGTAAGAGGTTGAGTAAGACAGCTCAAAGCAGATTTAGGATCAAAAAGGCGTTTGAAGCCCGGCGTAGATGTTTAAACCTGCAACAGGTGCCTCATATAGGAAGTGTCAAACACAGCGAAACCTGTTAAAACATCAGATACTGTTCTTTCTCCAGGAGTCCAAGGATGTCTGCTGCCTCTCGTCATATCACACATCTGAAATCATAAAGAGAGGAGGCGCTCTCAGGTGATTCCAGAGAGAGAACGTCGTGTATCAGGCTGCATTACGTTTGTCGTCCTCGTGGCAGTAGTCAAGGCTGAAGATGAATGAAATGTGCTCCTGCGGGAGAAACCAAGGCTGAAAGAGGGTTTTCTAATTAGAGGTAGAAAAAGGCAGCTTCACTCATTATTGATGTGAACAGACACCTGATGTGAGCACAGGTTTGACGTCTGTGAGTAATGGCCTCATCTCCTTCTAAACACACGACAGCCACATACATGTGTCTCCACCGGAGTCAGTAAGATGGAGCTCCTCAACAACATGAGCACACACTCAAAGACAGCGCTGTAGTCCGATCTAATTTTTTCCTTATAGTTTCTCTGAGTGTTTGTTTATCTCCCCGGTGTGTTTGGATTCCTTTTATAATAAAATGCCAGCTGAAGCTTCAGTCTGATAGCCATTTTTGAATACAAACACAACAATCATGAGCTGCATTCTCTGAAAGAAAAATCAGAGGGTGACTGGAATATATTTGGACTTTTTGTGTGGAAGTTTTCGAACAAATGTGCAAAGGGGAGGCTGGCATCAAGTCGGCCTCTGAAGTGGAGACTGATGTCTTATGCTGAGGTTAAACAATCCTTTGGCTACAGTAATTAATTTTTAACATCTTGAAATGATAAAATGATACCTGCTGCCAAAAGACGCATCAATAAGCAATATATTTAATTTTTTAATAACCTGACACACCAGATGGGCTGTCAATATATTTCACAGGTCCATCTGAATAGAAAGTGCTTGGGAATGGGCAGAACCTTTCAAAAGCATATCCAGCAGATGATTGGACGATCGTTCTCATAACGGCCAATCAGAAAATGCAGTGGGCGGGCACTACTGTCTCAGTGTAAAGTACGAAATACGAGCCACTTCTTAAAACAAACTCTCCCAAAACATATCAGAAGTGGAGCGAAAATATCATTTCTATTGAGATGTACCATCAGTGTTTTTTGCTTCATACATTTAATTTTTGCTTATTTTTACGGGAAAGTGCATATTAATGATCAAACAACCCTTAGCAAAAAGTAATTTATTAAGTGTACTATGAGTATACTTATTTTATACTAAAACTGAGGCAGAATACGTGAAGTTAACTTTTCATATACTACATTTTTTCCCTTAGAAAAGTATATTGAAGTATACTTGGCTCATACTGAAAAACATGAAGAAAAGTCTAAGACTAAGTACATTAATATTAAGACTTACACTTATATTTTAATACGAAAACTTGTACTCTGACTTCAGTATACTTTTTACTTCTTTCTGCCACAAAGTACTAATACTTAGTATATATTGATCCAAGTACAGAATAAGGTTAAGTCAATGTGCTTACATTTAATTCAGCAGAACAAAAAATATTTTCGCAACACACATTCGCTTTGAGGTATTACCCTTGTTGTAAAGTTCCTAGTTCAAGATTATATAGTTCTCATAGTTCATAAAAGTATACCTAAAGTATACTTCAATAAACTAAAATGTGGACTAAAAGTATATACCTGGTACACTAGTAGTATATAGAAAAATGTACTTATTGTATACTTAAAAGTGTACTTTTGTATACTTAAATTAACCTTATAAAGTAAACTTAAAGTATAGTTTTATAAACCTAAGAATGTTCCAATTTAGTCTGAAGAAATGTTAAATTCGTATACTTTCTAGTGCACAACAAGTACATGGTCCGTATACATTTGGATTCAACACAAAGTTTATTCCTTCCATCGTCCCAAACATTAAAAACAGACTGAAGCTACAGACATGTAAAAACAGAACAATACCACAAACAATAACAGGTAATGTTAAGTTGGCGCTCCCAATTATTATTATGTTTGTTTATTGTTTTGTGTTTATAATGGACAAATCTAAATCTATATTTTTTATTGATTGATTGACTGAGTAGATTGAGAGACTGATTGATTGAAGAGCTTGTTGTCTGATGCCTGGGACCTGCAGCTGATTGTTGTTGCGAGTAGATGGTATGAGAAGTAACAGAGCAGAGCGTCCTTTTTTCATCTTTTTCGTTGCTTGTTATTTAACTTTTGGGTTCACAAAGCTGTGCCATTGTAAAGTTCACTCTGTCAACAGATACAGTGATGATAAAACATTACAGGCTGGGTTAACCCGAGCCTACAGTGCTAAAATTAAAGAGCGTATGAGACAGTGCCTTTTATGAAAGTGCTTGTTTTTCGTGTTCAAGTTTTTTCATAAATTTAACTGCTTATAGTTTTGTTTTTTTTAATAAAGAATGTGGTCCATATCTGATAAAACTGCTGCTGAAGCTGTTCGCACCCTTGCTAATCTCCGTACGAGCAGTCACTAGCTCCACCTCTTCCTGGTTAAAGGATGCTGATTGGGCTGTGCTACTATGGGCCACTCACAATGGTAAGATGGATCTGCCTGACTGTGGACACTGAATCAAGTGGATCCAGCTGCACTGCAAGGTTAGTGTCCTCTCTCTCTCCTCGCAGATTCCCTCACTTTTGCTGAGTCATCTTCCTAATTGGCTGTGAAATGTCATGTTCGGACAAATTCATTGGTTGGTGATCTTAAAGGTGAATGCTGCCATGGTGAATGCTAGAGACGCTGTGTTATATGGAGTTAAATAACACTGCAAGCTGCGCTATTTATATCAGAAATATAATGAAATCAGTCTGGGTCCAGATTAGAGGCTATTTTCGCCTTTGAGTGATGCCTACATTCTGGTATCATCTCCACTCTTGCCTTCTTTGGGATGTTTGTGAACAAGAGTTCCACTTAATGGGCGTGAATCCGACAAATCTGCAGAAACTGTATGATGCTATCATGTCAATATGGACCAAAATCACTGAGGAATGTTTCCAGCACGTTGTTGAGTCTTTATACCACTACGCAAAAGCGCCGCCATGAAGCTCCGTTATATTTACACCTTGAGACATTTGCATGAAATAATGACATAATTCCCAGCTCTGATGTTCTAGCTCTGAGATCATGGATCATGCCATCAGTGTTAACATGGAGGAGGCAGGGCTTCTGACTTATACAGCAGTTAGTCAGCAGAGGAAGCTAGTATCAGTATCAGTTGAGCATGGTGGCATGCTCATATTTACTGATCTGCACCAAATTCAAAGTGCAGGAGAAGGATTTATTTATTTATTTTTCCTTCATAAGGAAGTTGATATAGCTTAAAGATTCTGCATGTTGAAACCAGCTTTCTTGTTTTCCTTAATTTTCTTTGCTCTTATCTATTTTAATGGTTTTTTAAAAATATATTCCTACTGTTATACTGTGTTTGAGAGCAACTGAAAAACCCGGAATTTCCCCTTGGGGATTAATAAAGTATTACTGATTCTGATTCTGATTTAAAGCAGTATGAAAGCATGAAAGAAAGTTTTGTTTTATGGGCATGGTCTATATAACATTTAATGGCACTTATTCTTTGTATACTGTAGCCTATAGTTATCATTTCTAAAAATTTAAAGCCAAAATGCATCACATCTCCAGGAAAATGGCTTAAACAGTGTGTTTTCTTGCTTTGAATTGAGTCAAATGATCAATCAATTATCTAAATACAACTGATTGGTTTCCTGTCAGCCTGATAACAGATTGATGACACTCAATCTCACTTACAAACATGTCAGTCTTCAGATATCGGAGCTTCCTTGAACGCATCAGTAACCAGTCTCCATCACGTCCTTTAGTAACACCTGATATAAACACATCATGGACAAAATCAAGGATGGCAACTTGTTCACCATGATCGATCATCTGCCACCAGCATATTCAAATCTCTCCGCAGGCTGATTTTAATGCAGCTGCTGAAATGAATGGGGAAATAATGGCAGACTGGAAAATTGGAAATCAATCCGCAATCTTACAGCTTGCTCTGGAAAATAGCCAGTAATGTATTGCAGCTAATGGGATGGAAGATGCAAAAGTGCCATTATGAGCCTTTCAAGGCCCAATGATGATACGGTGTGTGCAGGAGAAACTCATCAAGCACCGCTAACACGTTCGCCCTGATGTTAAATATTTAGCCGCGTGCGTGCTGGGAGGCGTGGCGGGTTCATGGGAGGTGTAAGCAGCCCATTAACCATGAGAGCGGCCTGGCCTCGCTGGAGACACCTAATCTTGTTTCCCTTTGCAAACGCATTCTCCTGCTTTTAATTGCAGCAGTAAGCCGACTCTGAGTGGATCAAACTACAAATCTGAGCGATTGTTTTGGCCTGTTTTTGACCTCTCGTGAATGCTGGGGGCTAATCTGGTTAAATGACTCACTAATAAATTGAATTGTGAGAATGTGGTTATCACAGAAAAAAGCAGGGACGGGACTCAGGGACACCGAAGAGGAAGGATGAGGTGCACTGGCACACGGAGCCTGTCATGGATATTTTAAAGCACTATTCCTCACGCCAAGGACTTTTAAAAATAGGGCTGTTGCATCTTTTTTTGGAGCTGGACGGTTTACCTGTGATGACTCTGATATTTGCATGGTTGACTCAGACGCTACAGAAACTTTCCCTGCACCGTGTGATAAACTGCATCTCCTGATTCAGGCTGACAGCAGCCCGACGAGCTAATAACGGTTCAGTGAGACACTTAAGATGCCTTTAATGTTTTCCATTTCAGTAACATCAGGTTTGTTTTTGAACCGCAAGAGCATCACTTTGACTGAAATGTTTTCCCAAAGTTTGTTTTCAAGTTTTTCAGAGTTAGGTAACTTTACTCTGCTCATAAATCTTCTTTAACCTTTATCTGTCTGATACAGAGCTCACCTTCCCTCGATATTCAAATAACTCCTCAAACTTGTGATAAAAATTTGTGTTCGACCTGTTATTATACATTCAGATTGAAAACATACAGTTCAGCAGCACATTAGGACACCACCTGATCCAGCAGAAGGCGCTCCCATCCAACAATGACGAAGTACACCCCAAGAAAATGGAGCACAAGCAAAGCCACTTTGAGCAGACAACGATAACACTGAATCATCCATGTGGAAGCACTTTGGGCTCCACACCGCCGATGGCAAAACACAAAAACAAACAAAGACCAGGTCGTGCATCAACAGTGGTGGATCTAGGATTTTTTCCAAGTCAGGGCCTGTCAAGGGGCCAAATTTCTTGCAGAGGGGCCAAGTATTTGTCCAACATGCATGCAGTCACATTTATGATAAAGCAAACCCAGTCACTCCTTTTTCAAACTTTTTAATTAAAAAAGTGTAGACAGTAAAACTCATTTCCAATTTCACATTTAAGGATGTGAGCAACTTCAAAAGGAAATAAAATAGTATTCAAAAACATGTTTCACAATTATGTATTCAAAAACATGCACTTTTTATCTTACATTTTGTGTTCATTCAAATGATCATCTTCTTCTGTCAGCTTTATTGACGGTGAATCTGGCGATTTGGCGCACTACTGCCACCAACAGTTGGGCATGGAATTGCATTCACCTATAATCTGATTGTCATTCTCTAGCGAAACAACAGATAAGTGACAGGACAGGGGCATTTCAGGGGGGCAATTAGATTTCAGATGGGGCCAATGCCCCTGTGGCCCCACCCCTAGAACCGCCACTGTGTTACAATAATGTGCAAAGCAGCTGGCTCACTCCTCATCTCCGACAAATCAACCTTCCAGTTACTGCAGTCCAGTGTTCAGCTCCTGCCCTCCTTGGCAGGCCACCACCAAAGGCCATTATGGACAAGACTGCAAGGAATCCAAGATTAGCATGTAGGTTCAAAAACTATTCTACTAATCTGATCTTTGAGAAAAGTGAGAGCCCATATCTGAAAGCATTGCTGAAAGACTCCTGAGGTTTTCTCTTTATCACAACTCACGCTCTATATTCCATTTTCATTCTTTTTTTAATGTTTTTGCCTTCAGTTTATTTCTAATGACTTCATTTCTTTGTATTCTGTATTTGCTTTAATTACAGTTCTGCTTCAGCAAATGAAAAAGCCAGACAAAGCCTCTCACTCTGCCTCTGAAGGTCCAACAAAATGAAATATTTATCAAGGTCGAGCTACACGTCCCATATTAAAATGAAGCATAAGGAGGTTGCAGACAGAAGAAGTTACAGTAAACACCAATTAAGCATTTTTAGAAGATAGAAATTTTAGATCCAATTAATGACTTTGATTTTTGATGAAATTATTACACATAGAAAGTGACAGCGGAGACGGAGCAAAGAGGGGGTCAACTCATCACCCCCACCCTGTCTCCAGGACGTTCACAGTGGAGGCCAAACGTCACAGGAAGGTGAATATTTCACCTTGAAACAGCAGTGTGAATTGGGTTAATAACTCATTTTGTTCATAGCTTAGCCTGTTAGCTTCTGTCTGGTACTGCAGAGAGTGACTCATACGGTGTGCACCATTTGAGCTTCGAAGTTGGAGTGTTGGCGTTGCAAATTAGAAACTGGCATGCACCTTTTGGTCAGAATTTTAACATCCTCAGATCTTCGCCAGCTCGTAAGTGGAGCTGATAGCCAGGATGTGATGCAATTCCCAGTTCTGATGTCCAATAGTCAGTGCAGTGCTGTGACCTGAAGAGGTGCCTACAGCCATGCTTTCAAGAAACATCAAATTAAATACATGATAGTTCCTGCAAACAGCACATATACATTAGTATGGCCGTGACTAACTATCGTGAATGACCTGTTGCTGTGGACCTGCTCGACTCCATGCCCTCTATGCTGCATCAACAGAAATGACATAAATAACATAAATTCAGTCTTCATGCATTTCATTTCATTTATTTTAATTTCATTTTGTCATATATTTCAAATATGAAGATAAAATAAAATCACTGTCCAAGACAGAAGAAAAAAACAAAACAAAACAAAACAATATCTGGTCAACATATTCGAAAAGAAGTGGGAGGAAGTAAAAAAAAACTTCTTCTCACCCGTTTTCCAAACAATTATTTAAAAACCAATGCAGATGTTACGCATATACTGTACATGCACAAACTCATACACAACTGTGTCCATGCACACTAGTTTCTTGCTTGGACATTGCAAACAAAATATTTCCATCAACCACATTATCTTTAATTTCACATACATAAAGATAATTACATATATTTTCACATTTAATATATTCACTAGTAGAGAAATGTACAGAATTCTAATACCATCATTATTTATAGCAATAATCATATCATGTTATCACACCACTTTACTCCCTTCATTATAGTATCTTGTGAATATTGTCTTCTTGTACAATACTTTAAACTTGTTCTTCATTTCCTCACTTGAACTGTTGCATATGTTCACCCCAATAACTGATACACAGAAGCTTTTCATGTTTGTGCATCTACTTTATGTTTTAAAGTTGTTTTTGCCCCTCAGATTGTAACCCCTCTTCATGTTTGCAGAACACACTTTGAAAGTTTTCTGGTAATTGATTGTGTATTATTATTGCTGTTTGGAAAGAAACGATGTCTACTTTTAGACCAGTTAAACCATTTTAATGGCAGTTCAGCTAGATGCTGCTATATTAATCAACATCATTCCTCTCCAGATTATATTCATTATAGATATTAATGTTAATATTAGATTGATCTCTCTATCCATGGTTGTATTGATTATACATCCATAGCAACTATCTTTACAGCCATAGACATGAGGACCCTCTTGAAAATGAGATGCCACATCTCAAGGGACTTACCTTTAATAAATTTATAATCAACAAATATATATTAATAAAGATTGATTGATATGATGAGGACAGATTTATGATCTGGGCGTCCATGGGTTTGTCTCTATCATAAATTCTTATTTTTAGTCCCTCTGTCTCTGCCTTGATGGATACATCTCTGGATGTATGTATGTGTATATATATTTATTCTATGTATATATGCATGTATGTGTATCTATAAATGAAGAGTATGGCTTCAGCCTGCTCTGTTGTAAAGTGTCTTGAGATAACACTTGTTATGAACTGGAGCTATACAAATAAAGACTGAGTGATTGATTGATCTCTTGAAGCAAGGAAGTCCCAAAAGGCCTGACAACATGGGGACTTAATATATATTAATTAAAAAACAAACATAATTCAACATTATGAAACAGGTGCTGCTTTGGCTGCAGACAAAAACGTTCAGTGAGACTTTGATAAACAAAGAAACCTTTAGTTTGAGGTGAAGCCTGTGATTCGAGTCGCTAAAGAAAGAAAAGAGTGCTGGGATTTTCAATTAAAGCAGGGGTGAGGAGGTCAGTTAAAGTTGGCGACAGAGCATTCATTAAAAGTTCCTTCTCTTTAAACTTAGGTTGTAAAAGTGTGTCCTCCTCTTCAAATTTACAAGTTTATAATGAAGCATCTCAAGCAGGCTGAATGAGCTTCCTTTCAATCTCAGCCTGACAGCATAATCCTTCGAGTGTCTCTGAAAATCAACATGTGAATTATGAGGAGTTTTCTGCCTCCTGCTTTATGTTAAAAAGGTTATTTAGAGTCAATCAGCATCATAATAAAAGTCATGAAAGTCAGAGCTGTCTCACTGGAGCAGGTTTGGGCTGAATGGCACAGCAAGCTAATCTCCATATGAAATGCTCACAACAAAGGAGAAAATTAGCTGCAGAGAGTAATTGTTAGAGGGAGGCATGGAGAAAGTGAGCTCAGGGGAGTAAGGACTGCAGAACAGGGACACGTCAAGAAATAAACTAGCCTGCAAAAGTCCCGGGAGAGCAGCGCAGAGGCTGCTCTGCAGAGTAATGTCAGAAAAAAGGCAGCGCTTAGCTGGATTAAGTCCATGTTGACTCTCTTAACAGGATCAGATAGGAGTTTTAAAAAGCGCAGAGTCCCACCAAGAGCCTGGAGGATTTCAGGCCAAAAGCTGATTTAAGCCTTTTGTGTCCCTAAAAAGCTCCTGTATTTAACATCTTAAACAATGCTGAGTCATCAGAATCATTCAGTCTGAGTGCTTTGTCTCATAACAGAAAATGAATCCACTAAAGTCCTCAGAGGGACCGACGAGACCTGAGGACAGTCCTTCATATTGTAAATATTGGTGATGTTAATAATTTAAATTCCATGGCCTTGTTCATAGTCTCCGTTTACTTATTTAATTTATTTTTTCCTTCATTAGGAAGCTGATACAGCTTAAAGATTCTGCATGCTGCCACCTGCTTACTTAATTTTTTATATACTTACTTAATTTTTCATGCTCCTATCTATTTTAATGTTTTTGTTTGATACTCCTACTGCTATACTGTGTATAAGAGCAACTGAGACAACCGAATTTCCCCTTGGAGATTAATAAAGTATTTCTGATTCTGATCTGATCACATTAATGAGCCTCAGTGATCAAGACATGTCCCTAAAAACTCAGAAAATATGAGAGCTAAAAAGGCACGAGAGCAAGGTCGGGGAGATCCAAGTGGAAAAAGCTGCTGAGACACTTTTTGGGGCGTCGGTGGCGCAGCTGGATAGTGCGCTTGGTCGGTGATCGGGAGGTTGCAAGTTCAAGCCCAGCTCCGGGCGACACATGGCGATGTGTCCTTGAGCAAGACGCTTAACCCCAAGTTGCTCCCACTGCTGCGTCAGTGGCGTGTAAATGGGCATGAAAGGACGCGAATGTGTTAGCTGATACTGATGGATAACTAACATAGAAACTCTGAACCATCAGTGAGTGAATGTGAGAGCGAATGGGTGTGAATGGGTAAGTGTGACCTGCGGTGTATAGCAGCTTTGAGTAGTCAATGACTAGAAAAGCGCTATATAAGCTCAAGTCCATTTACCATTTCCCATTTACACTTTAGTTAGGTACTGATCGGGTTAATCAGACACAGGTGAAACAGACTGGGCACAGGTGAGACAATCCCACAACAGGACACGATCAGGGTAAGGATGACACGAAACACAGAAGACGAACCAAATGAAACATCAGGAACATGGATAAAAACAAGAAGTTAACTTAATTAAATCACAAAAAAATGGCAACACATGAAAAAACACTGGTTGATTGATCCTTAATTTTGGTCTTAAAATCTCACAAACTAATACAAATTCTAGTTTCAAGGTGACTGAAGGTCAGCCCAACACAATGGAGCACAAACATGAACAGCTCTTAAAACTTGATGATTCCATGAGACTGAAGGCTGAATATTCTCATAGATTGAAGGATGAAGAAGCAGCATGTATGTAAACATCACCATAATCAATCACAGACATAAATGTTACTTGAATCAGTCTCTTCCTTCAACAAAAGAAAAACAGTGTTTATTATGACTGAAGAAACTCCACAGTTTTTCTGTCAGACAATCAATAAGCTGCTAAAATTCACTCTGTGCTTTTTGTGCAAAAATAAAACAAATTTAATAAATAAACTCTAATAAAAGGAGAGTGAAATGCATTTGGTGAAAAAGTCAGTTTAATGGTCTTCAAAGGCTTATAAATTAAACTTGGATTAGATTTAATTCTGTGCTTAGTTTGTTAAATAAAGCAAAACTGTAAGCATTTGAGTTTAGGAAACTGAATGTTGGATGAAAAATAATGAAGAATCAGTGCCTCTGTCAGTGAAGAAAACATGCTTGTGTCTCTCTTAGAAGTAAAGTTGCCTTTCCCTTATCCAATGGAAATCCATTTTCCCCGTAAATTGGATGTCCGAGCTGGGAATAATGTCAGTTAAACAAGCAAACTCGAAGTAGCTGAAGACTGCATTCCCTGCTACAATTCTAATTTGCAACTTGGACATTACGACCTCTGAGATCCAAAGAATGACCATGAATTGCACACTCACCAGTTCTCCTGCATTTCCAGGTTTTTTCAATCTATTGTGCAAACTCAGTAAAATTCAGAAAGATGTGGTTTCAGTATTAAACAAAAGCGAAGAACAAATTGACGATTTGCTAAGCCCCTCCCACAAGCAGCTACTGTCCAATCCTACTTTAGCAACCATATGCACGAGAGGCCTGTCAAGCTTCCGGCAGAAAACAATATGCCCAGGCGGTGTGCATACGGGACTAGCAAGTCCGACAGTCGATATCTGAGAAGTTTGGAGGGTGGTTCTAAACAATATATGTTGAACTACACCCTGCTGTACAAGAGCATTGTTATTCTTGTATGTGATAATTTTGAACTTGAAGTGTCAACACATGGGGTTCTTGACTCTTGCATTGAGATCTGTGCTCATTCCCCTCTATTTTAATGTCCTCTTCATTTGAACTCGGACAACTTTGATATGGTGAATGTACTGTTTCTCTTAAAAGCATGCTGAAGACCTTTCTGTCTGCTTCTTTCTGAAATCTCTGAAAAATCGGTCTAGAAATTTGCAGATATTTCCTGAGGCATATCACTGCTAAAATCTCCATATGTCTCATTCTAGGAGGGAAAGCTTGACAGGTGTAGCAACAGTAACCAAGGGGGGGAGGGGCTTAGCAAAGGGTCAATTCAAGCAAACTCTATCAAAATTCCTCAAATAAGTTGGAGATGTTTGGGGAAAAGGGTAAATATGTTGAGGAGATATTCAACAGTTTGACCCACCAATCAAAACAGTTAGATACAGCCCTGTGGACAGTTGGAGAAGCATCAGGTTCGTTGTTGTAGATCCTCAATTTACTAAAACTGCCCCTGACACAAAGACCGTCATCCCTCCAAAACCAGCAAAGGTCAAACTGCCTGTGTGACCCCTGACACGGTTATTCAGACGTACACATGAACTCCAGAGAGCTGCACTCGAACACCAAACACAGGCTGGTATGTACACAAGGCCAGGCCTCAGATATGAGCTGTTTTGTAATCCGCAACACGGCCTCGGGCAGGTTTCAGCATCATTTGCATTCTTTTAAAGCGTCCCTGAAGAAAACAAAGCCACACGCACACTGGCTGACCTCCTCCATACAGTGAAGTCTACGACAGCAGCTGCCTCCCTCTGCAGCTCGTGTTGCATTGTCATGGACACGGCATGAGGCGAGGAGAAACCTGCCTCCTAACAGAGCCGATTGTTATGGAAACATGCGTTTGTTTGGAGGTGTGAATGTAGGTGTGGCTAATTGTGTCCTGGTGGGGTCAACGCCAAACTATATGTCTTGTTATGCAGGGCCCCCGGGCGATTTGGAGATAATGTCAGGAGCAACAAACCGACCGTTCCTCCTGCCACAGACTGGTTTTAAACCTTCAGGGCAAAAAGATGCTTCAGTCCCTCCACATTCCAGAGTCAGGGGGCTTTGGCCGCCCCGTCGCCTGTGTTTGAACAGTCCTAATCAGATCTACGTGCTGGACGGTTGAGAGCAGGGCAGGACCCGCATTGTTGCATCAGACAATGAGCGGATTTACAGCGGAGGTGTGGGGTGACACCTGTAAGGTGCTTCCTTCACACCCTGCAAACAAGGTATTAGGAGGTCAGTGAGTGTGTAAACTTTGTTTTTGTGATGCTTCTCTAAACAGGAGGGACAAATCACGCTGACAGACGCCAAAGAAGAGACAGATAGAGGCATTAAGGACGCCAGTCAGAGATTTAACAAGAAAAAAACAGCCGTGAATTTCCCAAAAGCAGCAGTGATGAACAGTAACGACACCAAAAATAGAGCTGGTAGTAGTTTTATAACATTTTGCATTAGCTTTGTGGGAGCACTGATGTTTTTCAGTGCCATATTGCTTTTCAGTAGATTAAGTGGGGTGCACTCATAAAGATTATCGGGCTGTTTTTGTCCCAACTTTCCCCCTTTCCGACCAAGGACGGCAAACGCCAGATTATTTTATGTCCTATAAGATTATCCCATAAGATTATCTTGTGGTCTGAGGTGTGTTAAGAGTGAATTTGTCCTGATAATTGGCTCCTAAATGGACTGGGACCGACAATCGTAAATATCAAACTTGATCAATATCTACAACCAAAAATCTTTGCATGTTAGAAAGCCCACGACTCTCAAGTCATGACTCTGTGAACTCTGATGTGAATGTAGCCAATCAAGAAGTGAGCTGACTGAGGACCAAGGAAGCAGGTGTAAATAAATCAAGCATGGGCGACCGCAAACATAAACATAAAGTTCAATGGACCTCAGAAATGGAGGACCAGCTCACGTGTTCACGCTGTCTCCTGGATTTTTTCCACAGTCTTTTCTTTTTTTAGTTCAGGATTTTCCATCAAAAATAGTCCCAAGACCACCATCATTCCCTCTTGTCCTCTCCCATGTTGTGTTTTCCGGTTGTTGCTATGTTTCTTCTTCTTCGTTTTTGTTTGATCACGTTTGATCAGATTTCTGTCTTTGAGGACTAGATTCTAGGTCGGTGGTGGGACATAATCATTATGTGTGTGGTGTGCTGTGTTGAGATTATCAGAGCACACCACACGCAGTACAATCAAAACTGTTCACTGCCTGATTTTTTATCTTCATGTATGAGGTCCCTAACAGATAAAAAATCTCTTCAGATTTAGAAAATCCATGTGTGTGGACCTCACTTATGTTAACACTGATCAAGTAGTGTAGCATCCCAGCAAACTACATTTCCCCAAAGTTGGGGAGCAGCATAGCACATCAGCAGCAGAGCACTTTGTGGTTGCCCAAAAACACACTTTAAGGATGAATTAAAGATGTGAGGGACACTGGTGGATGTGAGGGACACTGGTGGATGTGAGGGACACTGGTGGACATGCCTCTTGGAGACAGCGACCTGACATGACTGTTTTTCTTCATGACGGAGATGAATCCACAGTCTTCATCCGTGCTGCAAGAGCACACACTGACCACAGGCGTTAATGAAGTAAGATTAACATATTTAAAATATCAGCAAACAAAAGCCTTTCAGCTGGACTCCAACAATCCTGGAGCAGATTTTTCACAGGCTGTTTTTATAAAAATAATTAAAGTTTCTTCTTTAATTGAATGCAGAAAAAATGGAAAATATTACAGGTTCAAACTGACAAACTTTTTTGTTTCTTTAAACAGAAACTCTCTGTATTTGATGTCTGCAACATGTTCCAGAAATTTGGGACAGGATCATGTTTACCACTGAGTTTCATCACCTTTTCTTCCAACAACACTCTGTTAGCATCTGGGGACTGAAGACAAGACATGTTGAAGTACTGAGGGTGAAATCGTTTCCCCCTCCAGCTTGATGTTCATCTTGAGTTGTTAAACTGTCTCGGTTTCTGTTGTTTTAAAATAAGTCACACATTTTCACTTGAGTGCATGCAGCAAGTCCAGCACTCGTTTACTTTGAAGGCGAGCTGTTGTAATTTATGCAGAGCATGGCCTGATATCGTCTTGTTGAAATAAGCAGGGACGTCTCTGAGAAAGCTTCTGGATGGAGATATTCATGGCTCCATAAATTTGTATGGACCACTTAGCTCTAATGAGATGTGCAGGTTACCCATGCCATGGGCTCTAATACATGCCCACAATGCCACAGATGCTGACTTTTTAAACATAAAAGTTGTTTAGTCCTACAGTCGATTCATGTATGTTGCAAATTTCTAATATATTTAAGCTGACAAAGTGCATATGGGATGATACCATGTCCTTCACTGGCGCCACCATTTTGACTGATCTTCTGTTGATTTGTTCATATCATGAAATATTTTCATCATCTTCATTTGAGTTATTAAAATTTTTCTTAAAAAACTATGAGTTTAGTACAGCAGTGAACACAAGGGAGAAAAAAAATAGTTATAGAAAAAGAAATCTTGATCTTGCCGTCTTTGGAGATATCGCAGAACGTCAAATCTTTTGCAATATCTTGCAAAAATTAAGCAGGTTAAAGTAAATCAGTAGATAAAAATAAAATTTGCAAGAAAATGGTTCACGTTACGTCAAAAAACTCTAAACTAGTTCACTAATGTAACAGAAACAATGGTGCAAACATGTTTGTAGGTGAAGTTTGTCTTTCATATGTAGAAATTTGAAGTTTTTAACATTTGACAGGGTAATTATATTCACGAAGCCCGGGAAAGGAAATATGAGAGCAAAAATAATTATAACAAAAATTAAAAAGGTGCAGACCTTTGCGTGCTTTGTGAGATACTTTGCGAGATCTTGTAAAATCTGCCCTTTTTTTGTCCTATAGTTATTTCCTTTTCTCCTTCATGTCTTCTTCAGGACTCCATAGTTTTGTGATCTTCATTGAGGATATAAGGAGTGCATCCTGAGACCAGATCAGTTGAGGACCACTGGTACAGCAGATTGTTTTGTACACCCCTTCCATATTATTCTTTTTATTGTATATCATGTTTGACCTCAGGGAGCCCTCTCCTGAGTAACTGAATCATACCTAAATATCTGAAATATACAAACATGGAGCTGGTGTGAGGGAAATTCTCTGTGAGCGAGCAGGGAAGATGAAGTTTATATCCTGGGCTGTCTCACAAACCAATAGAACATCAGTGCAGAGGGTGAAAATGCTTCATTGATTTTCTTTTTTATGTTCTCAAATTAACTTTTGATTCGGTGAAAATGTCGGATGTCACGGTTATGATTGATGGACAGAAGAGCGAAGACTTAAGTGTCAGTGAAATCAAGTTATTTTGTTTCCCTCGACTAACTGTCAAAGTGAGACACTCGACTTTCAGATTGTCGAGCTTCGCAAAAACTAAACTAAGAAGAAGTAGAAGCTGAACCCAGATGCAGATACTAACAAAAATATTATTTTAAACCAATAATGTCAAAATACAAAACAAAGTCTTTTACAAAAATTCTAAATCAAACAAAGAAAACACAAGGAGCACAAGAAACTTTCATGAGGGATGAGGCACGGAAGATGTATGATCAGACAAAGACAAGAGGGGACACAGAGACTATTTACACTGAGGATAACAAGACAAACCAGGAACAGGTGAGACAATCACACAGGTGAAGTCATCAGGGCAGACAAGAAAGAGAAATGACACACAGAGGACAAAGCTACAAAATAAGACAGAACACACTAAGGACAAAACAAAAAGTAAAAGAAAACTAGGAGAAACAACACTAAAATAAAAGAAAAAAAGACTAAACCCATGACAGAGACGTTAAATCATAGTCACAAACATAATGTCAGAGCATTTGTTTGTACAGGAGACCCAGTATTTTGCTAACAGTGTGCGAACATTATAAGATATATATATATATATATATATATATAAATATTCAAATACAGTAAAATGCAGACAGAAAGCTCCGCTCTCATTATACCATAGAACAATCACATTAAAGCCACACTGTGAAGTTTGTTCTCCCACCAAGTGTTGAAACTGTATTCTTATAAACTATATACCCATTCTATGTAAATACAGATAAGAAATCCTTCGCTCAGGAGAACAAGTCAGATTGTTGGCAGAGGGAATTTGACACAAATGAGGACGTATTTATGAATGTAGACATTGTTTTTAGCTTATAAATTACTTAAAACGCTACATATTGTCCCTTTAATGTCATGAAGATTTGAATTGAATTGCAGAGAGACTGTGAATAAACCCTCAAAGGGGGCTTGAGGTATGTAGTAAATGGGCCCCGGGTCAGACCCAAACCCAGATTGAGTGCACAAGACAAGAGTCCCAACACAAGGTTACTGAACATCTCCTGAATTAAGATGGCGGTGTGCACGGACGCAGCAGCCCCTCGTCAAATTCCACTGCCTCTCTATTTAAATTCCACTGCCTCTATTATTGCTATAACCATATAATCATCATTTTGCACTTTACAACTCCTCTCACCGTGCTGAGAACATGTTTACGACAATCTCTGAAATACCTTGATTGTTGTCCTGAAATCGTTTTAAATCTGTCTGTCATCCTGATGGAAACGAGAAAAGCCATTTCGATGATTCTGTATGTCATACACGTACAGAGCATTGTCAAATAAAAACCTTGAATCTTGAAAAGGCACCTCCTGAAAAGATAATCTTTAGGACAGCTTCACAAATGAGCCTTTACTGAGTTGAAAGAAGGGCAGTTGGGCCAAAAATGAGGCCAATTATCTTGCAGTGTGTGCCCTGCTTAACATGGTTCTCGTGAAAAAGCAAAGGTTAGCATAGGTTTTGCAGTAAACAATGCATTTCAACCGACAAGTCCAGTTTAGATCGGCTATGGCACTCAATTACAGGTGCCAAATAAAGAGAAATGGTACCCAAATGCTGGAGCTAAACAATGCTGCAGTTTGTGGATTGGTCGCAAGATTTGCAAGCAGCTAAAGCAAAAAATATCACACAGTGTTGTAAAAATGTTGCAAAAATAAAGTCACAAAGACCAACTTGCAACCTTTTGTATATTGAAGATTCAGCATAGAATACCGCTTCGAGCAGCTCATGCCAGATGGACTAAGGAACTAAACTTTTGCTCTACTTTTTAAGTCTTTCAGCTACGTCATTGCTTACTGCGTGGCCATAGGTAACCGAAGTCCTCTTCAACAAACATTTATCCAACTCAAACATTTATTGCTAACATGGCAGTTGCGTGATTTCCCTGAACTACAACATTTATCTAATTGCCCGTCCTTTCAGGTTAGGTTGCCCTGAACTGCCCCTCATTTCGGGGTAAACTGACTTGAGCATGTTGTCCCTAATAAAATAAACTTCTGAACCTCTCAATTTAAGAACAACCTGAGCAAACATCTGGCCTCTAATATGCCATAGCAACAGCACCATGGTTAAACCACTGGCAGATTCAACAGAGCGAATTTTACAGTTCTGCTTTAAGACAATCAATGCCTTCCTCACTGTTGTTGAAGAGGATGAAGTTCAGAGGGCGTTGGGTGAAGCTGGATCGACCCTCATCTTGACACTCAAGTGAAGGTAGAGCTGGCAGTAGAAATGTAAGAGAGATCAGGGTTTACCGCTCCAAACTGCACTGAACCAAACCATTCCACTTACTGCTTAAGAACAGCATTTAGATCAGGCTGCATTGCAACCAGGAGCAAAGCCACGAGCCCCTTTTAGAGCCACAAAAAGCTCCATCTTCATCACGCCTTGAGACATTTACATTTACTCAATGAGGATAGAATATCTCAGTTCACAGTGCAATACAGCTTGGATGTGGACCACATAAATATCGCAGCTTGAAATAGCAGCGTGAATGGGGCCTCAGTGAACTGGCTTTTAATTAAGCGGCTGACCAGAGCATGTTTGATTTTTCCCAGTTCAGGCCTCCACAGAGCGATGCAGCGGGATCTTGACGTAAGTCTCGATTAATTTGTTGGGATCAGTTTATCTTTACACCACTGGTGAACCATCAGGAGGATTTAAGAGGCAGCTTTTTAATTTCTTTTTGTTATTTTCAGGAGTCTGAAAAAAAGCCATCTTCATTAACAGCATCTCTAGGAACAAAAACACCATGCTGCTTTTAATTTGGAAACAGCCGACAGAATAATGTTTCTCTCTTGTTTAATTTCTTGGCATTTCTGCAGCTTTAAATTCCACATTTGATGCATCATCTAATATTCAGCTCTGTCTGTGAAATGATAGCGTAGCAGTTTAGTTTCCGTCCCCGGTGTCTCAAACTGTCTGATTTGATCACTGCAGGGTGTGAAAGATGCTTCAACTCAAATTGTTTTTGCCAGGAAATGTCAGAAGACAAAAAATAATTCAGGCAATCAGAAGAGTCTGAGGAGAAATCACGCAGCATCTGATAGCAGAGGCATTTCCGAATTTCAGAATTTCTGGGTATTGGGACCTTAAATTAGATGAAATCAAGAAGGAATAGAGATGAGTTGTAATCGAGGAAATTTATGCAATTAATATACTCAGCTTGAAAAAAGAAAGACCATTGCAGATGCTTGCTGTGTGTTTGTCTTAGTGAGTGACTGTCACCGAGTGGGACCCTCGCAGGGCTGTGAGCAGCAGAGCATTCACAAATCTGACACCCCCCCATCAGAAAAAGAAGACAAGCCGTATTCTCTGTTGGAGCCGAGCATAAATTCAGCTAAGGGATATAGGGAGCTACACATGTTTATTCCTCTCTCTGCAAACTAGCTTCAGTGGAGAAGTACACAGGGCTTTCTGGACAGGACCCTTATATTTATTTCATGCCGATGGATCGAGCCCTCTCTTGGATAAATCATGCGGGGGCTCGATCAGTATATGCGATGGGAAGATAAAAGCCTCTCCCTCTAGTTTCTGGGTCAGGATTTCATCCAAAACAACCACCAGGAGTAAGCTTTCAGACCCCAGCCGGGCTGTCAAACTAAAGCTCTTCTGGTCATCGGTCAGCCTTATATCATATTCAGTCTCCTATCAGCAGCGGTAACCACATATTCCCTGCTATTTAAACATTTATAGCATTCATCAAAAGTCTTATTTTCATACATTAAAGATATTTGTCTTATTCCAGTCTAACATTTGGGCAAAAGGGAAAATGGAAAGCAAGGTTACATAAAGTACAAACATGAGCACAGTGGGGAATTTTCAATGACTCAGCAGAAGCCCTTTGGTACCGAGGAAGAACTTTTATTTTCTGTATGATTTCTTTAAGATTCAAAGAAACTTTTAAACCTTTAAGAGGCAGATAAAATATAATTTTGATAGTGGATTCTAATTTTCTTCTTCTGAACTTAGGAGATGGATGCTGCTATACTCAGTTTGCTTTATCAGCACTTTTCTCCCTTTTGTAACTTAGTTTGATCCAGTTGAACTTTTAGAGATATATGTTTTATGGATTGGCTTTTTATTTCAAGCTTTAGAGGCAAACTCAGCCATTCTCTCAGTTTCTCCCTTCTTTTGCTGAGCCACAAAGAAGATGCAAATGAAGGGAAGTAAAGGAAGGATTGTGACACAAAAGAGGACAAAATTAAACCACCGCAGAGTAAAAAACAATGCTGCAGTTCCTTGATTGTCCACTTGAGGCTGAGCCCAAAAATCAAGAAACTCCCATAAGGTCCCTTGTTAAAAATGTTCAATCTTAGAGCAGAAATGTGCATGTTTAAAGGCTGACTTCAAACAAAATTGGCATCAATTTCCCATTTTCTTGAAGCAATACACTATATTGGAGTTATTTTTTGTTAACTCTATCATCTAATGACCTTTAGGTAACCTGTACATTTATATTAGCTCATGAATGCTATGACTGTAAGGTGAGTACATTGCAGCCACTTTCCAGGACAAAGCTAATGAAGAGCAGCAGCAGAAAGTGACATAAAAGAGGCCAAAATGAAACGAATGCAGAGATTAAAGATTAAAAAAAAAAAAAAAAAAAGAAGTTTCGTGATTGTCCACTCAAGTCTGGACCCAGAAATCAAGGACTTTCCATGAGGTCCCATGTTAAAATGTCAATTCTGAAGGCAGAAATGCACATGCCAGGAGCCTGATTTGAAATTAATTTCAGCCCATTTCCTCAGTTGTATAAATGAGATAATATATTTGACAACATGGACATTAATTCCCCTTTTAAAATTGTTTTCTGTTCTGAGACAAAGTGGGACAACCTAATCAGAGTCCTTTAGAGCAGGAAAAAGCGGGAGCTAGGAGAGATTAGCGTAGACGCTATCAGCTTTAGAAGCAGTTTTGTCAGTTCTGGAAGGCATTTCTTTATCTAATGAAAAACAAAAAACAGCACCACAAGCATCTTCTACAAACATGTTTTGATGAGAGTGTGTTGGACGAAGTGGCTCATGTTCTGCCGCACAGTAGAGCCCACCTACTTAATGATCTGATTGGCCTGTAATAAATGTGACTGACAGAACAATCGTCCAATCATCTGATAGATTTGCTTTTCAAAGGTTCTGCCCTCTCCAGAACCCTTTCTATGGGCTCTTTCCTAGATGGACAAGTGAAATATCTTGATCCAAACTGTTCAATATTTTATTGTGAATTGTTGCATCCCTTGCTAGAACCAAACATAAGTGTGCATGAGCGCTATTCTCTAAATTACCTGCAAACTGTCATATGATGACAAAGACGTTTGCCAAAGCAACAGAAGGTTACTGATTCTCTCTGACATCTTATTTAGCAGTTTAATAATTTAATATATTAGGCAGTCATGAAAATACCCAAATGAAAATTATAATTACAAATTAACAACATTTTCGCTCCATATCTGTTAAATTTGTAAATTAGCAGCTGTTTGAAAGGCTGTTTGCTCCGTTAGGCTGAACTGCTCTAGATTAGTTTTCAAGGTTGCTCCTCTGTTGCCAAGTGACCAGCTCTCCGGGGCATTTCGAGGAGGCATTTTGTTCAACGTTTTATCTGTTTGTGGGATTAATGTGTGAATCAATTTTCCAGGGATAAATCTGTGCTTTCTGTAGTCAGTGTTTTGTGTGTCCTAATAAAGCTAACAAAGCACAGTGTAGTGTTTGGCACTTGTTGGATCAGTGTTCAGTTAATGTTTCATCAATTTGACGGCATAGTCATCCGTCAGTATTCCCTCTTGTATCAAAATTCAACAAATAAGTTCCCACACCTGATCTGTGAGAATATTTTTCATAAAGCTGTCAGAGTGCAGGATTATTTTAATGCATGCAAAGCTCAAAAACAGAACTCAGCGTTTCTTTTTCTTTACACAGCACAAAGTACATTTTGATGAAAATCCAAGCAGACTCGTTACCTCCCGATTCTGTTGTTGTGAGAAAAAAGTTTTTCATCTTTTATATATCTGACTACCTCGTCGCCTGTTTGATATTCCTGACATGCTCTTTTCACTCCAATATGTTGAGAGATTGTATCTGGCTTTGGCTGGTATCTCCCCTCTTGTGCTTTTTAAGATTATCCAGCAGACAGAATGTCAACTTGCTTTCACCACTGTATTTAAAAAATTGAGAAAAAAGAGAAGTGGAGGAAGTGCAGCAAAAGTGCTCAGACAAATTATTCCACAAAGTTTCCTTTGATATCTCAGCATGGCGAGGAGTTATTACTTTTTTAATTCCAATAACAAAATTGCCATAACATGACTTATCTTTTGTTTAAAAGTTAATTTCATGGAACATTTGGGTGTTGCGCACCATTATGAAACACTGACGGAAGATGAATTTCTAGAATATTCTCCTCCATATTAAAGAAGGATAACAAGAATCTGCTATTTGTGTTTATTCTGGGCTGTTGCTCAAAGCGTCAGCCTGCAGCACTCCGCATTTAAGCTCCCCTGATTTCACCGAGCAGCAAGCCGCCGCCGTCACCCTCACACCGACAAATAGTTTGAGTTTCAGGTGAGAAATAAACAATAGTGACAGCTGACAGATGCTGGAGATGTTGCACACCGCGTTACATCTTCATGAATAATTCCCCAGCCTTTTATGTTGCCAATGAATTACAGTTCAGCATTCACCACCAAGTAATTTGGGGAAACAGACACATCCAGATGCTGAGGCTGCCAGACTGGGTGGTGTATATCACACACAGGCAGCAGCAGCTGACACACTGGATGCAGGCAGACGCTGCAGCCAACACTTCAGCTGTAATACGTCTGAACCGTTTCCCCCCATCAGCCCGAGATGGAGATGACGCTCTCCTCACAGTGATGAGGGTTCAGCTGGATTCATTTCATCACCTGTTGTGAGGAGTTCTGCTGTGATTCTGTCGGTCTTATTGGAAGTTAGCTCCGTCTCCATATGCTCACAGCTTTTTGGATAGTAGGTTATTTCCAGATTACATCTTGTCACTGTGAAGTAGGGATGTAACGACTAGTTGGCATAATCAAAAAAACTTGGTTACATACATTTTTGCTGTCGGATTTATTTAAAGTCCTTAAATTATGTCACCCATGTTTTTCATGCAAAGTGTGGATAAAACATTTCCTCTTGCTCTTGATGCTGTCAATTTACCTTGGAGCTCAGATGTTGGAGCTGGAATAACATCACATCCAAGCTGAATGCATCCGATCTCCAGAGCTGATACTCTGACCTAAGAGGGTGTTATTAATTTGCAACTTGTGCACTCCAACCTCAGAGATCTAATGGAGCACACCAAATCTTTAAAGCGAGGTGATTCATCAAACATTCAGCAAAGAGCACTGACAAAACAGCACAACATAGCATTATTAGCATTAGTTTTAGCCATCGTGACATCCCTATGTCTCCAGTTCGCTGGGAGTACCTAACCTCTGTGCTGCAAATTAAGGAATTTAAAGTCCTCCATCATCATCAGAAGGCTGAATGGAGACTTGTTGTCTGTAGATTTGGCTCATGTTTTCTCCATCTGGATGCTAACCAGAAAATTTGAGTTTAAGGAATCTTTTCAGACAAAAATCTTACTCTCTGGGAGTATTACATCCTCTGCACTGTCTCCACCATTGTCAGGAGGCATAATGGATGCTTTTTGTCTGCACTAAGGCCAAAGTTTCAGGGCTAACAAGGCTAAAGTTGTGGCTAATAATCCATGCCAACTACACTTTCACTGGCAGAGCAGCATCGCGCTACTGAGCTTCGTCCGTCTGGATGCTAACCAGCAAGTTTGAGTGTATGGAGTCTTTTCAGACAAAAATATTTCTCTCTGGGAGTATTACATCCTCTCCACTGCAAATAAAGGAGTAATGAGTCACTCTACATCATTGTCAAAGGAGTATTATTGTCTGCACAAAGGCAAAAGTTTCAAGGCTAACAGGGATAAAGTTGTAGCTCATTGTTTGTCTGTCTGGAGGCTAACCAGCAAATTGAGTGTTTTAGACCATAACTTAACATTGTAATATTGTAATATGTATCTCCTTGCCAGGAATTCATCATTCTAGGGTCATAAATTAATTTACCTTATTTAATGTGAAAAGTGTTTAAAGCTTCCCTGCCCCTCGCTGCAAACCACTAAAAAACACATTCTGCTCACGCCTGCAGCGAGGGGCAGTGGAGTGTTACTGCTTTAAAGCCACTCCTCTTTTAACCCATGTGGCAGCCTCTAGGGGTGGAAATGCAGGTCCATGCAAAAGTGTGAAAAGTTGTAGTACCCTGAATGTCCACTAGGGGCTGGCTGCAGAAACCTGACACCTTAATGAATGTACACAGGGCAAAGAAGGTTTTTACAACCATAATAAACACTGTTACAGCCTGGTTCAGTCTGAAACTATAACACATGCTCTCACTGTGAGGGGAATTGGTTTATATCGCATCAGTTTTTCTTTTATGAAGGATTTATTGAGGATTTCTAGTTTTGGAAATGTGGGGTCACTATTGGCAGCGTCCATTAGAGAGCATCAACAGCGTCCAGAGGCTGGCTTCCTGCAATTCTTTCACAGCCTGTGGTTTAATATTGTAAAATTATCCAAGACACGAGAAGGTTAGTTTACTATTTAATGAATGCACCTCATGGAGAGAAGCTTTTGTTGAAAAAGGCTCCTTACTTCAATTCAAAAAGTTGGGCAACTGGATGTTAGCAGGCGTGGCGCGGTGCATCCAGGGAGAAGTGTAGTGGTCATGCAGCACAACCTCATCACAATAACACTCCTGCAGCGAACAGACGAGCTGAGCTTAAAAACAGCACTGTGGAGACTGGGCAGGCTGCTCCGACCACTTAAACTAAATATTCATCCTGCTGCTTCTCACTGCCAAAGTTAGATAGATAGATAGATAGATAGATAGATAGATAGATAGATAGATAGATAGATAGATAGATAGATAGATAGACAGATTTGTGGCAGAATCTGATAGGCTCAGTTCTAAAGTGAGTGTACACCCCTCATCAGCTGGTGATTTGAATCACCTGTGCAGGTCGGCAGGTGAGTGTCAGGTGACTGAATGAATAAATGGGTCTATGGCTTCATTTCTGTCTTGTATAGATTCCTCAAACAGTCCTTGTTTAATGATTTTATGATCTCAGTTAATGCTTTGCCTCTCTTTCCTTTGAAACTCAATCTTTTAAAGTACATAGCAAATGTAAATATATTCTAATCTCTCATCTGATCATAACTTCAGTCTTTAAGTCTTTCAAACATTAAATCTGCTCTGATCTAAAGAGAGGACATAGAAAAGGCTCCATGTTTAAGCAGCTGTCTTGTTTACCTCCCGTCATAAATGGGACGTAATTTCCTCTTTATAAACCCTTTCACTGGCTGTATGATGATAAAATACATCCACAAAAGGCCTGCAGAGTTTCCTGAAGTTTAATTCAACACTCAACTTTTAGAAAGTGTGGTGCTTTTTCTTTCCAACAGGTCAGAGTCCTGCAGAACTTTTCCTTTCACTCAGCACAAGAGGAATTTGTCTCGGTGAATTTGCACTGACATGCTGCTACACTGTTCCACAATACAGGATTATCTGAGTGCATGAAGAATAAAAACCACACACGTGGTAGACAGACACTCGGGGTGCATAACATTGTGGTAACATAAGAATAGAGGGTGGAAAATGCAAGATGAGTGTCAATGCAATGATTTTTCAGCCTTTTGAGTCCATAGAGGAAGAATCTCCAAACAAGCAGTGAACCATGAGGTGCTTTGTGGCTCATTCTGCTTGGTTTTGGTAGCAGGTTCATTGTTTTCCTTCACAGTATACGGTTTGATGGTTCCTTCTTAGTGTTGGTGGGTTCATTTTTGAGCAGTGTGTCTGCATTCAGCATCCAAACAAAACAACAAAGTAAGAATACAGGAAAATGTGCTGCTGGCTCTCGGTCTGTGGCTTCCTTTAACTGTAAAGAAGCAAATATTATATTATATTATATTCCAGTGATGCATGCAAGCAGCAAACAGCACACAGAATAGGCAACTTTGGTTATCAAGAGGGCCACGTTAAATTTATATTCACTGTCAGAGGGCCTAATCTTTGCAATTTGTCAAACTTACTCAGAATTTTAAAAAAGCGGCAATATACAAGTTACAATATATATAACTCAAACACAAGTTACAAGTGCAGAGTTAATTGTACCTTCAGTTTGAGCTAAAGAAAAAAAAATGTGTCACTAAGTCAGGTATGCAGGTGTTGCTGCAGCATATTTTACTCTGAACTCTGAACCTGGAGATGACACTTGTAGTGTCAACATATGCCAACAAATGTTACAGAGCTTCAGCAGAAAGTCTGCCTGACCTCTGGATTTGGCAAAACTTGCACTGAGTACCAGATTGATCTGTTGGTATGCTTTGGAAAATTCCATGACCTCCCTGTGTTCAAGACATCTAAGTAGTATCGAACAAAGAGTTGCTATTTCAGGTAAATTTTCCGGTATATTTTGAATAACTAATTTCAATTATATTTACACCTTGCGGTGTTAACTGGGAGGGTACACTTGAATAGTTAAAAAAAAGATACTCTGAGACAGTACATTTCTGTCACCACATAGAAGTGTTGGCAATAAGTCACGCTGTAAAGTGTTGCAGTGTTATTTTGACTCTAAAAAGATGCCATAATTCCATTTATTATTTCTAAATAAACAAAATAAAGAGTTAAATGAACTCTCTGTAGTGTTAATTGCAGATTTAGCTGTGAACAATACATATTATAATGAGCTAAACACTAAACCAAAGCCAGCTTTGGCCTCTTTTGATAAAGGTTTAAAGTATGTTGTGCAGATTTTTTTATTTCCATATTAACAAATGTTTAAAAGGGAGTTTAAGAGAGAAAAGTCCAGACAATTATAGTTAATTATCTCCTTGAAAATATTGCTATTTCTAACATTGTTATAGCAGATTTTTCTCTTTGTGCATACACTTTCTTTACATTTCTTGCTTGTTCATAATCTCACTTTACTTAGTTTTTTTATTTCCTTCATAATGAAGTTGAAGTATAGCTTAAAGATTCTGCATGTTGCAACCTGCTTTCAATTTTTACTTAATTTTATGCTCTTATCTATTTTAATATCTTTATTTGATATTCCAATGCTACACTGTGTATAAGAGCAACTGATCAACAGAATTTCCCCTTGGGGATTAATAAAGTATTTCTGATTCTGATTGTTTTTAGATTTTGAACTAGCTGGCTACTCGCATTTTATATTAAATGTTTGTAAATGTTGAAAAATAACTTCTTTGACAATGTTACATTTGTCCCTTTTGGTAAGTCGTAATATTTGTGCTGGGGATTTCCTTCAAATTGCAACAGTCTGATCCTTTAGGCAGTCATGGGCATCTTAAAGCGGCCCTCTGAGTTATCAAAGTTGTTCATCCCTAGTCTGCATGATTCTCTGCTCTGTGAAGAAAGTTTTCCTTTTGTCACAAACATGTTTTTTTTAAACCGTTAAAATGTTATATGAAAACATCCTACACCTTTTTTGTGTCAAGATAAGTCGACAAAATCTGATATTTTACCAATCACTGTATTTGTATCCAGCGTGAAGACTCTGTGTCTGCCTCCCACTGCTGTCTCGTCTCTGTCTCTGTTCTCCTACAAACAGCCGTCTGTTAAAGAACCATGACGGATAAAGAGAATAAATTGCGTGAAAGGAAATGCCAGCTGTTGGCATACAAACATCTGTGAGTGTTGTGCTAATAACACAGCAGAGTTTTATGTGTCTAAGCTTTTAGTTTCAGAGGGCATCGGATCTTAAATGGAGGAGCCAAAACTCTGAAAATAAGAGTTGATAAATCAATATTTTGTCATTACTAATGGACCGAATAGAAATGTTTAAGGTGAAAGAGTTTTCTTCAAGTTCTGTGGCCTTCTCTGTTATATACAGCGTTAAGTGTCTTTCACCTTTCTGTCGCGGCGTTCAAGGCCCACGTCTTAACTGATGTTTTCAGTACTGCAGAAATCTCTGCTGAAAGAAGAGGATTAAAAATCCATGTGAGGTACAAACCAGTATCAAACAGAACGATGAGTGAAGGTGTTTTCACCACATTTCTTCAATGGTGCTGGAGTTAAGCTACAACGCCATCACACTCCATGATATTCACATGACGGCAGAATTGACTGGGTCCACGTTTGGTATCTTAAAATGCATTTAGGCCCAGCTGGAGCTCCACATACACACACAGTCATGCACAATCAAACACTCAAGGTGCATTTCCACCAAGCAGTCCAGTTCAGTTCGGCTCAATACGACACTTTTTATCGGTGTTTCCAATATTTGATAAGTTTCGTTTCTATCTACATTGTTGTTTTTCTGCTTTAAACCATCTTCTGAACAAAATTCACCTCCTCACTGTAACAAAAGTGAAATAGTTCCTACCCCTTTAAGGCCCTTTCCTCCACGTGAGCTCAGCCTGATCACACAAGTTGACCAGTCTGCTCTGTGGTGATCGACCTGTTCGACACTGCTTTGTGCCATGTTGTCAACAGCTCTGCATCCATCCTACCATCTTTGCTTTAAGCTATGTTCGCACCATTGAAAAATATCAGTGCTGCATGTTGTGTGTTCAAATGGTTCATATTTACTGAGTTGAGTTTTCGACCTTCTGACCTGAAAGCTACTAGAGAAGGGAAAAGGCCTGTCTCCTAGCCACAACATGGGTTCCCGCTTTCTTGATCCGTGACCAGCCGTGCTGGATGTTTCTACAAGTCCGGATGATCACCCCAGTTCCTCCTCCTCTCTCTCTGGTCTATTCTTTCTCTCACGGGTGCTCCACTAGTTCTAACATGAGTTTCAGCATATTAGTTGGGTAAAAACAAACATTAAATTACCGCCAGTAAGCAAAAAAACACGCCGGTAGCTAGCTAGTAGTTGTGCTAACTGGCTGACTTAGTTCACCATACAGCTCATGAAAGTGTTCAACAAATATGAGCTGAATTATCAGATACTCAAAACTCTGCAGAGGCTTTCTCCCTGTTCCTCCTCTCTGTTGTTCTGTCTCTGAACCCTGGAATAACCATGTAGAGGAGTGCTAATGCCAATATGCAGCGATTTTACTTCCTCCATCCTCCTCTGTCTAAGATGTCATCGGGTTGCCATTTACGATGCCGATTGGCTGTCATGCCATGACTTCAGGTAAATTTCTCACCAAAGTTAGACATTTCTAACTTCGGGGCGAGAAGCAAAAGAAGAGAAATTTGTACCACTTGCTTGCACAATTTTGCATCTTGGGCCAAAGGGCTTAAACTGCTGATGCAACAATGGTAGCACTTGTGGGCCTATTTTGGTAGGACTGAAGCATTTCAAGCAGCTAGTACTGCTGTAGACAGGGGAAAAGGGAGAAGTCCTGATGCCACTGACATTTTGTCTTGTCCATAGAAGTACTCTATCACAAACAAATCAACCAGACGCAGTAAAGGGCATGTAAGCTTGCAGCTCTGTAGAGTTCCAGGCTTAAGTTTGTAATGGTGCTAAATGTGTCGGCACTTTCCCTTGAAGCCATAAACACAACCTGGCATCACGGCTCGCTCAGTTTTACGCCTGTTGCCTCTTTCACTGTTACTATCAAAAAGCAGTTACCATCGATCAGATCTAATAGAAGGGAGGTATGGACGGCATGAGCAGCTCAGACAAAGAGATCCATTCTCCTTTTCTGTGTGTAAATGTGAGGATTAGTTGGGGGGGAAAAGTTAGGCTCTTTGGAGAACAATGAAATCAATAAAACACAGACTCCTCACAGAAAGAGCGGTAACTCTGCATCGACTGCTGGCTGCTCACACACTCAATCAGATTAACTAATGAAGCAATTATTGATCTGGAATGGGGATGCTAGCCAGCACAGGACTGGTCATTAAGTGGATCTTCCTTTCCCTTGGCCATGCTGAAAATGTCAGGGTCACTGTGTTCACTGTGTTCACTGCATGACACAGTTTACCACTCTGTCGGTGACTAATCACTCGTCTGCCTCCCGTGAGGAGTTACGAGGGGGCCGACGTCTCCGCAGGACAGCCGGAGGGGATTGTGATTTTCACAAAGCAGCATCAACCTGTGCTGTATTAGCAGCTTCGACGCAGGAATGCAAAACAGAAGTGACCACTGCACGGCCGCAAATGAGCCACTCAGCTGCTCTGCCAATTGTGGTTATTGGCCCTGTTAGATTTGTTCTGGCAAAGCAGAAATTTATTATTTTTATACTTGAATCACACCTTGGATAATTAGAATAGACCTGCAACATGAGTCAGTGGAAGAAGAGGGGGAAAAAGATTTTCTGTCTGCAGCTTCCCTGAATGTCAAAAATGTGTACTTTTATTGCCCGAGTCCATAGCAGTGCGGGGTTGTTTGTTTCCACGCTCGGAGCGGGGAGCGGTGTCACAAGATGTCTCACTGGATGTCAAAATAAGAGCTCTCTTTCTTTCATCAAATAAAAGACAGCAGGAGCACGGTGCAGCTCCTCCAATATGACATGATATATTGTAATTCATTAGTCTGTGTGTAATCTCTCTTTGCAGTCACAGGGACTGAGCGAAAATGTTCTCCGGTGAATATGAAATGAACCTGGGCTACAGACGCATTTATTACCCTGAGAAGAAGATGAAGTCCCAGGATCTCCCTCACAGCTTTTTTTGTTGTGGTGCACAAGCATAATTTTGTGGCCCTGCCCCAGCAGCAGCAGCCGAGGTGAGGGGTGTAATGTTTCGGGGTTGTCTGTCCATCCAGCCATACTTCTGTCTGTCCATTAAGGTTATTCCTGTGATTAGGGATGTACGATATTATTGGAACAGCAGATAATTGCCTAAAACGTTGATCACTGTTTTGGCTGATATGGACAATTTCAACAATATTCACCACTGATATATATTGGCCATATATATTCGTATATTGGCTGTAAATTTGGCAGAATGTATGATGAAAAACATCATTTATCAAGGATTATAATGTTGTTTTTCTTTTATTAGCATCTGTTTTTAACACAAGTAGACTGTCACCATGAAGTGAGCAGGTCTATTTTGGTAAAGTGGATACTCCATATTTGAATATATATTCCAGTAAGATCCATATTTAACCTATAAATATACATCTGAATTGAAAATACAGTGCAGCAGCACATTAGGGCACCTCAAGCAGTGAACCACCCGATCCACAGAGAGAGCAACCCGACTGTCCACCTAAAGAAAATGGAGGACAGGCAAAGCCACAACATGGAGGCACTTTGGGCTCCACATCACCAGTGGCAAAGTAATGAACAAAGACTAGGCTTTGTGTCGATTCTATGCAAAGCAGCTGGCCCACTCCTCATCCACAACAAAGCAGCAGGCTCAATTGTTGA
Source organism: Cetoscarus ocellatus (assembly GCA_037902135.1). Lineage (NCBI taxonomy): Eukaryota > Metazoa > Chordata > Actinopteri > Labriformes > Labridae > Cetoscarus > Cetoscarus ocellatus. The sequence continues at coordinate 885,934 of JBAMNC010001626.1, read as the reverse complement.
CCTCAGACCTCAAAGACAAGATTGCAAGATTCATATGCCGGTGTGGCCTTGAGAGAGGAAAAAAAAATCGAATGGAAATGCTGCCAGGGTATGCTTGACTTTGATTTTTAGGAAAAGTGAAGGAACAGAATAAAATCAACTCCATTCTTTAGCCTCCCGGGATACCTCTTATCGGTGTGGCATGTGCTCCGTGCACACTATTTCACCATTTCTCTAAGTATTAACAGTTTAAATCAATAAAACTGTGCAGGAGCAAAAGTTACTACTGCTTCCTGTCTGACTGCATGTGAATGGAGTTTAATAAGCCAATTAGGTTTTTATTTCATCTCTTGCTCACCTCATCTCATGGATTTTCCTCCACTCATGCACAAATGTTCACTCTGAATTTAGGACGAAGTGATTAAATGATGGACTTTAAAGGTTAATGTCATTAGGCCTCTAGAATATCCAACAAAATCCCTCCATCCCTCCTCTCGTCCTTCACTGTACTTTGACTGATGGGCGTTATAAAACCTCCAAGGAAACCTAAAGCTGCCAGACGGTTGTCCTCGAAAACTTAGTCTTTGACCAGCCTCACCTGAAATCTCAATTATGACCGTGGTTTTATTGTTTAGTAATTGAACAAAGTGCTCTGGGCTTGGTCATCACTCAGTCTCATTCGCTTTCACACTCATGGGGGGGGAGAAAAACAGAAATCAAATAGTTCTCTTTCCTCCCTCTCTCTCTCCCGGCGCACTGAGGCAAGAAAAATATTGCTTTGCGGTTAACTTCTAATCAAATTGCATTAGGTTTTTCACAGCCTGTGCCCTCACTCCATTTGCACAAACCATCACAGACCAACATGAATTTCACACCCGGGGTGAGGAATACTCGCTTCTCCGCCCTGATACATTTCTCCCTCTGCCCCGACACACGCTGCGAGCACACGCAGACACGCCGCCGCACACACACTCCGTGATCATACGAGCATGATCACGCAGTTACAGCACAGTGGTGTGTCGCTTTATTTGCAGCGAGTGCAGTTTTTAATGACATTTTACATGCTCTGATGTTATTTTTTACCAACTTCTGGATTGGACTTTTTTGAAAGTGTCACTGCTATATAAGTTTTTGGACTTTCCGTCTAAAAAAACATCCAAACATTCCTCATCTGCAGTCCTGATCTTTTTGTCATCTCTTAAGCAGCCCACATGAAACACCCCATGCGAAGTAAACATGGACGAAAGCTGTTTTTCTCTGCACAGGGAACAAAAAATGAAGAGAAGTGAAGCACTGTGTGTGCCAAAGAGCTGCCATTAATTCTAATTATTAACATAGCCATTATATGGATATTAATTATTGTACCCCTGCTCTTCAATGTGCTCAGAGAAATAATTGAAAACTAAAGAGATATGAACGAGGATTTAAATAATTAATTACTCTTGAATTATTTATATTGAATTTTCCTCATTATAATTAACTTTGGACACTCATCCTATAGGCTGCTGTTCCTTCTGTCCTCTGTCCTCGAGGCATCGTGTCTCTTCTGCATGCTGAACATCTCGATTAAAAGGAAACCTAAGGGTCACTGCTTTCACATAAAAGTACAAAAACTTGTTTGTAAGGTGGTGTAAAACCTACTTTACTGGCACTTCTTCTGTTCTACTGGTCCTGTTATGATTTTTTGTGTGATTCATAGGAATTACATCATATTACTTCAAATAATAGCTCATCCAGATTTAGCCTGGCAATGACTTACTTTCAACAAATGAGGGGAAGTGTCAATTAGAGAGCGCTGAACAGATCATAAATAATGAGAAAAGAGATAGAGAATATAAAGACGAGCCTTCGGGGCAGCCCACACAGAGATGAATTCAGGCATATCCGCACAAGGTTTTTAATCATATAGGCATTTCTTCTACACGGATATGACATTCAGGGTGCCTGAAAATGGGTCCCAGCGTGGACAGATCTAAGCGTTTCTGTTTGGGCAACAAATACAGACAGTTTCAAAAATGTTGAGGTCATAGCCCCACCTCCCCTTATAATGTATGCAAGAACTTTGATAACAACAGAAACATTGGTGACCCTAGGGCCTGTTTACACAACAATGAAAAAGGCCGAAAACGGAGAATTTTCGTTGCGTTTGTGCCTTCCGTTTACACGAGATAGAGATAGAGTTTACAGTGCCCAGAGTGTCTGAATCCACAAACTTTTGAAACCAGAGTGAAAAGTTTTAACATTTTTGTTTTCATATCTGTGTAAACAGGAAAAGCTGTTGACCTATGAACAACAACAACAACAGCTATGACCAACTACTGAGCAACATGTGACGACGACAGGTCTATGATTGGTCCATGGATCTGTTACTAGCTTTAGTTCTTACTTTAGTCCACTTGTCTCTGCCCACCTCCCTTCCTTCGCCCACACACCCAACACAGCATCGTGTGGATGGCTGTTCATCATGAGACTGGGATCCACATTCAAGATTTCCTGCTGCTTAACAGAAGGTTTTTTCATATGTTTCTATGCACATATGTGTATCCATAAAATGAAGAGTTTGTCTTCAGCCTTTTGTAAAGTGTCTTGAGATAACACTTGTTATGAATTGGCGCTGTACAAATAAAGATTGATTGATTGATTGATTGATTGAACATGTGTGCTGCTAACTGTGTTCGGCTTGTTACGCTCCTCCAACAAAATGTGGATTTGCTGCGTCAATACTCTGACCAGTGGAGACACATTTGTTATATTCGCCAAGGACACTACAAACTTACATCGCCAACTACTGGCCTGGCATGCTTGCTACAGCGTTTTCAGTTGTTCTCGTGGATATGTGTGAACATGCATCGTTATCACACCATCTCTGTGTGAACACGGAGTGGTTTTGAAAACGTAAAGGAAAAACCTTTGAATTTCTGATGACAACATTGTCATGTAAAAGAGTCCTAATGTTCTCTTCACCACACAAGTCCAGTCTGCTCTGATGGGTTACAGGTCAGCCATATTGTCAATGACTTTGCATTAAGTGATGTCCCAATACAGGATAACAACCTCCATGTATGTACTGAGTTTGGTCTGGATCCTGGCTCTATTCTGGATCTGGTGACCCAGAGGTGTATCTTTCACAGGGGTTGTGGAAAAGCCACTGCCAGCTGCTTGGTGCAGGTCTGCGGTCTCTGAGTGATTTTCTAGTTTGTCTGTTTGTTTGTTCACAAGTTTACACAAAAACTACAAGTTGGATTTTGCTGAAATATTCAGAAGATGTTGGTAATGGTCCAACTTAGAAATGATTAGATTTTGGTGGTGATCCAGATAACTGCCATTAGCAAATGATCGTTTTTGCTCAATAACTGTCTAACTAATAATGATATCAACATGATTCTGAGTGCTAGGTGTTGGTTTTCAGGGTCAAGGAATCAGATTATCATGGAACTATTGCTTATGGATGCAACAGCAATATGTGAGCTACCTACCTAAAGGACTCTGTTGCGTTGTCGGCCACTTTCCGAATCGTCCTCTTTATGTCATGTTCCACGTGTGATCAAGCAGCTCAGGAAGACTCTGAGGCCGTCCTTCCTGAAACTTCCCATAAAATGTCAGGAGCATAAATGTGAAAACAGCTTATGTGTGTTTTTGCTGATGCATGTGTGCGACAGCAGGGGTGGAGAACAACATGTAAGTTTACTCTGGTTCAGCAGTTAAGTACACGACCGAGCTTTTGGCAGATGTCGACTCTTTTTTTTCTTTTACAACATTTGAGATGAAGATGGACTTTTTTCTCTTTCTCTGTTCCTCTCTGCACCTGTGTGATGTGTGCAGTTACAAGTAAGTTTGCAGATTCAGATTTCAAGCTGCGATTCGCTCACCGAATGTCACGGCTGTCAGTCTGAAATAACAAAATAAATAAAAAATATCAGAATGTCAGCTTTCAGGAGCTCAGAAGAAGCAGCCTTGTCTATCTTGATGACACAGATTTTTGACATTGAGGTACTGTCGTGTTAACGATGTTTTTATTTTTGCTATTGCAGAATCCAAATCCAGACATACAGGCTGATTTTGATGCTTGATGATAAACCAATTAACCAGCAGGATGATGGACAGAAAACCAGTCCACATCTCAGGGCTACTTTTTAATAATCATTCGACGGCTTCAGGATTTGAAGCTCTAAAAGACTAATTAAAAATGTTTTCTTTGCCTCCTCTTTTCTGACACTTTACTGATCATGCAGGAATACTCATCAGAGTACATAATTGTCAAACTAATGCTCATAATACTGGGATACACCGTGTACTTGTGCCTCAGTGAGGCTTCAAAGACAGGTTAGAGGATTATGTGTTCGTGCCTGTGTTTTTTTTTCCCAGGGTGAAACAAGTGTGAGGGTCTGCTCCACTGAAGGTTCCCCTCCTTTGTGTGAGGAGGGGGGTTGGTTGGTTAGAGAAGAGAGGAGTTGAGAAGATGAGAGTAGAGAGGGTGAGTGGGAGGAGAGGAGGGAGTACGGTGGGGGATGCACTGAGGGGGATCTGAAGAGAAGGGGTGTGGCAAACTTAGGGCTGGGAAATGCACAAATATGAGACTAGATTTCTCTGTCACAATACCTAAACTATGACTTTATAACTCTGGTAAAAATAAAGGTTGTGATGCCTGTTTGAGGGCACTGCAATAAAAGAAGACATCCAAGGCAGGGGGGGCATTGAGGGGGAGAGTGGAGAGGATTCTGAGCTGATGGTGCCCATAAATATATCACCATACCAGCAGAGATGGGCAGTAACGTCACTTCAGACAGTTGTTAGTAGCTTAATTACAATTAGCTCTGTGGTGGCTTAAGCTGCATTTCTACCAAGCAGTCAAGTTTAGTTAAAAAGGCTGATCCAGGGGCAAAAATGACTGGGAACTAGGGATGCACGATATTGGATTTTTGACGATATTTGATATGCCGATATTTTTAATTCATTAGCACCGATACCGATATTTCTGGCCAAGAGCACAAGCACTGTGCTTAACAAAAATGGACTTATTTCTTTCAGTGTTACAGTATATTTTTGTGAGGAGCAAATTTAAAACAAGAAAAACAGCATTTAACTCTTGTAAAACTAAAACCCTTAATTTTGAAATGTCCCCATGCAGTGATGAGAAGGTGCATCAATACTGTACACAGGGCCGCCCCTGGCCAAATTGGGGCCCTAAGCTGAATTTTATTTTGAGCCCCCACTGTTACGAATTAAATTCACCTAGAGGTGGCGACAATTTACCTCCATAAAAAATAGCCCAAAACTTCCATTGATAGCATAGATTGATAGGCTATAAACTAGGCTTTACATGATCAAGATTTTGGGGCTGATCACCGATTAGTGAGTTTAAAAAACGATCACTGATAGGATCACAAGAAGGAGCAATATGTCTATTTAAATATGTAAGTTGATCCAATGTAGCCGATCAGATCGAAGGAAAGCCTGCTATCAACCTGGACCAACAAACGATGACCTGGTTCCAGACAGGCAAAAACGACAGTCTGAAATAATGTCTTTCCCCCTGTAATTTTGGCTGTGAAAGGGGAAATGTGCTGAAATTCAAATTATTTATATATAACACTAGTTTTTTCAGACTGTCATTTTTGCCTGCCAGGAAATGTCCCCCCCATGTCACTTTGGGGGGAAGAGGAAGAGGATACGGACCAGAATTGGGTAATAAGATCAGTCTTTTCAACCAACTAATGATGAATATAAAATGTGTTCTGATATAAAGATACTGGCAATGCTGTCAACATATATTTTACCTTATATTTGAATTTTTATTTAGCAGCCAATGTTTTCATATTCCAGCTTCACATGTATGTAGAAAAAATTAACAGCAATAACACTATTTTAAACCCTGTTTATTTTTTTCAACAGATTCAGTGTGTCAGCTGCTGATGGTGTGTGAAAGGGCCTCCAGCTGATGATCCTGTTTTGTGTCTTGCTTGCATTGCAGGATAAATATCTAATGACATAACTGCTGTCTGATATCTGTGTGCTGTGATTGTTGTTTAAAAGTTCTTTTTGTTTATTTCTGCATATTATTGTTAAAGAAAGAAATTGAAATATCTCAACCTAAGTCGGAAATAATTTGTTTCCCCTTGTAACTCTGTCTGTGAAAGGGGAAATGTGCTGAAATTCACCAAGATAATTAAGTATGGCCTGGATTACACACAGAACAACTGAATATGTGGGCAGGATTCACTTGTCCATCACATCACTTGAAATCATGGAGATGAGGACAGGAAATACTGTGATCCTGATTATTTTTAATGTTTCCCTTTACTTTACCCAACAAAGATTAAGAACAAAATCTTGAAGAGTGCATAATGTTTTTAAAGTTATATGCTTGCCTCGTTTTTCCGATGTCCTCAATTCGGTGAATAGTAAAAGAAAAAGGTGTTGAATAACACAGGTTAAAGTATTTGTTTTGGTGGATGAGCCACGTTACTTAGTAAAACCTCCCTGATAAAACTACAACACTGAAACGATGAATCAAACACCGCAAATGTGGGTAGCTTCCTTTATTTAGGCCAAATCAAGCGCTGTATCATAGTTCCTCTGTTGTTACATACAACACCGGCACACGGAGGAGCAAGTCGTCTGCACTGCAAAATGACATATCCAACAGACAACAACGGTAACAGCCACACTTTAAATGGAAAATATCAGGCCTTTGGTCCACAGAGTGGATCGTGGCTGCATCAGACAGCGGAGAATGCGTCCCCTTGCGCAAAATGGAGCCCCCCATGGATCCTGGGGCCCTACGCACAGCGCGTGTTTTGCGTTTAGGGAGGGGCGGCACTGATTGTACATCTGTGTAATTTGCCAAAATTCCAGCAGATATATGGCCAACATGTGTGGCTGATATATCGGCTGTAAATATCTGCAAAACTTTCAATATTGGCCAATACAGATACTTAACTTTTTAGGATTATATCAGCCTATACCGATATCAAACTGATAATATCTTGCACCCCTAGTGGGAACACCTGTTTGGGACACTAAACAGGTGAACATTGAACAGGTAACTGGAAACAGGTGAGGGTCATGATTAGGTATCAAAGGAGCACCCCTGAAAGGCTCAGGAAGTAAGTAAATAGTCCAACAGTCCAAGAACAAAGTTTCTCAATGTACAATTGCAGGAGATGTAGACATTTCATCATCTACGGTCCATAATATCATCAAAAGATTCAGAAAATCTCTGTATGTAAGCAACAACGCTGAAAACCAACATTGAATGCCTGTGACCTGTGATCCCACAGGCAGCACTGCATTATAAAGCAGCATCATCCTGTAAAGGATATCACCACGTGGGCTCAGGAACACTTCAGAAAACCATTGTCAGTTAACACAGTTCATCTCTACATCTAAAAGGTCAAGGTCAAACTCTACCAAGCAAAGACAAAGACAAATATCAACAACACCCAGAAACACCACCGTGGAAAAGTCTGCTGTGGTCTGAGTTCACATTTCCACATCATGTACGTGGTGTCCTCTGGGCTTAAGAGGAAAAGGACCATCCAGACTGTTATCAGAGCAAAGGTCAAAAGACAGCCTCTGTGATGGTATGGGGGGGTGTTGGTGCCCATGGCATGGGTAACCTGCACATGTGAAGGCTCCATTAATTCTGAAAGGCACGAACAGGTTTTGGAGCAACATGCTGCCATCCATCTTTTTCAGGGACGTCCCCGCTTATTTCAGAGACATTGAAGACACATTCTGCTTGAGTTAAAACAGCGTGGCTTCAGAGTTAAAGAGTGCAGGGACTAGACTGACCTGCTGCAGTCCACACCTGTCTCCACTGAGGATGTGTGGAGCAACTGATGTTAAGAATAGGAAGGACCTATAAAGCTTATAGAGTGTTGTTAAAAGGAAAGGTGATGTAACACAGTGGTAAACATGCTCCTGTCCCAGCTTTTTTGGAACGTGTTGCAGGCATCAAATTGAAAATTAGTGAATTTTGCATATATTTGGACAGTAAATATCCTGTCTTTGTGTTGCATTCACGTGACTACAGGTCGAAGAAGATTGACAAATCATTGTATTCTGTTTTTAGTTGGGTTTACACAACGTCCCAACTTCATTTAAACTGGTGTTTGTATTGACTTTAATGTTTCCTGTCTGACGCAACATTTAAAACAGAGTATCTTGGGGTTAATAAACGTATAACTATAAGAGTAATTAATAGTTTTTCATTGTTTCCCAACCCTACTCACTACATTAAAATCACGTTTCTCCCAGCCTTAAGTGAACTTGTGCGCTCTCGTGAGTGTAGGGGTGTGTGTTGGGGGCGTTGTTGCGGTGGGGGGAGGACAGGAAGGGGGGGCCTGGTGGGAGGGAGTGGTGGTGGTTTTGGAGAAGAGGGGGGCATCAGGGGGGCGGTGCTTCAGGAGGCATCCCCCCGCCCTCGCGCTCGTCTGTGTGCCCCTCGAACAATTACCTGTTCCTCCTCAGAGCTGATGTGAGCGCGTGTTGGCGAGTAGAGCACATGCCCGGAGAAGTCTGATCCAAGAACTGTCTCAAACCCTCAGCACAATCTCGTGAGGAACATTTACTGCACCCAGACCTTCACGCGCGAGACCCCAGACCTCAGACCAAGTGGTTTATTACGCACCTTTGAATCCAGCCGAGGACCTGAGAGTCGACAGGATGCACTTGTTGTCTGCCAGCTGCGTGTCCGCGCTGCTCCTCACCGCTTTTCTCTGCAAAGGTAAGCTCACCCACCTACTGGCTTCTCACGCGGGGTGCGCTCGTGCACCGCGGCTTCAGGTATAATTAAAGGTGTGGGGGGGTCGAGGTGGCATCACGCAGGTGCCTCCGAAAAACTTCAGCCCGGCTTATCGAGCACATTTCCGGGGAAAGTGGAGCAGAAGGGGCCGGTTTGTGGTCTTCTTAGTTAGTGAGACATTTAATATAATGTCGCCTAAAGTTTCAGCGGCGACTTTGATGTCCTGTGGCCATTTTAGGCGTCTGCCCGGTCATTTCTGTGACTCTTAAAAGGAGCTCATTCATCGCCACATGGGGTGTTTGGTGGCTCATAAACCGCTTAAAAACTCCAACTCATTGTTAAGACTTAGTGGCCTTAAAGGGCAAATTCAGTGAATTAAGGACCTCCAAATGAATGATAGTTGCCCTAGGGGCCCATAATCTACTTCTTTAACTTATTATATCAGTTGAATTAACCTTAAAAGCATTAATAATAGGGATGCACAACATCCAATATGTTGATATTTCCAAACTCTATCGAGATTAATACCAATATTTGGTATATATTCATGGTTACAGCCCATTTATGTTGGAAACAGGTGTGAAAATATCAAAAACTAGGGATTTGAGCCTAAAACCATCATGTAGCCTTAAAGAGCAAACTCAGTGTTAGTTTAAGGACATCCCAAAAAGATGTCTTATTGTAGTCTTATCATTGCAGTCTTACTGCCCTAAAAACTACTCTTTTAACCCATTATATCAGTCAAATAATAACAAAGTGTTTGATTTGGAAGGAAGCACAAGTCAACAGGAACTGAAAGCAAGTAGCAAGTCTGGAAATATCAGACAGGAAACAGGAGCATGGTTCATTCTGTAAAAATATGACATTCTTAACTGAAACAGTAGTCATGAAATCTTTAGATAAATATTTGCATAAAGCCATTGAAATATATGGCAAAGGTATTAAGTTATGGATTCTAGACATTTAATCTTTCCTGATATCCAATATGCTGATACTTCCAAACTTATAATCATGGATAATGGTATCAGTGCTGATATTAAGCCTCAATTTAACTCAAATTGACCTGTTTCTTGTGTTAGAAATAGACGTGAATCAAGAAAACAACATTTTATTATCTTATTCTCTACTGTTGATTCATAGGAGTGGTCATCGAGTGATAATGAGGGAAACCATCAGGGTGCACTGTATTTTACAGCCAATATAGGGGATATTTATGGCCATTTTGTATCAAAATGTAGGCTGAATAATCTTAATATCTACAGATACAATTACTAACTTTTCAGGCAGAACTGATATTGGTGAGATAACATCGTGCATCCCTAATTAAATTTGTAATGGTGGCGTACAGCTTGAATTCAAGGATGCTGTGAAAGGGACCAAACATTTAGCTGGGCAATTAATCCAGTTTTAATTCCATTAATGCTTCTTACAACTATGAAAACAAAATAATTAAGATTAAATGATGCCTTTACCACTCTTTCATACATCATGATGGTTTCACATTTGTATTTGTAACATATATTTGCATTTATGTATTGTTTGAATAATGAAAGAATGAAAGTGAGAGTGAATTATATGATTGCATGTGGTTTGAGTCGTAAATCAGTGAGTACTTGTGTTTTCTAGTCATTTTTTTGCCATGATTGAGCAGCCCTACTGGAGATATTTGATGAGGGGAGGAGGCCTAATTATATCCAATGAAGGGTGTTCTTTTGTGCAGCCTCTCGGTAATTGGTACAGTACATCTTATTATTGCTTGTAGAGCTCATGTTTGGCACAGTTAAGGCAAATAATTAAAGTAAGTAATCCTGGCTGATGTGTGGTCACCCCAAATTCACCATGCCCAGCTTTCTTTAACTTTACTCGTCTTAGTTAATGGTTAATTAAAGGTCCATAAAGTGACTTTTCTTTTTGTAAATCGCCCATGCGACATGAAATATTGCCCATTGTGCCACCCCCATTCTCTCCAAACCCCCCCTCATGATGGGAGAGGCAGCCAAGTGAGAAAGGGTGGGTGGGGGGATTCATCCTCACCCACTCCCCACATGTGCTCCTGCCATGATGTCGTCATGATGGCTCACATTTTCATGTGTTTTCTGTCCCGTTAATGCCGGCTGCTGTGCTTAATGATGATGCGTGCACATCCTGACTGATTTATTGTAATTATAGGCTGCCTGTTGGTCGGGGGGGAACAGCTCCTGACAGGCTCCCTCTAGTAATTACACGTAGGAAAGGACTCATTTTGGCCGTGGATGTGTAATGGATTGTAGGAGTGAATGCTTCTGAGTTTTTAGCAGGGAAATTTGGTTCTTTAGCTGGAAATTGAACACTTGGCTTAAAGTGGTGATTAAAGTATGCTTTGAAAAACAGATCATGTCGTCCCTGGCGGCTGATGAAACAAGGACAAGAGGGTTTTTTTTTAAGAATATGCCTTCCTGTTTCTTTGTGTTTCCTTGTTGTCTGCTCTGTCTGACTACAGGTAGGTTCGCCATGTGTTCTGTCACTCAGCCATTCAGCAAAGCAAAGCTGTACATCATAAGGCTGGGCAACAAGGACCAAAACTCATGTCTCATGTATGTTTAAGGCTGGGAGATTTATCAGGCTTTTGCGAATATATATTTTCAAACTATAAACTAGGGCTGGGCAATATATGCATTAGTTCAAATAATTAAAATCAAGACTTTTTTTCTTGACTGACTCCAATTGTAAGGTGTTGCAGTGTCTGAAAATGTAAATACTAAACATTCACAGGCTGTGATGATGGTAGGCCCTTTCAGGTTTTGCACAAGCACATGTTAAGGTTCACACATGTTTTTTAAATGAGATTAAGTATTGATAGAGAGCTTCATGTTAATACACAGTGAAAATAGCTCAGCCTTCAGTGTCCATGTATAAAAACCTGCCTACATTTGAGCTGTATAATCACACTCTTTAAGAAAAATTCTGTTTGGGTTGGAAGTGTATTTTCACAACATAAAGGCAAAACTTGATTCATGTAATTTTTTAAGAGGGAATAAGTGGACTTAAATCATAAAAAAACACCTATTTTATTTTTAGGCCAAATCATCCAGTCCAAATATAAACAAACAAATATCGGTAATATTAACATAGTTTTGTTGTGCTAAAATGAAGCTGGATGGTTAAAGTGTCTCTGTGGCAGGTAGCAGAATAATGTTTTTGTAACAAAACAGGTAAATCTTTAACACTTTTAACATTAGCAAAGCAAGTACAGTATATGATGACTGTGTGAAATGGCGAGCTGCAGCCCATAATGTCAAACCAAATGATCCGTCCTTTAAACTTAATTATTATGTTTTTAAAGTTGTTTTTTTATTGAGACATATATCCAATATCACCATTTAGCTTAAATATGTGAAGATATTCATTTTTTTGTCCATATTTCTCCGCCATAAGACCGATATTCAGGCATTTGCACAGAATTAAAGCATCTGCATGAATTTACCCCCTCACAGAAAATATTTAGCCAAATCATTTATTCCTCTGTCATCACTATGCTACAGTTAAAGTTGTAGATCTTGAGTATTGACACATCAGATATCAACAAAACCAAATTACAAAGATAATTTTCAGGTCAAAGATACTGAACCTTACCTGCCTTCTCAGCTCAATGAGTTTAGTATTGCTCTTAAGTTAGAGAAATCAGAAGCATTATCATATCAGCCACAACAAGAGCAAACAGAACTAGCACTTTTCTTTATTTCTTTTTAAAGTTGATTAGGAAACTGTTAAAGCAAGAGCACCATTCTTAAAGTATCAACAAGTACTGAAATTGGGAAAACCCAAAAAATCCCAAGCCCTAAATTTGTATCTCTGTTTTCTGAAAGGGAATTACAGATGATAGTGCCAGTATCTTACACGTTTATTTTCACACAGTGAAAATAATAATGGCACCAAAACTGCAGGTACAGACCCCCAGGATTGGCTAATTCATTGTTTTAGATGATCAAAAACTTCATTCAGGTTCATACACTCCCTAATTTGTGTTTAACATTGGCAACAGATCTATATTTTGAGGTTGTTGAAAGCATAAACAGCTAAACTAAGTGATTGATTTTGGCTCACATTGTTAACCAAATAGTTTGAAAATTGTTGGACTTATCAATGAACACATGGTCCTCCCCTCAATTCCAACCACTTCTTTTGCATGTTGATGACATATTTGAGCAATTAAGACATGCTGTGAGACTTAGTTTTTGGTTTTTGACCTTAAAAACCTTTAAGTAACCAATACCGGTGATTAGGATGTCTTCTTTTATTGTTTTAGTATTGGACAAGTTTCAATATCATACAATTTTTGTGCAGAGCAGGATCAAAAATCCACATGGCTGTAAAGGCATGACGTTTAGGGCTGCAGCTCGCCATTTTTGCAGTCATATTGGACTTTGAGTTGTTAATGAAAAAGATGGAAAAGATTTGTAGTGCTCAACCTTATTTGCAACCTCTCTTGTCAATCTGACATTGCTATAAACACCAATTTGCTGCCTGTCTGAGATCTTGAAGACAAAAAGAGACTATCTTTCATTTAACCATAATTCAATCTACCTAATATACCTAAATGTATATCTTGTTTCTGAAATTCTTGGTTTATCTTCGAGCAATGATTTTGAGTAATAGTATTAAATGGAATGATAGTACCCCATTGAGGCTTAACTTTTCAAATAGATCAGCTTTTGGTCAATATTGTCAGTCAACAGTATTTTACTAAGTAAACCTTTCATTAACTTCTTTTGAAGTAAACTTACATGTAAACCATATTGCCGTACAAATAAACTAATTTACTCAGCATATTTCCCAGCCCTAGTCTGTAAGCTCTCCTCTTTCCTTGGAAGAAAGCGTGGTGGGCGGAGAGGTTGATCCCACTGTTCTCCCCTCAGCTCCGTCACACTATGGTGGCGCCTGTTGTTGTAAATTAACCCATGCAGCACCTATCAGTCAGGCTCAGGTGGTTTGTTTGAGAGGAAGCGAACGACCCTTTCAAGGCGTCTTTACAGCGCTCTGCCTCTGCAGTGCCGTGTGCTTGAGACTGGAAGAGGGCGCACCGGGTTGGTAATGAGGTTACGCTTTATGGCCGTCCACGCCGCTGTGTGTTTAGCAGACGTGCTGCCTGGAGAGATGGTCAAAACATGTGTGTGTGTTTGCTTACACAACAGATGGTCACTTCTCCATGATAAACCCCCCTGAGTTTCCCCCTGGCTGATGCAGAAAGACTCCAGATTCTGTCTTGATGTGATCAGTGTGAGCAAAATTAAACTGAGAGGCTTTATTGGGCCTGGGATTTGCAATAAAAAGTGCGTCGATAGTTGTAATAAGAAACAGGCCCGAGCTGATTGTGTTTGAGCAGATGAAGAGGCCACGAGGAACAAGGAGCCGGCCCGCAACAAGTCAGAGGAGGAGAGAGCAGAGCCCGGGGTGACTCACAGAACAAGCAATCAGGAGAGAGATGCTTCAGTTTTTTGTTCACCAGCCCGTCCCCACCCTTCCCCCACCCTCCTGAACAGACAGGCAGCGCTCGGTGTCACAGCTGGTATTACTTGTCTAGCGGGCAGGGGCTCTCCCACTCGCTAATGGACTAATCTCATGCGGGGGGGTCACCCAATTTCACCTGAGATAGATCCACTCTCCCCACTTTCATCTGTATGTGGGTTACGTCCAGACTTGTTGGGCGGATGTTTTGATTTTAATGAGCGGAGGGGGATAGGAGTACACTTGTGATACTTGTGTGTTTGCGCGCCGCTCCCCTTGTTTTTAGGCGGTTTCTGCTTGATGCTCGGGGACTGCTTGAGCTTGTTTCGTCTTTGAACTCAGATTTCTTTGTGACTCGCACAGTGTTGTATCCCTTCATGCAAAATTCAGATGCAGTCATGAGAAGTATGGGGGTGAAAATGCAGCTTCTGCTCCTCCGTTTTCTGCACTTTCATGCTCCCTCACAGGTAGAGCTGGGCAATATGACCTAAAAATAAAATTACATGACTCAAGTTTTGCCTTTATGTTGTCAAACTATATTCCCAAACCAAACAGAATTTCTCTCTTAAAGTTAAAGTGTGTGATTGTGTAGTTCAAATGTAGGCAGGTTTGTCTACATAAGCAATGAAAGCTGAGCTGTTTTGACAGTGTATTAACATGGAGCTCTCGAAGACGAACACAAGCCTAAACATGCTTGTGTGAAACCTGAAAGGGCCGACCATCAAGAACATAGTACACACAAGTACATTTCCGGTATTTATATTTTCAAACATTGCTGACATTTGGAGTAATAAGTCAAGAAAAAAAACTTCATTTTTATTTTTTTAATCATCTTCAGAAAATGATTCAAATTAATTGATTTAATTGATATCGCTGAGCCCTACTCACAAGAGTTATTTTTTGATCAGATTGCTTGCTTATGAAACCAAGTCTTAAAGTGATACGGCAACATTTTTTTTTTTCTTTTTGTGTCTTGCCTCACTCCTGAGTCCATGACAAACAGATAGACACCATTCTTTTGACTGTGCGTGCAGTAACAAGGAAGAGACGGGCAAAAGTCACCCACTGCTAGTTAGCTTAGCTCAAACACTGGAAGTCAATGGGAAGTGTTAGCCTGCCTCTGCCTGCAGTCCTCGGATAAACTCTTCAGCAACTTTAAACGCTCCCTTGTGCTTGTTGTGACTTTTATTTTACCACGTTATGTTATGTTATCTATTTTTAGACGAAGAGTAAGATGCTCTGTTTTGTTGAGACATTTACAAGCACCTCGGCAGTGGTTTGTGCATGTTTAGTTTCATATGTATTTCTATTGAAAATCACATAAAGTGCTAATCTTCGTCTAAAAATAGAGAAGCACACAGGACCGTTTTGAGTTGCTGAAGAGTTTATCTGACGACTGTAGGCAGAGGCAGGCTAACACTTCCCATGGACTCCCTGTGTTTGAGCTAAGCTAACTAGCGGTGGGCGAGCTCTACCCGTCTCTTCCTTGTTACTGCATGCACAGTCGAAACAGTGGTGTCTATCTGCTTGTCATGGGCTCAGGAGTGAGGCAAGTCACGAAAAGAAAAGAAAAGTTGGTGTATCCCTTTAATGCTCCCTCACAAGAGTTATTTCATGATCTGATTTTGCAAAAGGCTTGTTTGCACACCTCCAAGCAAGATTGAATTATGAAACCAAATCTTAATAACTGCTCAAACACGCTGGGGAATAGGAGAATCTGCAGAAGAATCAGGCTGAGGAGGATGTTCTGCTTCCAAAGACAACAAACTTCCCGTTATTCCAAACAACTCCTCTCGTATGTTAAAACAGAAATGCTCAAAGTGGCCCCTGAGGGGTATCTACACATCTAATTATCCTGCTGCATCCTCACCCCAAATCTGGCAGCTTGAAACATCCCTCAAGAGGCTCTGCAGGGCTCTCAGTCCTGTTTTGGGACTGAAGGAGTGTGAAGTGGGATCTATTATGCCAGAACTCACAACTAAACTCATGCTTCTGCAGAGGAAGACCTCACTGTTGAGTCGACAGGGAGACAGATGCAATGAATCACCCATGCGAGTGAGATATATGAACGAAACAGATGTTCAATGAGGAGAATTACTTTCTGCATGCGCGTGTCTTCCCTAGAATAGAAATGAGAGGAAATGTTGGCAGAAGGCGTAAATGCTGCAGATCTCCGGCTCAAACGGGCGAGGCTGTACTGTAAATTAAACTACTTCTTTAAGAAGAGGAGCCCCGTGTCACTTCTCATCAGGGGGTCCAGGATTCCTCGCAGCGCCCCTGGCAGCACCGCTTTATGTCCTGGATGTGAGGATCAGGCTTAATTAAGCGCTAACATCCTAAGTAGAGCTTTAAATAACACATAAGTGAAAATGGAAAGGGAGATCTGGGCGATGTGAGAGTAAAAGTAACCTGCACTTCTAATAAACTAAAACCTGGCTGTTACATAATCTCTCACGCTGGGAATGAAAAGATCGAGGCAGTTTTAGTGCATATCTAAGACGAGGAAATCTCAGATTAAAGTCGATCATGTACCTGCTCTACTTGAGAGGCGAACATTTTAGAAACTCAAGAGTTTTCACTAGAAATCAGGTCAAAGCAGGAGCTCTTCCTCTTGGAAGTTAAGCTGATAACAAATGCATCCATGCCACACGGAGGAGCTTCAGGCCTGCATGTCGAGAGAAGGCCCAGATGAAGATGGAGACGCTCAGATGCTTTAAGTTTCCATGAAATAAAGTACAGCTGAGAAAAAGTGCACATTTTGTGTGGCATATTGAATAGAGAAGTGCTTTTCCTTTTTTATCTGTCCTTGAGTGCCCTGCGCTCGTCTCTATTTAAGTTTTAGTGATTCACAGCCAAACATGCTAACATGGCAGTTCAAGGACTTGTGGCAGAAATGTAACAAATGGGGACATTTATCCAAGGTCACAGCGACCTTGGAGGCAGAATTTCTCCCCTGTGCTTCTGAATGAATCCATCTGAGGTTTATTCTCAGATGATGGTTTGGATAGACTTGGTTTTTGTGCCCCTTCTGGACCACAGCTGATATGTCCTGTTGTACTGAACTGTGAGGCCAACACATGCACGCTTAAAATTCAAGTTCATGTCACTTATTTAACCAAACCAATCTGTCAAGATGTCTCCCTCACAAAGGCTTTTCATACTGATGTTTCTGCTCCATAACTTGTTGAAACAGACACAAAAAAAGAGATTTGGACATTTTATGAGATAGTTTCAATTCTTATATTAACCTCCTGTTTGAGCACACAAATCTGAAATATATAACTACCAAATTTCACAATCTTCATAATGACTTATTTCTTCTTGGAGGTATCTCCGACTGTTTCTGCTGCCAGAGTTCTTAACACATTTAATCAGAAACAACAAAAGTGTTGAGTAAGCAAAGAGATCCACACCCAATTAACAGATCAAAACAAGGAACAATTCATATATTAAAGTTTCTCTCTTTGTGTTTGAGCTCCTTTCACCCTTCTGTGGGTTAAAGTGCTTTACAACAAGCCTCCTGCTCGAGTGCTTACATCAGGGTTGGGCAACTGGTGGTCCAGAGGCCACATGCAGCCCCCTAGCTTCCGTAATGTGGCCAGCCAGTCAGCTAGGATCTTAAAATAAAAATAGAAATAGAAAAATGCATTTAAAAAGGGTGAGGCAGCAGGTAGTGCCTTGCAGTAAGAAGGTTGCTGCTTCGAGTCCTGTGTTGCCTTTCTGTGTGGAGTGCATGTTCTCCCGGTGCATGTGTGGGTTTTCTACAGGCACTCCAGCTTCCTCCCACAGACCAAACCAGTCATAAGGTTGATAGATGACTCTGTACTGCCCTTAGGTATGAGGGATTAGATCCATTATTTTCAATTATTATTATGCAGGTGATTAGAGACTTTAAGACTTTTTCCTTGACTTACTCTCACTCCACATGGAAGTTGTGATGTTTGAAAATATAATACTCAACATTTACACTGTTTTAATGACTATATGCTTCATCAGGATTGGCTAAAGCTAATTTTTAGGCATGTATTTATTTATTTATTTTTAGATTTTGAAAATAGTGTAGCTTTCAGTGTATTATGTAGACAAGTCTGCCTATGTCAAAACTACAAAATGAACATTTGGTGATGAAATTACATTCTTTTTCAGTGAAAGAGGGAAATTTACTTTAGTTTTCAAATATATTTTGATTTAATTGGAGCTTAACTTCTTTTATGCAGTTTCTATTTCGCTATGAGGTTTTTTCCTTGAGAGGGAAAACTGATTTGAATTGTAAATGTAGTTTTGTGAAGAAATATTTGGGATTTCATTTTGAGGCCATATCACCCAGCCCTCAATCCAGTTGTAGACGCATCTGTTCAAACTGAACATGCTGTACTCGTTTCTGTTGTTAGACTGGTGCATCTTACCATATCAAGGACTACAGGCAAGAAGTTAAGCATGTTTATGAAGCTAATTATCCAACAGCCAGAAATCAGCAGACTTAAATTAGATGCACTTCTTACTTCTAACGAAGATGAATTCAAGACTTGTGTCTCCAAGCACCCTGCACCCCTCTGTGGGTCAGAGTGGTTCACAACCTCCCTCCCACGCACCCACACACAAAAACACACAAAAACACATGCACACAGCCCCAGCAGGACACTGAACAGGTGGGGTAATGTTGGCTTTAGGGCCATGAAGGGGGCGAGCGTCCCTTTACGGCTCCTGTTTGTGTGCACAGTTGTTGAAAGATGAGCTGGTTTTTCCCTCCACCACCCCCATTTGCCTAAATTAAAATTCTGAACTTTAAACTCAGGCTTGAATATAACTCCTATGTGATATCAGCATGTCACAGAAGTTTCTTAAGATGCCATTTCTCAGTATGCAGATGTATTCAGTGACAACCACATGAACATGCCTCAGCTGGACTGGCCGAGCAGGGAGATGTACGAGCGGCTGTGGCCTGAGAAAATGAAAAGACTTGTGTGGCAAAAGTAATCACTCTTAGGCAACGACTGAGCCAGAAAAAAAAGGCCTTTTGTTGGCTGGTGACAGTTTTACACGCAGGATTATCAGTAAAACAGGAGCGAGTGAATCTTAATTACACTTTGGTGATTGGCTTGTCCCACTTCTGGAGCCGGGTTGTGAGATACATACAACTCTTATAATCTCTGTTCGAACCGGCTGTCAGGCTCTTTGTTGTGTAATTTGCCCGTCAGGTGAAGAAAGGTTGTATTGACCTTTTTTTTGGAGTTGTTTTGCCATCGACTGTCAAGAAGAAAACCTTTAAAAGTGAGATGGAGGAGCATCTCTCTGCTATCGTCTCACTTTCCTCTCTTTTGCACATAGGTTTCTCTCCCTGCCATGCAAAATAATGGTTTATTTGTTATCCAAGGGGAGGGACCAGAGCTCCATTGTTTCAGCCATAAAGAGCAGCTTAACAACAGGAGAGCGATGAGTGTGCTATGCGGTAGTGCCTCCTTCTTTATGCAGGAATACCCCCATTGAAATGCATGGAGGTATCCTTGGTTTTGGTGAAAGCAGCACTCTGAAATCAGGCGGCCCTTGTTTCGGCGGGACAAAAAAAAGTGAGGTTGTTTCTGTCTTTTGTCATGGACGCAGCCCCCTGCTTTCACCGGATTCCTGTGGACTCCCGCCGACTGTATTGTGAGGCCGGCTCTTCTTAAACAAATGAGTGCATGATAGCGACTTCTTGCTCCCGCTCGTCTCTTTGTCATTAATATGGAGCAGCACACACCCCTCTGAGAGGGCACAGAGGAGCTGCTGCCTGTCCCCCACACCTCACATGTGCAACCTGACGGAGGAGGGAGGCTGTGGGGGAAGCATCTCCTCCATATGAAAAGCCTGTGGCCACACCCAGCTCCAACAGGGGCCTGCATCTTTGTTCAAATCCTCCATTAGAGCCGTTGCTGCGTGTTAATGAATTCTTTAAGAGGCCCCCATTAACTGTGGTGTAATTATTCGACTTTAGAGAATATTAGAAGGGTGCATGTGTAAGGAAAGCTGGAGGCGTGTGCTTATTTATGAGGCTTTTGTTTTGTGAGAATCTCCTAAATGAGCCTCTTTTCTTATAAGAAATGATCTTATAGTTTCAGAAAAATGAAGCATTGTTCTTCATTCTGAGGGGCCCCACGAAGAGGGCCACTGCTTGACCTTTGATACTCGTGCTCCTGTAAAGTCATTTCTGCTGATTATTTATGAGGCAGGCCCATTGTTCTAAACATTTAACCTTATGTTGTATATGAAACAGTGGGCTTCAACTGGTGGGCAGGGACCAGGATGGGGTCACATTGCTTTTATCAGTGGGTCGTGAAAGTGTGCCTGGAATCAAGTGACAGAAAGTGGGATTATGTGGGTACTTGAGATCTTTGAAAGTGCTTGAGATTTATTGTTGCTGTCATAAGTCTTGAAAGATGCTTGGATTTTGAAGAAGGTGCTTAAAAGTGCTAGAAAGTGGATGCAAAGTCGACTCACAGGTGACAGATTTTGTCTTGTTGACAGAATTTGGGTTGTTAATCATAATACTGTGTTCTAACACAGGGAAATTAATGAATAACGTTAAATATATATTTATTTCTATAAATCGACATTTTCAAACTGCCCTTAGGTATCGGAAAAGATGAAATTCCTTAAAAGTAGGGATACACAATATTATCAGAACAATATCAGTGTCTGCAATGAGTTAAAATTGTCAACATATGGTTTGGCTGTACAAATTGGCTCTAAATATCCCATATATTGGCCATTTTATTGGAGATTTTACAATTGTGTTTTACCTCTTTATCATTTAACATCCACTTTTATTGATCAAATGCATTATTTATTGAATAATAAAATGTTTTTCTTGCTTCACGCCTGTTTTAATAGTAACATATCAATAGCAGTTTTGATATCTGCGTATCAGAATTGCAAAATTGTAATATATTGCGTCCCTACATAAAATCTTTGATTATCATTTTTGTGAAGCTTTATTAACCCTGTGAAAAGTCCCTAGTGTGAAGAAGCTTAAAGCATCCAGAGGGTATCTTCATGTGATCTTCAGATTTAAAAACTGACAATTTGATAATGCAAAAGACAATCATTCAGAGGTATTTCATTTTATGAATGAACTACAATTCCATTATTTAAAAAAAAAAAGACTTTTTCTTGCCTTTCTTCTCCCTTTTCCTCTACACTAAAACCTTACATGTTTGTTTAGATAATGACAATATCAAAAGTATTATTGTGCACATAATCCTAAATCATGTTGTCACTCAAACTTTCCAGTGCAACTTGAAATCATTGAAAAGTCTTTCAAGGTTGTAAATTAGATTATAAGCACTGTTTGGCTCGAATCATTCCTAAAAGTGTTTTTCAGCAGTGAGATGTCTAAGATTTTAGCTGGCACATCTAATAAGTTCATTTTTTATCAAATCTGCTACTTACTAAAATACCAGAAAAATCTTTGGAGGCAACGAGCAGTTTGAAAAGTTTTTGTTCAATTCAAGGTCTATCATCTCCACGATAGATCGGTGCTTTTACCTGCTCAGGAGGGCCCTGCAGTTTGGTTCCCTGCAATCAGACAGATTTAACATTGTGGCCAGATAAGATTTACCAAAAAAAAAAAAAAACAATGACCTCCCTTAAAAAATAAGCTTTGGGTCTTAAAAAGAGCCTAAAAAGTCTTTAAATTGGTTTTCAGAGCGTCTTGAAACTTGGTTTTCAATTGATTGGTGGCAATAACTTAAGTCTTTCTCTAAGTAAACCCTGAATTTAGTTTGATTTTCAACTTGACCTACCTCGTGTTGTTTCAACTTTAAGATGAATCTGAATTGTGCTGCAGCGATGAGTGGATGAAACATTCTGAGACTTTTCAGCGGTGACAAGGACAGTCTTGAAAAAGCACTTATGAAATACCAAATTGTCACTTATAGTTTCTATGTTTACACGAAATCAATTCATTTAATTTCAATTTAGTGTGTTTGCCCCTGATAACAAGTAGATTTTGGTTATTTTCAAGAGATCTTGATTTCTTTTTGTCTTTGGAAATTAAAGCTAAAGGTTTCATTTGAAAAACAAAAAAGGGCTTAAAAGACCTTTAGAAAACTATTCAAATGTACTTCAACACATTTTCACTGAATATGCTTTCATGGTTTCTCCCTTTTTAAGAGGTTGAATGTCAGAACTACAGTTTGCTCTGTTGAGTTGAGAGGGAGAAAATGATCAGAGATTAAAGTTGTGATTCTTTATAAAGGTGAGGGTCCTGAGGCCAGACCTGCTAAGAGGAGCTGGTCCAAGGTTCAGGGAAGTCAGTCAGCTTTTGTTCAGAAGGTAAAACATTCATCCCGAGCCTCGGGCCAACTAATGAACGACATGAAGTTTTAGTCTTCCCATTCATTTCTGAGCCTCCTCTGTTGGGTCCAAAGCTCTTTAGCAGAGCTGAGCTGTTGCCCTATTCACTCGAACACTTGGACAATTTTTCCTTCATGAAACATCACGCTTCCCTCCGCCTTCGGGACTCAACAGAATCGTCTTGTGTCTGCGTTTGACCTCACATTCTTGCCATTTTAAAGGCTGTTTCTTTGTGCGGCGCTGATGTCCACCATCCCTCCTTTGCAGCAGCGGTCTGCATCGCCCGGAGCTATCTTTGATTACACGCTGCTCGGGTTGAACTTGCAGGAGACAGGAGTTCTTATTCAGACAGACACTTTCTCAGAGTATCTCTGATTGGAATTAAAAGCCAGACTTTTTGTCAGGATCTAAATAGGAGACACAATAGAGGATTAAATGGTTGGCAGGTTTCTCTGGGTCGTCAGAGTGTCAGTGTACACTCAGAAGTAGACAAGAGGAAAATGAATGTCTTGTTAGGGGGGAAGAAAAGCCCAAATCTGCTCTTATACTGTACCTGCCTATCATAAAATTTGAAATTATGGTTAGTTTTCAGGGAGTTTTTCTCTCAAGAAAGAAGTAATTTAAATGTAAAGCTCTCATTCTGGTGATTTCAAGCTTCTCTTTGCACATTATTCCAGCGCAGGTTGAAAAGTCCAAAGCAGAATTAACTATTTTTTTTTAAATGACAGAAACATGATTTTTTTTTGCCCTAAATGAAAAATGATTACAAAGAGGTGTGACACTGATTCATCTCTTCCTGACCCTAATTTAACCCAACAAGGCTGTACTCTCATTTTGTGTCATTTTGTGAAATGGACCCACACTGCGTAGGTGTGTTCGTGCTTCGACACACTAAAATGGGAGTTTCAGGATGAAATGGGATTGGCAGCATTGTGCAAAATCATAAAAGCATTGTGTGTGTTTGGCAAGTTTTAGTAAAGTTTTTCTTAACTTTTAGTAGTTTGGAATAAAAAATAATGAGTTTTGGTCATGGTGTTGAACAAATTTACACTGCAATTTGACTTTTTCACATTCACAGAAATGGTGATAAATACTTTGTGATAAACGGGTGATCAGTTTAAAGCACATAAACTAGGGATCAGCTTTTATGGCCCCAAGCCCAGTATGACTTTAAATACGAAGAATCAATTCTGCTGGTCAATTTGACTACCCTATCGATCCCTGATGAAATTTCTGCGTGGGCAAAAGTTGGCCTGCTCAGGTTTTTATTGACAACAATGTCAAACACATGACACTCCAGATTCTCAGAGATGTGCCGTAAGTTGCTGGTCTTTCCTCTCTGCTGACTGCCTCCAATGAGAGCATGACGTCTTCAATTTTCAAGGCCTGCAGAACAAAGTGGAAGAAATCGATAAGGGAATTGTAAAGCAAAAAGACTAATAAAATTGATTCATAGAGCAAGTTGTTTTCACTTCTTAACTGGAATTAGTTTATCATTCCCATCCCTGTTCATCAGTGAATAGACTGACAAACATTTAATCTCTGTTTTGGCATCTTTGTTACCCCAGAAGGGGATGCACACCTCTGTTTAAGAACCAAAACATGCAGGATTGATGGTTAAACATCCCTCTTTTATTATTCGAAAGAGCAGAGGCATACATTGTGATGTGACTTTGCATTTCAGCAGCACAAAACTACACATTTCTCTGAAGATAAATGCGGTGATATGTCGGACAAGTTGTAAACCATCTTAAGTATTCATTGGCTTGTGTTGTGACCATCTTGTAAATATTTAGGAGAAGACATGCGTTGCATATATTTGAAGCTTTTCTAATTTTCTTGCCCCATCTGTAGGCTGCCCTCGCTTTAAACTGTTCATATGTCATTAAACCCTCTGAAAGCAGCACATTTAACATTACAGTCCATGAAGACTTAGCCTTGAGGCATGAGCATCCTAATGTGCAACTTATTTACAGTCATTGTTAAAGAGAAAAGACATTACACCCACACAAATCTCACCATTCAAAATGATCCTGTTGTTCAGCACCAGCTCGAGAGGAAGCGACTCCGACGTGTGAGTTTTCGTTCAAGTGGCGACTTTTTGAACGGCAATTACAGCCTCAGCTGACGTCGGACTTGTGAATGAGGGATGTTTTTTTATGCTAATAGACGCTGCTTTGCTGCTTAGAATTAAGCTGTTCCAATGCCAGACCTTACTAGGAAGGTGAAGAGATGCTTGTCTGGTAATTGGATGCAATACTTAATTTTCTGATGGGACGTCTTGAGAGGTCAAGTGGCCTTGTGTTCCTTGGGGGAGTTTTTAAGCTCTACATATCCCACTGGTGCATTTTTAAGGCTGATGTTTGAATTTAATAGAGAGGAATTACATTAATCACTCCGACTCAAATGCCTGGCCCAAAAAGAGCTGGGACATTGAGCGGTGAGATCAAAAGCAGCTCGTCCACCTGAGGCCTTTGTCAGATAAAAGTTGCTCTATTAGCCGGCTCTGTAAAGCGAGGACTTTCTTTAATTCACATGAAAGTCTTTAATTTTGAGGAATGAAGGTGTCATAACCCATTACGCTGCCATTCATCACCCTCCATTCAAGAGGCAGGAACAGAATAGATGACACATCATTTCTGGTGTAATGATGGTGACTCAATTTGAAGGCGCAGGGTCACACGGCCGATGATTCGAGACAGAAAAACGAGCATCACTTTCTGCTCCTTTCTGGGAGAATCTCAGGCCTACCTGCCACAATGCGACAGGCTGGTGCGTCAATAAACAGAGCTGACGAAAAAAGAGACACTAAACCAAAGCATAGCATCATCACGGCCCCGGTTTGTTATTGCAAAGATATTTGTTCAGAAGAAATTATCCTACAGGGGGTTTCTAATAATTGGACGGCTTCATTTCCTTTCTGCTCAGGAAGTCACGTCTTCAGATACCATGCTTTAATGACTTTATTTCGTTTTGTTCCCAATAATGTTTCTGTTTACTGTGTTTTCATATCTCAGGTCATTACATTTGCAAGTTTGCATATTTTTCATGGTAATAACAAGAGAGAGAAAGATAGAAAGAGGAAAGTAACAAGCTGTAGTTGTAATTTATTCCATCTTGGTCTGTTTATTTTTCACATTTCTTGCTTTCTAATTAACTATAAAACAAAAGTCTACACGCATGCCAGTAGCATTAACAGCAGATAAATCAGTGCTTTAAGCTCAAGGCAAACAAACTAACATTAAGAACTAGGGCTGTCACTCTTCCAGAAATCAAATTTCAAATGTTTTCGGCCATATTCATATACATACAAAGATATTCAACCTTAAAAATGTACTATATACCCCTCCAGAGAAGAGGGTGGTTTAGACTTTTCTGCTGTCTGTCAAATTTGACGTATAAGGTTCTCAAATTTTCATCATGCCTTTTTTTTTCCAGCATTTTTTATTTTCCTTTTTTGATGAACATAAAACATGATCTAAACAACAGCATTCATGTAATTACACAATTTAATCACAAATAACCGCTCATATCAAGAGCAGTTTGACAGTAAATACACAAACTGATTTTAACAAAGAATTGGACAAACTGGTTGTTTATCTTTAACCTCGAAGCCCCTCAGTGTCTTACGCAAGATGATACAAGGAAATTTAAGATTTTATCTTTTATTGTTGAAAGACAGACTTAATATGTGGTATTTTTAAGACTTTGGTCAATTCTATCACTTTTAAGAAGTTAAATTGTTGAGCGCTGCGAGGGATTGTTTTAAAATACCTACATTTGTTGTGGATGAGGAGTGGGCCAGATGCTTTGCACATAGTTATAGATATTGCCATCAGCTGTGTGGAGCCCAAAGTGCTTCCACACAGTGCTCCTCAGATGTTTTGGTGTCATTGTTGTCTGAGCGTGTCTTAGCCTGTCCTCCATTTTCTTGAGGTCTCCTTCCTTAAGTGGATATATCATACTTACGTTTGTTAGCATTATAATTAATCCAGTGTTTCCAGGATGATACTTAACTTGCATGAGTTTATGGTGAAGTGGGGTTACCCCTCCTGGCTTCTTCAAGTTCTTTTTTTGTCATGTCTCTGCTCCTCTGACAATATTCATCAGCAGTTCATTCATAAAAGACGCCCCAAAAACATTTACGGATGCCTGATATGCTAGTTTTTCTGAACTCATTATATGTATATCAATTTTATATTTTGGACAAAGGTATGCAGTCGTCACCTACCTAAAACTGACTTATTTCTTATTCTGTAATGTTTTATTTGCATTAGAAATGGAAAGGGGAACAAGGAAAACATGTTTTCTCCCAAAAATGATAATGCTGGTATCTTAGTGTAGACATAAAGCAAAGACAGGTGTAGACATTCTCCCGATATTTCAGCAGATAAAGGGGAGATATCTGTCAAATAAATATGGCTGATATATCGGCTGTAAGTATTTTTCATATCTGCAGGTATGATATTGAACTTTTAAACCTATTGAACAGATAATATCCTGCTTCCCTAATAACATTCAATACTGTAAGTATAGGGGAACAGCATCATGGGAACATTTTATTGAGGAGAATCAGAGTTAAAGACTAAAACCATTGAGCCTAAATCACTTCAGTACAGCCTGTTTTATACTCTTAGACAAACCACACTGGTCACCTCAGATACAGCATCTCCTTCACTCTATTTAAGGGCATTTGGAGAAATTAAGACCTTTCAGAGATATATCTTAAAGAACACAATGTTCGAGTGGGCGTATATAAACCTGTATGATATATATTTTTCTCTCACATAAACACAACAGGTGAGCTCTTGTGGCTTCTTTTAATGAGGTATTATGTCGTAACTGTCGCACTGCACACAAAGCTAAATTATCAGTATAAGGAGATGCACTTTGTGGTGCATTGACAGTAAGCAGGATGTGTCTGTTGTGCATGAAGTTTGTGATAAAATATAAGTAAAGTAAGAAATACATAGCAGTCAAATATAGTTGAGAAACCTGAGAAAGGCTGCCTTCCTTTAGCTCAGAGATGAGATTTTTTGGGGGCTATAAATAAGGCTATATATATTTTATTCTCACTGCCAGAGGGCTAAATGGTTACAAAAAGTGGAATTTTATGTCTGGATCTTTGCCGACGATATCCTGTGAATGTGTGGCAACACTTTTCTTACTTTGCCATGTAACACAAACTAAAACAAAGGATCAGTGTGAAGGAAACTGCTTCCTATGCCTCCTACCTCCTGGCAGTTTTTTCATTTATTAAAATAGATTATTTTGAAGAAGTTCATCTTGTTGCTGACGGTCCTGCCTGCTTCTGTAGGTGGCGGATGTTAGCTTAAGTCATTTTGTTCCATAATCAGCTAAAAAGTCATCACATGAGCTTCAATCTTCATCAGTTTTACCTCTTAAACTTTACTAAATCTGCTTGCAAGTCATGTATCTTGTTGAGGTATTTCAGATGGGAGCAAACAATAGCCCAGGTTTCCATGCAGGGCTAAATTTACTCCCACATGTGGACCATTGTTTGTAGTTTGAGTCAGTAGGATGGAGTTTTCCTAATTATCAGGGGTGTTACGCTCAGATACAATTCACAGCCTCCCCCGGTCTTCCAGGGTAGTCTTAGCCTCGAGCTCCAGACTTTTGTCTGACCCAGCAGCAGAAGCTTCTCCAGAGGACTCTCTGAAGATCGCGTCGACTCACTTTGCTTGAAGGGGGGATCTTCTGTCCGTGGAGAATTGAACTCCTGAGCAGTCTTTTGGCCGAGTTGTAGATATTTTTATATTCTGTAGGCACAAACCTTTGGTGGAAGAGTTGCTGGCAACGTTTTTGCTTATTGACATGTTTTTGTGCAGCGAGGTGTTTTCTCTGCTGCCCCACCATCGCTTCGATCTGCAGGGCTTCTTATTCTCTCGTCGTTCACAGCTGAAGAAACAGAAGGGGGGTGGTTGAATTTGTGCACCGCCAGGCAGGATGGTTAAAAGCACTTACCTCCATGTGTGGCCTCATGATGGATGGAGAAAATGTATTAGCCTCTACTAATGCAATTATTAGCCCTCAGATCGGACGCACACATCCATGACATATGCTGAATTACTTGAACTGAGAGTGGTTGTCTCATCCGTCAGAAACAGAAGGACCAGGCTGGGTTTGCTGGAGCTGCTTTCTTTGTTAACAAAAGACGACAGCAATACTCATGACTGAAGCTGATCAATATTGAGAAAAAGGTTTTGAAATTATGCCGGCATGCAGTACACAATGCAGATAAAATGATTTCTGTTCATACATTTGGGCTCTTGAAATAAGCCAAATTAGCCACAGCCACAAAAGCCATGTCAGCAGAAGGAGCTAATTTGCATTTAAAGAAATATTGTGTTTCTGTTTCTGCACTTTTAAGGAGACAAAAACTTCCTTTGGAGGTTGATGTGAATTATATTTTAAGGACAGCACACCCCAGAAATATACTCTGTCAAAAGGTAAGAAGATGGTCTAAGCTGTCACCTTTAAGAGCAGATGATTAAAAGTCCACACAACTATTTGCATGTCTCATAGTACTAATCCTTGGAGGCCCACATTCCTGATCGAACACTCCTTCAAATGCAGCTGCTCATCATAAGTAGCCATTTTAGCTCCAGTTAAAGGCACTGCTAGGCTGATCAATCTGGATGTAAGAAAAGATGTCAAATAAAAATCTATCTGGAAGAAGGTTGGCATCAACTGGGCAAAATTTTTAAGTTGAAATGGAGATAAAGCATTCTTCAAATCAAGCTTCAGTGCAATATTCAACATGTTTACAGTGTAGACAACAGTAAGGAAATCAGTGATCAAAAGCACATAACACATTATTCATCATCTAATTGATGAGAAATAATCTGTTTTCATTATTTAAGGGATACTCCAACTTCTACTTCTAAACAGAGGCTTTGTGTTGTTGACCTGCTATGGAGATGTGACGTTCTCGAATGAGTCGATTCTTATGAACAGCTCTTTTGAGTGAACAATGAGAACCGATTCGCAGTTGTGAGTGAGCCATTCTTAAATGCAAATTGCCTGCAAATTTGTAAAATAGTATGTATGAAATAGTTGATACAACAGATCCTGGGTCAGCCAGGAGCGCTGCAAAAAATTGCAGCTTTGGCGATCACATGATTGCGTTGTCTGAAATTGTGATTTCGATCCAAAATGATAAATCTTTCATCCCCTCTGTCAGGTGAGATTTCAGTTTAAGGTGTCATGATCTTCTGCTCCCTAAGCCCCTTCAACAACATTAAAGCAAAGAAAATGGATTTTGCAGGACATGGGACCTTTAAAAGTGTACAGCCAATTTAATCCAAACCCAAACTAAAAGTTTAGTGAAACCTTTCTGGCTGAATCATGTTCACAGACATGCCCACCATGTAAATCTGAAGTCCTGAAGTTGTAGGGAGACAGCGTGGTAGCGCTCAGTAATCTCCAGCCTTTCCCAGCGCTCCATCAAAGCAGACGCTGGGCGGTGGGTATTAAACGTGAAGCCAAACAGATTAGATGTGTGAGCAGGTACATAATCCTTTGTATGTACTATCTGCATTCCTCGTATTCCTCCCTCCGCTGTGCTCTGTTTGGGCAGCAGAAGCTTCAGGACCCCCCCCGGAGCCACAAGCTGAAAGCAGGACACAATCTGAGACGGCCATGCCCTCTTTAATAGCAGCCGGGCTGCCGTGCTTATTAGGATGGGGAGCGTCGCCTCGCTCGCACTGTTCACAGTGAAGGGTTAGAAGGTCAGCCCCGTCATTACAGCTGCACAACAGCATGCATGACTCCGTACTCCACTAATGTACGAGTATCTGCCTCTCTGCTGCAATTACCACAGATGAAAGCTACACCGGCCATCCGCTGAACAAATGAAAATATCTACCTGTTATTACTTTCTCCTGCTTACCGCCTAACAAAGCTTACATTATTGATACAGCAGAGGGGGGGTGCAGCATTACATTCAGACCGCAATCAAACTATTGCACATATTTCCCATTTATCATCCATTTTGTGTTGGGAAAATATTAGCCCTCGCCTCATGCAGCGTCTAATGAAGCACTTTAAGATCGATAAGTGGATGCGCTCTTGTTTACCCGCACAGAGAAATGATGGGCCTTGGGCTGATTCATCTCCCTCTTTTTTCCTCCGCACCGGCCTGAGCTGGTGGGCTGGTTGCTTAGAGAAAGGATCACTTTACATCCAGCAGGGCGGCAGGTTCGATTGGTATCCTCGGGCACTAACTGCAAATGTAATGTGCCCATACAGATGGTATTATAGTAAACACAACTGCTCCCCGAGGACCAATCTGCTACAGATGTTCAAAAGATCGTCCCATTGATGTGAGGCGTGGGGGGCAGGGACGGGGCGGGGCCACTTGATCAGGAAATGAGAGCACTCGTGGTGGAGACAGACAGGCAGGCAGGTACTTGAACAAAAAACTGATTGCTCTTTGAGTAAACAGTGGAGTCGAGGTGCCAGCTGGCTTCATGTTTCCCAAACAAAAGAATCAAAGTAATGCACTGGAGCAACCATCGGAAGGACGGAGCTTTTAGTGGGATGCTAATTTGACTCTCCTGTCTGTGTATAGAAATACACACGAGTATGTGCTCTAATGTTTGATCAGTCCTTCACCAGCATCCCCTCTTTTATTGGTTCAGCTTCATTTCTGCCCAGAAATTAAAAGAAAAAGCCCAAATATACCATCCAAATTACCCTTTTAACAGTTTTATCTAAAAGCCATCTGGGGGCATTTCATTTTTTCAGACCTCTCGTGTCATTAAAAATTCAAATAATAAAACCAATTATTTGATGTTGTGACCGCAGAAGTCATCATCTGCAGCAGCCGTAATGTTTCACATGAGGATTTGTTATGGGTTTTAATTCTATTACAACATATTCTGTTGTTTATTCCTCTATTCATTGAACTAATTAGTTGAGAAATATTACAGAACAGAGTGAAACCATTTCCAAAGCCCAAGGTGAAATCTTCAGATTGTTTGTTTTGTTTGACAAACCCTTAAAAGTTATTTAATTTACATTTGTGTAAAAGAAAGGGAGCACAAAGTCTCAAAGTTGGAGGTAGGGTTGGGCCACATGGACCAAAAATAATTATTTGTTGATATTTTTGAGCTGTGTGGGAAATCTTGACATTTATTTATGTTTTTTAAAGGAATAACTAATCAAATTCTTTGGCAGAAAGATTGCATCTCAAATTTCCATGATTTTTTTTCATAAATCAGTGCTATTGGAAGCTCACCATGTCTATGAGATGGTTACATAAAATGGGAAAAATTAAAGTATCAGAAACAATGGCCCATTATTATAGTAGTATTCATTGGAACTGGTTGTCACAATACCAGAATGATAAACATTGATACCAATATAGAAATACTGACGCTTTTCTATACAATAGCATCATACACAGACATCCCAGACATCAAATGTCATGTATTTATTGTTTTTTAGCATCAATTTGTAACTTTTCTGCCTTAAAAGAACAAAAACTCAGCTGAACCGGAGGCAAATATCCCAGTTTCCCAGGATGCTGTGGTGGCCTTCTTTCAATGCCATGTAGTAAAGCTGCAGTTCTCTCTAGAGAGAGAAGTGTGCTGCTTCACAGTAATAAGTCACTCACAAACTTTCTGCTTAAAGGAGGCCACTTTGCCTGTTTTCTTGTAGTTCCTGCTTGTTTAGTTGGTTTGCTGTCAGGTTATCTTCTTTTTTAATGTGGAAAAAAAAAATATTGTTACTTAAATAATCCAAAAATGAAGACAAACTCCTGCACACAGTTAAAAATCTACAGCAACATTTGTTACATCTCCATAAACTGATGTTGTCCAATTTTCTTTGCCCTGAATTAATTGGTGGTACCTGCTCAAATCGGCTGGCCTTTACTGGGTTGTTTTGGCTTACCTTTGGGGCTGTGCCCAGTACTCGGCAAAGTTTTCCTTGTACATCCAGCTGGGTTTCAAGCACTGGTGGAAATTGCCAGTGAACCCATGATAGGGTATTATCACAATACTTTCGTCCTGATTCGATTTTATTGTAATTCTTAGTATTTTACAATATGCTAAGTGTAGCAATACTTAATATTCTCATATATTGCCATTTATAACCTTTTGTTGTCTGCATATA
Source organism: Cetoscarus ocellatus (assembly GCA_037902135.1). Taxonomy (NCBI): domain Eukaryota; kingdom Metazoa; phylum Chordata; class Actinopteri; order Labriformes; family Labridae; genus Cetoscarus; species Cetoscarus ocellatus. The sequence continues at coordinate 853,254 of JBAMNC010001626.1, read as the reverse complement.
CAAGAAAAAAATACAGATTTCGACAACATTTATTAAGAATCATACCTCGGTATGTTCATGGAGTAAAACTCTTTCAGCTTCACTGCTCTGTAGAGCTTCTGTGCCTCTGTGTCTGTGTAGTAATGCTAAAACATGGCACATACCTGGGCCCTAACCAGTGTGTAACAAAAGTCCTTGTTTTCCACAACACGGTGAAGCCTTGAGCCTTTGCCCATAAAGTTGGTAATAGATTCAGATATTTAAGACATTGCTCAGACTTGAGATGCAGCTTTGACAAACTGAGCATGTCCAGTGTTGGCTGGTTTATCGGCAAGGTTAGCTTAGTTTTAGACAGTAAATAGATATAATACCATCACGCCAAATATAAAAATAATATAGTGTACCAATATTTCCCCCACCTATAGTTCCAAGCGAGCTGAGACTAAACATAGAGACACTGTTGACCCTTGGATAATCAGAAATCCACCATAAGTCAGGGGTATCTGACATGGAAATGAAACACCTCCTGTTGTTGGCTCGGGGATGCTGTATGACTTCCTAAACATCTCTCTAAATTAGATGTTTTGCTGCTTGTAACCATCCTTGGAACAAAATCACCACAAAAGTGCAGGCAGCTCTATTGCCTCTGTTTTCTCCTTTATGGTTGTGAGGATGCGACGGGAGTTTTGCGCAGCTACACCATGACGACCCAACTACCATAAGCGGTACTGATACAAACATTTATATATTTGAACTCAAACACCATAAAGAAATCATTTAAAGAGCACGTCAGTAAGGCCAATTTAAGCTTCTTTTTAATGCAATAAAAGAATGAATGTTTACCAGTTTTTAAAGCACAAATTAATACCCTTACTGTTGTTTCCAATTATAGTTTTTACTGATACTACATATTATATTTTAATGCCTTCAGAGATACAATCATAGCAGAGTAAGTTCTTTAATGACTTAAAATATTTTATCACCTATCCTAATTTGTGCATTATGTAGTACTGGTTACTCATGATGAATCATATTTAGCAGTTGTTGTTATGTCTTCTTCAAATTTCCAATTTTTTTTTTTTTTTTTAATGATTGGTGGGCCACATAGAGTGAGGTGAAGTGCCGCATGTGGCCCCTGGGCCACCAGTTGCCCAGCCCTGGTCTATACTATAATAAAACTTGGTGTGACACCTCAACCCTTCGAATAGTATAGAATAGAATAAACCTTTATCCGACCTGGGGACACATTGATAAATAAAAAGTAGAGTAAGTATGAAAAAGAGCGCCTTCCTATGGTTTTCCCCTTGTATTTGAAAGCATGTTGTCAGAGCTAAAAAACTGATTTCCCAGCCCTATGTAGAGCCAACCCAAAGTTGAACATATTTTTTATCATAAATGGCGAGTTAACGATCAAAGCTTGGATGTTTCCCATCACTCGATTAATCAATTAGCTAACATGTGCCCCCAGCTCCACTGCGCCCCTTTCCTGCATTTTGAATGTGATGTTAAAGCTACCAACCCTCTGGCTGGCACCAAAATTGATTATAAACTCTGTCGTATCTTAAATCCAGAGAGCAGACACACACAGAGGAGCTGGTCTGCTCCAGGCGAGCAGGGCTGACAGGTTCACGGCCTGTAAAAAAGATCTGTCCTGTCGAATGTGAAACCTCTTGAAGAGACCCGCTGAAACGACGAGCACTTTGATGTCAAGGAGGTTGTTTTGAATGTGTCAGGAATATTTTAGGGGGCTCCTATTAGCACATCTGGCTGAGCAGAAAGGGGAGGGGGTTGAAGGTTAGGGTGAAAAATGAAAGTCTTATAATAACTTCAAGATTCATTTCCTGCACTTAGATTTATGGATATCGGTTCAAACGTGTCACGGATTCAAAGGGCACTTCGGTGAAAAGCGTTACTCACCGTTAAAAGTCTCCATCTGGAAGCGCGGCACCAGCTGCTGCACCTCTTTAACCCCCACATTTATTTTACAAGGCTGTAAACATTTATGCCATTATCTCTGTGACTGCATTTAAAGCTTTAATTGGGTTGATTATGCTCCTTTGGTTCCTGGAGGGAAGGTGATGTTTAGGTGTTAATTACATGAGCTGAAAACCTGTTTTGAGGCAGGAAGTCGCTCCCTCCAAGAGCCAGTGCCGTTTATTTTTGCTTTATCATCCCAAACCTGGAGTAGCACCTGGAAGTGATGTTATCAGATACTTGTTATCCCCATGTTTAAAGTGTTGTGAGTCTTTAGGAGCAGAGTGTTGCAGAGCTGCAGGTGGTGTTTCTAGCATGATTTCTGCCTTTCGCGTAAACATAGGGTGCAAATTTGTGCTACGCTCCTGTTGAAATTAACAAATTGTGCTACAACTGCTGCTACAACACCAACAGATTTCATCAAGATTAAATAGAACCTCCAGATTTGTCTCTGGCTCAACTCAAACCTCAAAAAAGACTCAAAGAAGAGGTGTTTCAGCAGCCGGGTGATTGACAAACTTGAATTCAAAGACTCTGTGATAAGAGGCAGAGCTGTTGCCATGCATACGGGCTCTTCATTAAGCACCGTGGAGCAAGACGAATTCAATAAGGCTCCTTGGATCTTTGGCTATAATAAAGTTTGAAGGCTCCTTGGCATATGAGAAAGTTATCACATTTAAATTACCCTGAAATGATTAAGATTGAACGGCTGCTTTCTAATCACACTTCTGAAACAGGGGAGTTAATAAGGCCGTCAGACGCTCTATCCTCTGCTACACCTAAAATAAACTCGTTGGCTAATTTTAAGGACATCTTTTCTGTGTCCTTAAAGGTATGCACGAAAAAAAGGTTTAATACTGAATGGAAATTACATCTTTAGATGAAATGAAGTGTTTCAGGTTGGGAGTAAAGATTCAGGTTTGCTTTTTCCGAAGACTGAAGGTCACCTTTTTGAGTCTCTTTTCATCAGAGTTTCTTAACCCTGATCTACGCCAACAGAAGCCTTCAAGCATTTTAACTTTCCCCTCCAAATGTTCCTTTGTGTCCAATTTGGGCCCATTTGTTCCTCAAGATTGGTCTGTTTTCACACAGGGACATGAACAGTTAATCAAAATGTGTGATGTGAAAGAAAAAAGACCTCTTACTGGATGTGGAGAAAGTCCTGGAGATGAACAAGAACTAGTTGAGTCATGCACAGCCAGCTGCTCCTTCTGCTGTGATTGATGTTTGCTCTGGTTATTGGTTTGTTATATTAGCTTCATTCGTCACTGTAGGTTCGTGACAAGGTTCAAAGAAGAGCTGCAACTGCACGTAAACTAAAGGTGCTTTTTTTTTTAGACAGTTTAGGAGGTCCTTAGTGTGAAGCCTCATGAGCTGTGTCCCATTATGCCCCTCTCGAGACATCGATGTAGCTTTGTTGTGTTTGTATTTTGCACAAGTGACCGTTAAGTTGTCGGACTTACAGCTAAAGCATAAAGACTTGCGAACATATTAGCCTTCACATCAATAGAATCGAGAATAGAATAAACCTTTATTTGTCCCACACGAGGAAATCTGCATCACCTTCTTACAGTCTGGCCCCCAAAACATGAAAAAAACAGAACAAAACCCTCTTTGAATCAGGTTTTTAAAATGAGCAGTGCTTCTTTAAAAGTTGATGTTTTAACATGGGGTGTGTATGTGAGTTTAGTACTTTTGCAGCCAGCCTCCAGTGGACACTCAAGGAACTGCAGCTCCTTCACTTCCATTCTTGCTTCACTTTTTAACACCAGAGGTGATTTTAACTGATCCAAACATGTCGGTCGTAATAATGCTTTTAATCTGGTGTTGTACATTCATTTGAAAACCTAATTAAAGCCAGCGTTATCAGTGCAGCAGAGTGATAAAAACAGCCAATTCCCAGTTTTCCCATTAAGATTAATCCATTCTTGGGGCGCTGATAGCCCTGTGGTAATGTCCGTGCATCCCATGTGGAGGATGTTGTGGACTTTCAACATTCCCCACTTTCTTTGTCTGCAGTATCTGCCCCTATCTTCTGTCCTGTCCATCATATAAAGGTATAGAAGCCCCCGGATGAATAAAAATAAAAGAGTAAAATTAATCCATGTTGGTCATTGGACTATTAGTGCCTTAGATTTTTTATATATTTCTGCATGAACAAACCCTGTCATTGTGACACAGCAGAGACATGAAGCTCCATTAAAACCTTCTGACGCAGACAGAATCTATCTTCTTCATTCACAGTCACTTGGGTGAAGTAATGCTGCTCTCCAGGAAACAGAAAAGTGAAGTCACTGCCAAAATGTTGGCCACTGAGCCGCATTAGGAAGGGTTAATGGACGAGTAGGAAGCAGCGTGCCTAGTAAACGGCCTAATGCTGCCTTTAATGGCACGCCGTTAATGGGACTTCTCGGTGGATGTTTGGAGTCAGGACTGTGCGATCTCCTGTGATCTGCCCTCAAGTCTAACCCACAGCTTCCTCGCAACCACTCCACCCCCCCAAACCCACCCCTCGGGCCCCGTGGCCTGTGCCCCGCAAATACATAATTCACGATTTAATGGACGTGATTTCTGAGTGCACTTACAGTCCTGATCACTCCTGCGGCCGGCTGTCTTAAGAGCAGTCCCTGGGAGCGGTGCGGCTCATCTGCAGGCGCAATTTATGACATTTTTTAAGAGGGATGCTTGTGTGGTCGGGAGTTCAGAGAAGAACATTTGAAAGACTAATGATCGCGCCACAAGATCAATTTCTAGGAAACCTTATGGCAAGTCATTTAGAGCGATAATCACCCCCCCTTGTAATATGCTTTTATCTTCCCCATCTGTCTCGCCCAGAGGTGGGAGAAACAAAAAGACTTCCTGTAACGCTGCGGGGCATATAGAAGATTTAAACACAGATATTTAAAATAAGGTGTGTGTCCTTCTCATAACTCTAAAGGCTTTGGGGTTATAGTATCATTTTTGCTTCCATTTATTCAAGCGCTAAACTTCCCTCTTGGATGTTAATTTTCTCTAAGTGCTTTGCTGGAGCCTCAGACGACAGCTAAAATGAAATCAAAGCTGAGTTTTCTGCTTTGATTGTTTTTTCAGCATCTTTAGCGAAATAAAGGAACTTAATCATCATTTATTCAAAGCACTTGACAATGGTTTTCTCCAAAAAATATCTCATATTACACTCAGTTTTAATCAAAGAGAAAAATGCAGGAGGTTCGCCATTTTGTTCTTGTATTTCATCGTATGCTGCACCATCTTCCTTTAATGGAATCTTAAATTAATGTCATATAACAGCACAGGAATCAACACTGCTCCGACGTTCGGCATATTGTTAGTTATATGAGAGGATTTCTGTGGTATAAGAGCTAATGAGACAAGGTTTGGCAATCTACCTGACAGTGTGTGGTCTGCTTCCTCCTCTGGCTCTATGTTGTTGCTTGTTACCTCAGGTGGCGTCTCCAACAACCTGACACCATGTTGAGACATCGCACCGCAGCCTCATTAGATCCTTAATGGAAAACTTAACAATAGAAATTTTTCTATGGGAACTTTCTGATGGCACGCCGTCTCTCATTACTCCAGCATTTGAAGAGCAAGAACAAGACAGACAAGTTAAAAGATAAATTGCACCGACGGTGTCCCTAATGGACCAGAGTGCCACATGGTCATGAGGTGTGCTGTGTTTTGAGAGGTGGAAAAAGGACGCGCTCCTTCCTGAGGGCTTATTTTTCCAGTGCACACGCTATTATTCTCCTCACCTACATGAATAACCACAGCTGACGCAAGTGTGTGCACCTGCTCTCAGGGGAATGTCAACAGGTACACGGGGAAACCACATGTGGAGAGACAAACAAGGTATGACGAGAGCGAACACACAACTCGAGCATGCAGACCAGGGCTGGGCACGTGATGTCATTAATCAGTTTTTGAGCTTTGTAGCTGAACAGGGGTGAGCATTGTATCGGACGATATCAGCCTAATAAGGTAAGTATCAGTATTGGCAGATATTACATTTTTTGCAGATTTTTACAGGCAATATATTGGCCACATATATTGGCCAAATTACACAAATGTACAATGCTGATACCCCTTCTCATCACTGCATTGGTACATTTAAAAATCAAGGGTTTCGTTTTTGCAGGAGTTAAATGCTGTTTTTCTTGTTTTAAATCTGTTCTTCACAAAAATATACTGTAACACAGAAAGAAACAAGTCCATTTTTCTGCAGTACAGAGCTTGTGCTCTTGACAAGAAATATCAGTGTCAGCGATAATGAAATAAAAAATATCAACATATTGGATACTGGCAAAAATCCAATATGGTGCATCCCTAATATTTCATGATATAATTCCCTGTGTGATACAAAGACAGGCAACTTAGAAGTTTTTTAGGACTCCAACTAAGTTTTTATTTACAAGCTATATCAACAGCTTTAATCAAAACACAGCAAATACATTCATATACAGACACTGTTATTTATGCCTCAAGATCAGGCTTTCTGTCTTTTCCATCATGTCTTTAATACTGAACAGGACAATCTGTTGGAGCTGAAACTAATTTTGAATCCTGACAAAATCAAACTCAAAGACTTCTATCATCACGTATCATCAAGATGTGATTGAGTCTGTACCTTTTTATAAATACCTCAGGTTTTTGATTGATGATTCTCTGACTTTTAAGCTTCATGTTGAGCAACTTGTAAAAATAAATGGGCTTTTATTTCAGAAATAAGTCTTGATTTTCTTTTGCTACAAAAAAGCGTCTTGCAGCTCCTTTTATGCCTCTGCTCGATGATGGTGATAGTTTATATATGCAAGCATCTTCTCAACGCCTTAAATCTTTGGATACTTTTAATCATGGAGCCATAACAAGTCTCAAGGCTCTGACGCATCAGTGTGCTCTTAGTGAGGGAGCTGGTGGGCCATCTTCGACTATCAGTAGAATGAATCATTGGCACATCCTGATTTAAAAGGCTATACTTACTCGCTCACGTCAAACTTAAGTACTCTTGTGGAAAGTTCTGGTAGATTCAGTCTCTTAAAGTTCACCTTAAACAGACAAGCAGCTTGGCTCTGTGTGCGATTACGGGTGTTCCTACTGTCAAATGAGGAGGAAAAACAACCAAATAACAAACCTTGCTGTCCCACTCTTAGTCACCACTGTAAAGGGTTGCCGAGCAAACTGAACCGACCCTATCCCCCAATATTTGTTGTGTGCCGTGCACTCGGCAAATCACCCCAAATCTCGTCAGTCAACAGCCTGCTCATCGATCTGTCTGAGGAACAGGAGCAGGGCTAGGACTGTCCAAAAATACACGAAAAGTCTGTTTTTAATGGAAGCTGCTTCAAATCCCTGTCAGCAGATTGATCTGACACGGGAAAACAAGAGCTCTGAGTTTCGCCTACAGCAGATCAACGTCAGACATGGAAATAAATCCTGTTATTTACTTGTTGCACATCCTGCTATTTCGTAAACTCACAGAAACCTGGTGAAGTTGTGGTTCTTTATGATCTCCTGTTTCAAGCTTCCAGGGCTGAGGATACGCGCCGTTGGTCGCGATAAAGGTACGAGTCAACTGCAGGTGAGGTAAAGAGTGGAGCTAAAAATCTCTGCAGTCTGTTGATTGGTCACAAAAATTGTTAATTCCCATGTGACAGCAGCTTAAAGAAAAAACGCATGCCTTGCTGTGTAATAAGCGTGGTCTTTAAATGATTTGTTCGCTACTGTTGTTGTAAACAAGTCTGTAGAAAGAAAGCTTCATGGAGGACTTGGGCTCTGGAAGTCCTCCACAGTTGCTCTTTGTTTTTAGAGAAGCAACATGTTGTGTTGCTGTGATGTTACGCAGTTGCGTCACTGGTGCAACCCTCTCTTCCTGGCTCATACCCCGCCCTCAAGCGAAGGTACAGCTGGCGGTGGAAACAAGGCCTGTGCTCAAAATATCAATATGGCAAAATATTGTCACGCATTCCTTGAGGGTACGCGTATCGATATGGATTCTACAGAATCGATATCGACAGTTGTCAGTACACTTCGAGTATTGTGAACAATGGCAGTTCAAAGTAGAAGCCAAGCTACATGATGAAGCACATGTTCCAAGTTTGAACTCAGGTCTACCATCTTTGAGGACCTAAATTTAAGTTTCTTAAGTTGTAGAGTCATTTAAAACTCATCATTGTTCTTTTTCGTCTTGTATTAAAAAAACAAAAGTTGTCGGGAATTCTGTTAAAAGCGTAGTCAGTGTTCACAATTTATGTGTATTGGGTTACATATCGTATCTTGGCCTTAGTGTCGGGTAACGTATTGTACCGTACCAGCCCTAGTGGAAACTAGATCAGAGTTTATCGCTTCAAACTGCACTAAACTGTTCTGAAGCAAACCAGACCAGCAGCTCAAGATCCCCAGACCAAGGGCTCTTGATGGTCCAAGCTTTAAAACCAGGGAGATCACTTTTTCCAGGCTGCAGCACCTCATGGCGTATTCTTTCTTTGTCTTTGGGCTGTGTTGAGTCTACTGATGAATTTAATAAAGCAGCTGAGAACCCGTTTTTTTAAGACAGGGTCTTAACTCTTGTTGAATCATGTGACACTGTACTCCATACTTCAGGAATCCATCTTGTTTAAGGTTTAATTCAATATGCTGCCCAGCTCTAATGCAGATATTTGAAGAGAAAAAACTGCAATAAGGAAGCAGAGAACTTCTTTACAAAGATGCAGGAATAATCCCGCCAACTTTGAGTCAGTCAAAGAATGAAAACAAAGACTTTTCTCATGTAAAACAACCAAATCAGATCCAACTAGGCCAACATCGATACTGGCTTCATGAAAAGCCCTGCAGTGATACTGAGAAGCCGATTTAGAGAAAGAGCTTGGGCCTTAAAATCCAGTGTTGATGAACATCATATATTTATGGTTTTAATGATTTTTCTCTCCCTCTCAAACCAAACATTCGTTGCACAAGCAGCTCAAAACACTTAAGGCCAAGCTAACCTTCCTCCTCTGTCTGGAGCGTCCTCTCTGTTTTCTTTGTCCCCGACGAGAGGCGGAAGCTGCAACCTGATCCCTCCTCGACAGGTCTGCACAGGTACCCGGCCCTCCTCCTAACGAGTCTGGATCCAGAGGAAATGGAGCCACCGTTTTCAGTCACAAGGCAACAATGGGAGTCTGACAGGTGGGACTGCGGGCGATGCATTAGCCGCGGTCCCGCCTGCTGTCGTCTGCTGGTGTCTGTTGACCACACATGATGCAGCAAATGAACATTGTTGTCTTTTTCTGGAGGCAGGGCGAGCTCCTATATGTTCTGCTATAAAACTCACACTGGAAATAGCTTTTATTTTTAGCTCGAGGGCTGCAGAGCGAGTTAGGCTTCTTGTTTTTCAGGTGTAGAGATTCATGAGGAGCTCTGATGATATTTACTTCAGTTTCTGTGCTTTTGCATTTTCACACCTTTAAAATATTTTCCATTCAGTTGAGAGTCTTCGCCTGAATTCTCTGAATAACACAGAGTGTGATAGTGTGCTTTGTTTATCAAGCATAAAGGCTATTGTTGGTTTTAGCTGCACAGCGGTCTAGAAATGTGGACATGCTGCGGGGGTGAAGGAGAGGAGCCATTATTACCAATCGACTCACTCGCTCTCATAACTGTGAGCTGGATACTCCACATCATCTCTAGTCGCCGTCCACCCTCCTCCTCCTCGTCCTCAGCAGAGCGCGGGCCTGAGGTGACGGACACGGCTCTGCTCAGTGTGGGCTGTGCGCACCAGAGGGGCTTTTATTCATTTTATCATGCTGCATTGTGCTTTTGAATTTGTCTCCTTTTTTTGACAAGAATAATTCAATGGAGCAGAAAAAGGACTTCTCAATTAGAAGATTAGTAGCCTGACAGAAAATTTGGTTCTTTTATGGCCGCTGATGAATCGCCAAAGTTATTTTAATGAAAGAAACTCAATTTTCTTTCTTTTTTTTTTACTGGGTTTTGTTTTTTGTTGGCTGGAAAAGTTAATAATACAGAGAGAAAAGGAGCACAAAGGGGTCCATGTTTTTTTAATTTTGCAAGTATTTCCAAACTAATTTTAGCAGATTTTAATTTCTGATATATATATATATTTATTTTCACTCTTTTTGAGAGCTACAGTCACCACTGTTTACACAAAAACTCTGTAGAGCCCTCCAAAATGGCTTTTTTGTAGGAGCTGAAACTTTTTAAATTAGAGCTATTTCTCTACTAACTTTGTGCTTGTCAATAACTTTTTGTCGTGCCCCCTATTCAAGCTTAATATCTTTTTGTGCCCCCTATCCAACCACCACATTCCAAGTAAATTGAAAGGCAGGATTTTTCTAAATACCTCCAAATGTGAATAATAATTTCTTCATTAACTTTAGTGTGCAAACACAGAAATCAATGGAAATGATTTTATTTCTTAGATCCACACATAACATTAAATTATTATTTTAAGCCTCATTCTAAAAAATAATCCAAGATTTTTCCTCTAAAAACTTCACGGCGAAGTTAAAATGACACAGAAATTACTTCAATCAAGTTTTGCCATAATTTAAACAAAGTATCTAAAACAATGGAAAAGTTATGTTGTTACACAGCCTACGTTGATCTTTACAAAATCCCACCTCAGTCATGGCAAGCAGCCATTCACTGGTGTGGCCAATCAAAATTCCAGGGTACCCATGCCCCAATTTGCCGACCCCCCTGTCCAAACAGGTCATTTAATGTTAAAATCTTGTGCTTTTTTCAGGCATTTTTTCCAAAACTGGCATTCTAAATCACATATAGATATGGGCTTTGGAACCAGGAAGTGCTTAATGCTAACTCACTTCTGTGTTTTTGGACTCATACCTGCACCACTTTATTTTCCATGTTTACATCCAGGTAGGACGGCAAGGCAGCAGCCAGCCATCTGAGCTGTTGTCACAAAGGGGGACTGCCAAAAGCTTTTGGTAATCTTCATATTTAAAATTATAAAGGCAACCAGGGGGGTTTATTATTGGATTTACTCAAACTTACACAGAAGAATTTAAACAGATGCATGAATTCCATCATTTTTTGCTTGTTGCAACTCTTGTTCAGCTTTTAGGATCACAAATGTCTGGACATCCCTCAGTGTTATCATCTATTACTGACGTGTGTTTTTGTATCTCGAGTTTGAGAAAGCACATGTAATCATTACTGAAGCCCTCAAGGGTTGAAGAGTCAATAGAGCCAAACATGAAACCACTCAGTGTTTTATTAGGAAGATAAACGTCATACTGATGTCAAGATCAATTTTAATTTCTTCTGTTAAATGTCTGGAAACATTTCCCGGAGCCTGACATATGCGCCCTGCATGTTTTTGCAGATAAACAGACCAAATACCAAAGATCACAATCAGCCATGAAACAGGAAACAGACCATCTTCATATCTGTCTGCTGAGGCAAACAAGTGTGTTGTCTGTTTGATGAAGATTCAGGCAGATATTAAAAAGAAGCTAAAAAAACCACATATAAAACACATAAAGATGCATAAGGAGCAAACTTTCTGGACTCCAGCGGTAGATGAGTTCACGTTGAGTTCAAGGATGGAGCTTTTTCGTACTCAAACGCAGGGAAATAATATTTCATACAAAGAAAAGTGTATTAGACTGCTGCTCTTCAAACTAATAATCTGTTCTTAAGTTTTTATTGCAGGGTAAATAAACATATTTCATCATTTTCACAATATTCTAATGTCAGAAAACATCACCCTCTTCCCCGACATAAACTAATAAATGTTTCAGACTTGTACGATGTTTCTTTTATAACTTGTAGATAAGACTCCTCGGAGAGTGAATCACTTATTAAAAACCAAAAGAGTCGACAGGCGCACTTCAGTCACAGAGTGGAGAGAGCCTGTGGGGAACTCAGTCAGAAAATGAAACCTTTGTCCCAAGATGCTTCACCATAAATGGACTGTCTTTTCACATCGGATCCCCCTTAATGACCTTTGCACCCTTCTGAAGGTCAATGAGACGCAGGGCAGCATCGTTTCTGTGTGTTGTAGCTTTCCCTGTGTCCTGAAACAGATGGTGTGGCAGAAAATGGGACGCTGGAAATGGCTTCAGATTCACACGTGAGTGCTTTTCATTTCACATAATGTGGCTTTTGTCAACCCTGAAGCACCAGAACAAACTCGAGCCCTCAGACCCAATCAGGCAGCCCGGCCGCATCAGCACCAGACCTGAAACAATTTTCTGCAATTATTGAGCAATCTATCATTTATCAAGGCAAAACACTGAATTCTCTTTGGTTAAAGCTTCTCAGAAATGATGGTGCTGCTGCTTTTCTTTGACGTGCATTTTCTCAGACCAACTTATGATAAGGTCAGAAAACAGGAGATGAAAGCTTGGAGAAGCTATTACACCATCAGTTTTTTTCCCTATTTTTAGGGATTTAATGTTCAGCTGATGACTCAAGACACTGATGAGCAGATTGTTTTCATTTACAAAAATGTGTGTGGGTTCATTTTATCTTGCTGAAGAAGAGAGAGCACCGAACAGTCCAACCTGAAGGGAGTGAAAGTGTCTTCAACCAAACTTCAGAATGTAAGAGGAAGAGCAGCATGTCAACAACAGCTTTGATTTCTCCTTCATTGTATTTCTAAATTACGGAAACAGAGCACTTGTTTCTCCTGTTTTGGGTCAATGTGCTTGACAGAGATCAATGCAGGGTTAAAACGGCTCTTACTGAAAATAGACTCGACACGTATTTCCAGCAAACCAGCGCGGAGGTGCCTGCTGGCATGCACAGGAGACAGAGCAAGTTGCAAACTATGGAGAGACAAGACTAGGAGTGATTTCAGCAGAGTGTGTGGCACATAGGTTACATTTTGAGAAATGCTATTGAAACATATTCAGACTCCAAACCTACAGAAATAACAGCCCTAGGCACACATTATTGTGATTTTATACCATCCTAAAGATGTCAGTAATACACACTATCCTAAATGTATGTTGGTGTATAAAAAGTGGCAGTTGCATCAGCTAGTGGCAGTTGCATCAGCTAGTCGCAGGTATTTAGTGAGTTGAACTGCTGATTCATGTATTTAAACAGCTTCACTATCCAACAAAATCCCTTCTTATGATCATGTATGAAAAACTGGTGGCATGATGGGAGAATTAAACTTGAAAAAGTAATTTGAAAATCACCATTTTTATGAGAATAGGCTAAATTAAAATTTACAACATTGGTTATGCTTCCCAGTCAGTTCAGTTCTATCAAGGTAGGTTAGAAGTGCTGATCATAGCAGTACCTACTCTAAAGGCAGACTTTAAAATGTTTCTCCTAATGGCTTTCAGACTACAATAACTTCTGGCTGCAAGAGTGCAAACACAACGATAAATGTGGAAAACAGTCTTAAGAGCCATGAGACCCCTCAATCTGCTCCACCAGCACCCATTGTCTGTACAAAATCCTTGGAGCAGCCATCCATCATTTGTCAAAATTTACAGCCTGCACCACAAAGGCAATCCTCCGACAGATCAAAATTGGCATCACAAGGGCCACGGCCTGAGCGTGTCTGCACAGTTTGAAACCTTCCCATAAACGTGACAAAGGTGTAATTTCAGGAGGAAAAGCCACAACTGCCTTTCTCTGACTGTCTCACACTGAGCAGAGCGTACGGGCCAGTTTGTTGTGCTTGCCTGCTCATTACCTGTTTGGGAAATGAGTCCTCGGTTATCGGCCCTTCTGACGACCAGCTTTAGGCTTTCTGTCAGAAAAAAAAAAGCCTTGTGATGCCCTTGGTTTAATGCTGTAAAGACACTGACAGGCAATTACTGTTGGAAGGAAAAGGCAAAATTATAGAGCACACAATGTTGACGCTTGGAATGGAGCTTCCAGCCTGCAGCAGAGAGAGGCATGTGAGGGAGGGATGTTGTGCGAGGGTGCTGTCAGTTATCCATCAGTGACATGATTACAGCCCTTCCCTCGAGAGAGACAGATAGGGATAGTGGGGATTTATCTGTGTACTTTAAAAGAAAAATCCCTCTTGAACTGGTCTGGAACGCTTCCTTGGCTAGACTGATACTGTAACAGAATTTTAATACAGTCAGAGTTTGTAAAGAATGAGCTGATGCTGTCTGCAGAGACACAGAGCTGACAGAACAGCAGCCTATTAACTGTTGGACATTTTTCCTGGGCTTGTTGCCCAATTAAAAAGCTCAGATTTTCAATAAAATGTTGTTTTGTTCCAGTTTCCAAGTCATCTGAAAGCTGTTAGTCTTGCAAATTGTTGTTCAACTTCTTTTGGATGAATGGGAAACTTAAACGGGAATAAATAGCAAACATCTGGAGTAGGGCTGAAAGATTTATCATTTTCAGATCGAAATCGCAATTTCAGACATGCAATCATGTGATCGCCAAAGCTGCGATTTTTTGCAGCGCTACGGACTGACCCAGGATCTGTTGTGCCAACTATTTTACAATACTGTTTTACAAATTTGCAGCAATTTGCATTTAAGAATGGCTCGCAAATGAACTTTGAATGGGTTCTCATTGTTCACTCAAAACAGCAGTTCAAAAGAGTCGACTTTATGAACTACACATCTCTACCATGAAAGTGCTGGTAAGCAGGTCAACGACACAAAGCTTCTGTTTAGGAGTAGAAGTTGGAGTATCGCTTAAATAATGAAAACAGATTATTCTTCCTCAATGTTAGATGATGAGTAAAGTGTTGTGTGCTTTTGATCATTGATTTCCTGACTGTTGTCCATAATGTAAACATAGAGAATATTGCACTGAAGCTTGATTTGAAGAAAATCGTGAATCGAATTGAAATCGCATTATCTTCCAGAAAAATCACAATTACTTCTTTTCCTAAAATTGTTCAGCTCTAATCTGGAGGAACTTTTATCACATGGCGACAAGGATGCTTTGGGGTTAAGCTGCTTCCAAAATGTTGGTAGTTTTCAGCACTGTGTTTGGAAGTTGTTTTACTCTCTTTAATTTCTTTGGCTGCTTTTCACATCTTACATGTTCAGTTCAGACCAAACAAACTTTGCAAACCATAGAGTACAAATAAGACTGAAAAACCAATTCCAGTTGAGCATCAATAACAACTGGCTGAAGTAATCGATACCTTTTGTCTCTTTGCTTAACAATTTCCCTGTTAGTTCCTTCCTTCTCGTTCTGCTTGCTTTGCAAAGAAGTTGCAGTCTTGTCAGAGGCAGTCAGGAGGAATCTTATCAGTTCCTCTCCCTACCAATAAACCAAACTCTTGTCTACCAAACCACATCGGGTCTTGTTTCTCTTCCAAGCAAAACCCAAGTTCAGTTTGTGGTGAGGCCAACCAAACCAAACGAGGATCAAACATGGCAAGCAAACCAAAAGCAGTGAGTTGTGGCTTGAATTTGGCTGACAACAGTTAGCAAGCCAATGTAGCGTTCACTGACAATGTCAAACAGGGAGTGGCCAACATTAGCATTTTTACCATTGACAACCTCCTGTACTCTTAACAAGTCCATGCAGACTACGGCATCAAATGTTCCAGTAAATATGCCATTTTCACCTGAGCAACCCAAATATAACTTTTTATTTTATCACACAAAATACTGCAGAGCTGCCTCGAGCTAAACAATGTTATTATTGAATTAGGTTGTGTATTTCTTGATCATTGTGCAACAAAAGCCTGGATGGCAAGAACAAAGGCCTCAGTTAGGGCCTAACTGGTCGACCACCTTGTTGGTAGGGGCTTAACCCATATGCCTTCAGTAAGTGACCTCGGGCAGAAGAGTGGGGGTCTCTGGAGAAACCCTCCACCCAGGCTCCTCCAGGCTTTGACAAAGTGCAGTGTGGAGGAAAACGCACCCAAGTGAAAAATGAGACAATGCTGCAACTTCACCTGCGAACCAAACATAGTCTGCAGAACTTTAGGCATAAAAGCGAGCTTAGATTCACAAAAGTAAAGCTCACTAAGTCTAAAAATGTTGAATTCCAAAAGCATTTGAGAAATAGATGGAAGTATGTAATCACTCAATGTTCAAAAAACAGTCTGGGACGCTCTGTTGGAGCTACTGCCGTTTTAAGACTCCCTTCCCCTCGTGGGCCTATTTGGCTCTTATTGGTTGCAGGTCAACTCTGGTGATTTCGCAGTTTTTTCAACAGCTCTGGATTCATTCCAGTCTCTACACTCTGCCACGGGCTTGCTACTTGAAGCCAAAGGGCTTAATCTGATGATGAAACTATAGTATGATGTCACACTGGTAGGTTTATCCAGGGGGCTGGGGGAACAAATGTTTTAGGCAGTTGCTGGACCCACAAAGAAATTCTGCAGACTTTATTGTGTTCATAGAGGTACTATATCACATGAAGGAGATATTAAACACACTAAAATGAAACTAAAAAAACACAGTACAAGCCATTTAAGTTGCTTAAATTGCTGGTTCTCAGGTTTTCTTGAATGTCTGGCACCATGGGTGATATTACCAAAGTAACTTTTTGAACTTTTGATATTTTACTGTGTCTGTTTCCTCACATAAACCTATCGCCTTGAAGCACTTCCATCTAAAATATATAGCTCCCACACTGAGTCTTAATTGCACAAATATGATTGCTTAAGTGTTTCTGCAATTAAGACAATGTGTAGGAGTTAGCCTGTAATTTCAGTCTAACAGGAAATGACACAGGATTTGGTCATTGGCCCTTTTTTCTTGATTTTTCGATTGAAACACTTTCACCAGCGTCATATCCCGGTTTAAACTATAGTATCCTGGCAACACTGCTTGGTCACAGACTTGAGAATAATCACAGAGCTGCCCACAGGACAGCAGAACCTCTTGTTTGTTTACCTCAGTAATGACAGTTTCTTAAATCTGATCCACTCTGATCCAAAATACTCTACAAGCCTTATCAGAATGCAGCACTCTTTAAATTATTTAAAAGAAGACGGATGAGAAGCAGAAAGTCATGGAAGGTTAGCTTTTCCTCTAATTCTCACTCTTCAGGCGAGCGCCCGACTATAAGAATCCAGCCTTTCCTCAAGTATTATTGATCCAGTCCAAGTGAATCTGTCTGCCCTCCTTGCTGCTGAAGCGCTGCTGAAGCGAGGCTATTTGCCATCAAGTCTTTGAGGACATGCGCCGTGGGATCTCCATTCACTGCACAATCCTCATTTTCAGCACTTAATAAGTTTAGGCCTCTGGTTTCTTGTTGACGTTGGAGCCAAAAGACGTACATGCACACTCGCGCACATACACACACAAAGAAACCGGAGGGCGTAAGGTAGCAAAATAAGGATATAGAGAGTAGTGTGGGGAGGTGGCTGATTTCCCCAGTGAGCTTATATCTGAGCTGTCGTCACCTGTCTCTTCTCTGGGAAAGAGGAGCCTTAATCACGAACATGAAAGCGTCTCCCGCGGTGCTGCCGCCTGTCTCTGTCACTTGGCCGTCTATTACTTGGTACAGGCAGAGTATTGCTAATTTTTTGTGTCCATTATGAGAGTGCTGCTTTTAAAAGTGTGCAGAAAAAGACGTCCAAAGTTATTTAAGGTTGAGAGGAGTGAAATGACAATCAGCAATCAGTGAGGACACAGATTCACCACTTTAGAACAAAGTCCTCTTCAGCACTTTCATCTGCTTTTTGGCATCCTTGAGATCCGGGTCCTCTGCGACGGATTTAAAAACACATAATTCTTTCTTTAGCATGATTTTTCTGACTCCTAATGTTTTAGATTTGCTTAAAATCACGACTTTGAAAGGATAAAGTGCTCAGACATTAGACATGCATTTACATGTCTGGTTTGATTCAGCACAGTTAGGTACAGTTTGGAGAAAGGCTGCTTCCTTATACTAGATATCTGAAAATCTGTTCAAGTATAGGGGAAACAAATCCATACATTCAAACTATAAATATACAGTTCTGCAGCAGACAGTCCATTGTCCTATTGCCCCTGAGAACAGGAGGTTCACCTCAATAAAATTCAGTCATTGAATTTAGAAAGAATTGAAGAAGACATGATGTCAGCCATTTGACTATCACATGAGGCTTTTGAAGGCAATTTCTGGACACAGCCAACATGCTTAGGCGATATCAGACGTAGATTTAAGGCTGTACGTAGCTGCTGTAGGGGCCAAAAGTGCTGAATTTTAGGTTAAAACAGAAAGGCATCAGTGGTGTTGGTTTGGTCATTGTACAGCAGTGATCATCAACTTCCCCCGCCAACCAGGGAAGCAAAATTTACTCATCCAAACTCACTGAAAAACTGCATTAAAGATTCATTTCTAACATGTTATATATTTTTACCCACTACTACGCCTTTAGCTGCAGTCTTCAATCTACCAAAAGCCTTTTTAAAAATGATAATAGTCACATATGCGTGAAACAAGTTGCACAGCCTTTAACAAAACAAAACTCACGACTTTAAGACTGGAACAATGCACGTATATAACAAATATTCAACAGTCTGACCCTCGTGTTTAAACTGGAAAAAAATGTACTGAAGGAAAACCAGATTGATCCAGTGAAGCTGCAGTCTCAAGACCCATACATCCCATGATTATGTGAAATATCAATTAAAGAAGATAAAATGCACATCCATTCCTAAAGATCTTCTGGAAACGTCTTTAAAATCTACCTGAAGATCAAGATCAACATGTTGGTGACCCCTGTTGTAAAGTCTACTGGACACGGTGACACTGTTTGCTTCCCTGCTTTGGGTGCTACTGAAACATCCCAGAGCTGAAGCATCCCTTCACAGAGAGCATATCGATATCTGATTAATAGAAGAATCTTAAATTCATCAAACAGGTAAATTGAAGGAGTATTATGATGACTGTCCACAATTTGTCTCATGATGTACCTGTAATCATTCATCATCTCTCGATGGCATTGCCCCATGGTCTTAGTCGTCGTCTTTTATCCTGCCGTTAACTTTTTTGACTAATTAACTTCAATTAATGAAGTAAGCTCCGCCATGAAGAGTCATTAAGAAAGAGACATGATCACTAATTTGATAATCCTGTCTCCCCACTCCAGATTAAAATATGTTTTGCTAATTATACTTTTGCCATCCCTAATGATAAGCAGTTTGTCTCTCACAGCGATGTGCAGCCCGGCCCGTTTCAAAGAGAAGAATTCTTTTTTCATCTCGGCTCTTTGTACTGAGTGGAAAGTATGAAAATGGAAAGAGCTGCCGGCATTGTTAGAGTTTTACGCATACACGGAGAGGGTCCACAATAACTTAGTAAAGCCAAATGCAGTAGAACACAGGTCACCACTTCCCGCCGCCCCCTCATCCTATAGGCACAGCTGCTGGAGGTGATAATTTTATGTATGCATAGCGTGCGTGCATGTGTTTGCGGACGTGAAGTCAAACTGCTCACCTACTTTTGTTGTGAAGGATTACCTTATCTCAGCGAGCAGCAGCAGCTTTGTCTTCTCGCACCCAACATGTGCGATTAGTTCTCATTGTGTTAGGGTGTAATCTGCGCTGATAAAGCTGTTTCCTTAATACAGACTCTTCTAAAGTTCTCCCAGCAGCTGAACGCAGCTTTATTTGAATATTCAGAAATCTCTATTTGAATTTGAAATGTAAGGCATCTATTATACAGGAGGTGTGATAACCTTTCCAGCAGTGCAGCTCCTGCAGCCAAACCTGGAGTTTAACAGGCTGTTGTTGTTTAGTTTGTGAGATTCAGCCATGCAGCAAACTCTCCAAGGACGAAACACAACGGGAACGCATGTGGGCCAACACTGCCAATGAGATTCTGCAAGAAAACATTTGGATGTTTCCTTGGCCATTAGACCTCTCCTGGCACCGACATCCTGAGGTGTAGCACATTATTGAGATCCTGGCAGGCTGATTCCTGGCACCCCACGCACCTGTAAAAAATGAAATGTAGCAGGATATTATCAGGTATGACACATATGCAAAACATGTCCCCATGTCTTGCACGGAGAACTCATTAAATATCTCTCCTTAATGGATTCACCATGTCTGCTTTTCTGTCCGCCCAGCGTGCAATATCTTCTGCCTGGGCCAAAACACCTGCAGGTGTAACTAGGGATGGGGATTGATCTGATTTTAATAGTTTTGTTTTTTCTTTTATTGTAACACATATAAAAAGGCAAACAGGAAAATCCAGAAACAAATACAAAAGGTGTTTTTCATGTCATGGAAAAATAAGGAGAACTTATTAAGTGGGGAGTGAAAGTTTAAAGACTTCTCCACCTTCCAGTCCTATCAACTGCAAAAGATGATGTTGCCTTGAGGGTTTTATAGAAGTTTTGAAAACTTGCAGAATTTGCAGCTGTACATGAAAATCAGTGAGATATCTGTAGCCAAGACTAATTTATCAGCAAGGTGATCTGGGAGAATATGGAAATCTGCCCTGTCCTGACCTGGACTTGAATCACCACCAAAATTGCATCTCTTCTTTCTTGTGCCGTGTCCAACATTTCCTTGAAAATTTCATCAAAATATGTTCAGAACTTTTGAAGTTATTTTTCTAACAGGCAGACAAATGATGAAAAAATATAACCATAATAAAGCTCACAAATTAATACAACTCAATGAAAACCTCTGATATTTGTTAATAAGCAAACCTAATAACCATTGTAATATCCTTACTGCCAAACTTTGCCTTTTGGTCAAATGTGGTCTACTGTCAAACAGTATTATATTCATATTTATATATTTATATTTATTTTGTAAATCCCTTGGTCTTCATAATCTCACTTTTCTTATTCTATTTATTTTCCTCCATAAGGAAGTTGATATAGCTAAAAGATTCTGCATGTTGCAATCTGCTTACTTAATTTTTTTATGCTGTTATCTTTTTTAATGTCTTTGTTTAAGTATTTCTGATTCTGAAAAGACTTGGCTTGTGCATTGGTTAGTTTGACCCAAGCAGCTTAGCAGCGGTTACTAAGAAGAGGCATTCTCTGATTGGTGGGTTGGTGAACCAATCTGAGAGCCGACAAACTCCATGAAGCATTTTAAGTTGCCCAGCCATGCCATGGTGCAGGACATGAAACAATAGCATGGCATAATATGATACAATACTCAACAGTTGTTTAGTATCCACAACAACAGTGTGAGGATTCAGTTATCCTGCTATATCTAAAACACTGTTAGACATCCTTAAATGAAACATCAGAATCTCCAATCAAGTGACCTGTAATGTGAAGTGAAGCAGAATATTATCAGGCAATACACATATGCAAAGCTTGTCCTCCTGTCTTGCACACAGAGCTCATTAAATACCTCATCCTAATAGATTCACCATGTCTCCTTTTCTCTCCACCCGGCGTGCACAATCTTCTGTCTGGACCAGAAAACCTGCACATCCAGCCAAAGCTTGTTCAAGCGTGAGAGTCAGTTTCATTAGATTTACATCAGACAGACGAAAACAAGAGAGTGTGGGACGGCTACATGAGCATGCTGTGTTCGCACCAGCCGTCGGCATTACCATTTCAGGTGCAACGGGCTGATGTGCACCCTGGTGCCAAAATCTGGATGTGAGCAAATGTCTGTGAAATGCAGGCTGAGGTTTACAGCTCAGCAAACTTCTCATTTTCAGCACGTAGACAAAGAAACACCTCTTCAGATGCTTGTGAAAGGAGGAGCTTATTCATGAATGCAGGGATTCAAATGTGCAAACATCTGAAGTTGAGTTACGCTGAGGTAACATTTTGACCCAGCAGAATGAATGAATCAGAGCGTGACTGGAATGGAAGGGCAGCAGATTAGATATGTGGCAAATTTGTCAAATTATTTCAGTAAATGGTTTTAATTCAGCTGCCTCAGTCGACAAGTGATGGTGCTTATCCCTGTGTTAGGAGAAGAATTCCTGGTTAGGCTGTCAGCATTTGAAATGAGCTGAGGTTTGTTTTGTCGCGTGCTGTCACATTTAAATGTCGCCCAGCCTTATTTAAATGCAGGGGCTGAATCTACCCGGGTGACAGGCTGTGGTATTACTCAAACAGTTTTCATTGGGCTCTTGCTTTGATGCTCACATCTGATGCTCCTGCTTCACAGATAGAGCTCTAAGCACTCATAATTGCCGTCACCACTGATAAACCTTGTTTGTTTTGAAGCTCTTCTGTTTGCCTCTTCTTCATCCGCCAGTGTTGCACAGAGATAAAGATGTCATGGAGAAAAGGGAAGTCTGAAGAATCTTAATTGTTTAATTATGTGGCCCTTTATCCAGTAAAAAGAAAAAGATTGATAGGAAACCTTCGAAAATCAGAAAAAGAATCAACATATTGCCTTTTTTGTCCAGGAAATTACCCTCGTTTGTCCATTATGTAGTGAGCACTTTCAGCAATGAGAAATACAATTATCTGCTGGTTGTTTTAACCAGAACACTGACGACACTTTATGAAGTGTTGCACATTTTCAGGAAAATTTCATTTTGGCATTAAACAGCAGTTACTCGAAGAAATGGAAAGATTCTAGTTTTGGCACGGATTAACTGACTTTGTTAACATTATGGTAACACATTATGTTCATTTCCACGTGTGAGATAAGAGATTTAGTATGGCTTTGCACTAATGAAGACCGTCTTTGACCCTTGACAATCTGTAGTCAAAAAGTCTAGTTAATAGACCGTGCCAAATTTGTCTCTCTTAATTATCAGGCTGGCCTTGACCCAAATCAAGATTTGTCACTACTTTACAGCGTCACTACCTCTGTTTTCCTGTTCCTAGTTTGTTCAGAGCCCCTCCAGTCTCAAACTGTTCACATCAAATATGTTTTATAAATCACCCGTTCAGGTTGGGCTGCCTATGGTGTAATACTCACACCAGTTAATAAGAGCATGCGGCTGGAAAAGCATTACCAGACAGGTGATACCTACTTCTTTTTAAATAACATAGTCGACTCATCCCCCCAGTTCAGTCCCTACAAATATTCAATAGAGGTGAAACATCACAAGGGCTTAAGTACTACAGCTTGAAATGGCAGCGTGACTGAGGTTAGAGAAACTAAGGTAGTTTTGTAGCACCTCACTTGTGACACTTGACTTTACTGCTTTTTTTGTTTGCATACATTTTTAGTTAGCAAAGTCTTTTGTGCTTTTGCAGTAGTACCACATTACAACCAAGAGATGGGATAAAAATTAGTGGAACAGTACTTCTAAATGAGACAATAGTCACATGAAATCTTAGATTCTTTGAAAAAAAACCTCTGTTTTAATATATAGCTACTTATCTGTCTATCCATCAGTCAGTTGGTCTGTCTGTCTGTTGGTAGTTCGGTGGGTAGACCACGTCAGTCTTTCTATCGATCCAGTCTGTCTATCTATCCGTCTTACCATCTAAATCTATCTATCTGTCTATCTGCCATTTTGTCTTATAGACATGTAGGCTAGCTAGCTACATGAAGGAGGCAGTTAGCTTAGCCTGGCACAAAAACGGACTGATGAAGCAAGGAAGCTACAACCCTTTTCCTTCTTTCTTTCTCCAAATAGAACAAAACATAATACAAGGTTAATTTTTACCCTTTGAGGTCCTTAAAGTTGAAATTTTCATTTATGTCCCTTTTAAAAAAATTTTGTAAAGCAAAATCGAACACCTTTGATCAAAACTTCTCTGCTCTAAGCAAGGCTAAGCTAACAGCCTGCTCGCTGAAGCCTAATATTTAACAAGCTAACCAGCTAGCCTTAACAATCCTGGACTGGTGAGAAAATCAACACTTTTGTTTTTTATGCTTAATGTCTCTTAAAGAGTAAACAAACTTATAAATAATATTAATGTTTAAACAATTCCTGAAAGTTAAATCGAACACCTTTTGTCAAACATTCTCTGCTTTAAGCTAGGCGAAGCTAACTGTCTGCTAGCCTATTTAACAATCCTGGACTAGTGAGAAAATCAAAACCTGTTTCTTTCATACTTAATGGCTCTCAAAGAGTGAACAAACTTTTAAATAAATATAAATTTGTAAAAGATTCTTGAAATTAAAATCAAACAACTTTTATCAAGCATTCTCTGCTAACTGCCTCCTAGCGAAAGCCTCATATTTATCAGTCCCATTGAAATGATTTTATTATCTCAACCTCCTCATAAAAATAAAAGTATTTTCTAGATGTCACTGTATTCATTGAAAAGTTGTCCCATGTCCACAGGGCAGGGCAGCCTTATCAGTGACAGCAGCAGCCGGAAACATCTCCTAAAGAAAGTCCTGCATGATGCAAACATCTCCTTCTTCAAATCTTCAAATCAGATTATTGAATTGTCTGCTGCTTGTCATCTGTTTGCCGTTGCAGCTCCAGTGACAGGCTTTTACAGCCGTCAGCTTCCAACTCTGGTTGTTTCAGAGCTGACACTTCATAAGGATGAGTGGCAGGTGTTGGAGTGTGAGCTGTGTTCAGCTGAGTGTCAGGAGGACGCCAATAAAAGCACATTTTGTTGACTTGAGGCAAACTATTAGCTGTTTCTGTGTCTCTGTAATGAAGTAATGCACCACCAGAGCAGACAGCAGTTTTATGAAGTTGCGTGGCAGTCTTGATGTCAAATAAAGTGAGATTTAACATGATGGAAACAGCACTAACAGGGAAGAAGCAGACATATCTGCTCCTCGCTCACCCTGACATCACAAGCCACTGTGCAAATATGCCTCCAGGGTTCCAGTTGTTAGTCTACCCTAAAGTAGACAATGGTAACCATAGGGGAGGTATTTACTCTCATTCAAATGGGATTCAAATGGGAATCACGCACATGGCACTGAATGATCCACCTCACTTTGAGGAAAACTCAAAAGTCTGCAGATGAAGCTGTGAGTTAAACTTTCCAAGGCAACAAACAAATTACTTATTTTTGTTTCGTGCATGAACACAATAAGGCAATTTCAGGGTTGGATGCACACGGATTGTTTTAGCATCTTCATTGTTTTGCACTTTTGCTTTAAATACTTCGACAGAGTTTATAACACTGATCCTGCAGATAGAAACAGGTCGCCTATCACTTTGTTCTCCAACGTTTTACTGAGCTGTTGTGGAGTTTTCTGTCAGAAAAATGCATTACCTTAGCCTGAACTCCTCAAGGTCTGAAATCTGAATACCAGAAAAAAAAAAAAAAACACAAACACCTCATTTTCAGGCGGGCCGCGGCACTCTTTCTTCTGCATGGCCCTTTCGCCTTAACCCTGCGCTGCCTCATTGAGACACTTCTGCTGGCACCCTCCTCCCATCCCCCCCTCTTTGGCACTTTGTCTCCATGGCGATGTTTTCAATGAAATTTAGGGCAGGAAAGGTTGTTGCTCTCTCAAAGGGTGCTGTGAAATTATCAGAACTCTATAGAAACACTGGTGCTTAGCTCATGTAAGCAGCCACTTAGCCGCATTGATAAACGCCCGTCAAATATGCACAAAGGATGGACTTTGAAGCAGGCGGAATAGAAACGGATTTCAATTTTCAGTCAAAACATTTCAAGCTGTGCTGGAGCTGACCAGATTAGCCCTTCTCTGAAAAAGTAATTGAAAACTGTGTCTCTGCTTTTCTGTCTTGCAGTCAGCGGTTTGGAGACGGTTATCGGCCTGTACGGGGAGACGCTCGAGATCCCGTGCAACAATGAAGCCGTAAAAGCAGGGCAAGGCATCCTCCTCCTGAAATGGAAATATGTAAGTCACAGTGGAGGTCAATGGATTGAAAATGGCGAAGACTGTCTGACACCCACTTATCACGCCCGAGCCACGCCCAGTCTGAGTGCATGTGCCTGCATTAGAGCATGCATCTGTGCCCCCATATGACATGGCACGCTCAGAGGGGGCTTTTTACTCGCCATATGTGACTCTCGCTAACCGGTGCACTCTGCCCTGCTTTCAGGACAAAGGAGAGGGGCTTCCAGGAGACCTGCTGGTCAAGCAGATGAACCACAATGTCTCAATCATCGCCACCGATGAATACAAGGGCCGTGTGAGCCTGGCGGCAGACTCCAGCCTGCTGCTGACGGACGCCAAGCTGGACGACCAGCGCACTTTCACCTGCATGGTGGTGGGTGGCTCTGACATCACAGAGTACCCCGTTAATGTGGTGATTCACAGTGAGTAAAACCAGTGGGGTTTTATAGTATTTTATTTTAATTAATCTTTTTTTTTTTAAACTCTGCTCTTTTTTCCTTTAATATTATTATTTTCTTTATTTATTTATCTAAATTCTGCTCTTTATTTCTTTTTATTGTTATTATTATTTATTTTAAGTTCTTTTATTGCGATAAGGTGCTGTGCTGAAACATTGTATAGGTCAGGACATGATGACACCTAGACAGAAATAATCTCTGAAAAGTTTTAGCAACATACAGTTCAGCAGAAGAAAGAAAAAACATGAAAAAACAGATTGACAGTTTCATGACTGGCAGTGAAGAGGTCTGTGTGGAAAACAACCATTTAACTATTAACTATACTATTGTATGTTGTATACTTGTATTGTATTGTATGTTATATACTTGTATAACATACAATACTATTTAACAAGGTATTGTATGTTCACTGTGTGCACTGTCATGTCCAAATAAATGTTTAAATAAAAATAAAAAATACTGTTAACATCCTTACAACTAGAATAATCATGACTGTCATCATAAAAAAAGTCGCAGTAGTATAAAAATACTTAACTTTAATTCTAATATTGAGTAAGGAAAACGCAAGAGAAAATATTAACAACTAAACAGACAGACAACATTCGGAGGAAAAAAGTTACCAATTTATAATGAAAATAATAATATTATTAAAGTAATAAAAACAGTGGGATTTTAGTGTTAGGTGTTAGTTTCTGTCCAAGGTGGAAAACATTTAACTAATTAAAATGTGTTAATTATTAAGGTGCTTAATCTCTACCACTTCATGGGTCTAAAGGCTGAAAATGTCATACTTGTAATATAATGAATTTTTAAAAAGGATCTGATAATTTCACCAAGGTAGGGACACTGGAAAGTCACCAATAATTAGGAATAACACATATTCAAACTTACAGGTGAGCATTTCATTGTGTACTGTTATCAGTAATATTATATATCACCTCATTAATATTTTTTAATGTAAGTCCTTTTATGAAAACATCAGGATTTAATTTCTTATCTTTATTTTCAGTTTTGCTTGGTGGAAAGATGAAAAGCCAATCCACTCTTACAGAACTGTGAGAATAAAAAAGACCTTTTATCACTAATTAAACAGGTTTTGATTTTAATCAAGGTTGGCGCAGTAACCAAAAGTCAAATTGCTCACCCCGATAACTGGATTTTAATCAGATTTTTTGCCAGAACACAAGTTTAATCCATCCTGATGTTACATTTGAACGCATCCTTTCATTTAAATTAAATTTTCACACCAGGTAACGTTTTTTACTCATTTGACCTGTCTAAATTTTGGAGCTTCTTCTTTGACTGCTTTTATGAGGAAGATGACTTTTCAGCAGCAGATGAAAGTTTTGATTTTATGCTTTTGTAAAGTCTGGATCATCAAACAGAGCATGACACCGGGGATTAATTATGATAGTTGTTTGATACAGATGAGGACCAGTTAATTAATCGATTAAACTGGATTACACAGCACATTTCAAACAGATTTAGTTGAAGGTAAAAAAAAAAAATAGTGACAATTATTATAATATTAACAGGCAAGATGTCAAAGCAAAAATCAACCAGCAAGAATGTATAGAAATGGTCAAAATACGCTAAAAACCGGTTAAAAAGATCAGTTAACAGAAAAGTTTAAATGATTTTTCCAAATGGGTGGTGAATGATCATTTGCTGTATTAACAGCAAAAGTGCACGGCATATAAATGGAACGTATGTAAATTAACTGTAAAATCGGGCAAAACAGCATAGTCATAAATTCTAGGGAAGCACAACATTGGATGTTTGCCGATGTCCAATATGCTGATGTGTCAAACGTATTTTGGCCAATTACCGATATATGGAAATTACTGAAAGTAGTTATTTTTGGATAACACCTTCATTATATGAAAAATGTCATTTTAAGAGACAACCAGCCCTATTGTTGAAGCTTATACTCTCAATTTAAGATTGAAATGCAAAAAACTTCCCAGTTTTGATGCAAAGATATAAGGTGAAAATATCAGCAGAAATGTTACTATCTGCAGATATTTAGCTATTGAAGCCAAACTCTGCCCATACTGATATCATACCGATAGCGTTGTGCACCCCTTATAAATTAGTAAATATGAGTGCATTTTTTTAGACTGTATAAAATACAAAGGCATAGCTTTAAATTAACAATGGTGCCTTTCATTGACCTCGGAACTTGGACATGGGAAATGGGAATTATGTCACGTCCCAGTCAAACACCTTCCAGTTACAGGCTGGGAAAGTTGAGGTAGGTAGAAAACATCCAACATCCCCAGTTGAAAATTCCAAACAAAGGGGGCCATTCCCAGTGATGAATGCAATTTGCCACTCGTACAATCCAACTTCCGAGACCTGATGGAACGCACCATAAGACAAACAGAGAAACAAACTTAAACTTGCTTTCAACCAGGCCTTAAACATTAGGATGGAGGCCTAGCTTTACACAGAGAATGGTGCGTTCAATTTACCTCAAGACTTGGACATGAGAAGTGGGAATTTTGTCTTATCCCAGTAAAACATGTTCCAGTTATGAGCTGATGAGGTCGGGATTCCTGCAGAATGTGCTGTGGGAAATTCTTACCATAGGGGGCATTCCCAGTGACGAATCTAATTACCAACTCAGACAGTCAGAGCTCCGTGATCACATTGAACGCATCATAAACTTACTTAATTCTCAAGCCGCCTGCTGCTCAAGGGTTGAATACAGCAGGCGTAAAATAACCTGAACATCACCTTCACTGTCTCTTCTTTGTGTGCACTGCAGAGAATCCGACAGGCCTGGAGATCCGTGACAAAGCAGAGGAGCTGGAGATCGG
The DNA here is from genome assembly GCA_037902135.1 of Cetoscarus ocellatus. Classification (NCBI taxonomy): domain Eukaryota; kingdom Metazoa; phylum Chordata; class Actinopteri; order Labriformes; family Labridae; genus Cetoscarus; species Cetoscarus ocellatus. The sequence continues at coordinate 824,448 of JBAMNC010001626.1, read as the reverse complement.
TAAACTTACCAAGGTGTGTTTTGAGTGATAAACACTTCTTGTTCCTACAGTATTCTGCACAGCACACCATCAAGGGAAATCCCTCACTCGGTCTGAGGCTCCTCGAGGCACAGCAGCCACCATGTTACTACTGTAATGAGTTCTTTGAAGTGGCTCTCATGAATTAGTGAAGAGCAGAATCTCCCTCTGCTTCAATTAAAATCCCCAAAGGATCCCCGGGGGGGGAGCGCTTTGGGCATTTCATGGTCTGTTGGCTAGAAAAGTGCTCGGTCCTCCAGTATTGGGCAGGTGCTTTAAAAGCTAATTTCTTCTGATGTTTAGTCATTAAAAAAGATGCAGATTGGTTTAGGGGTCATTAATAATGGCTTTCTGTCAGTGTGTTTGTCTTGTTCTGTTTTAATAAAGGTTTTGATGTTTCTTTTTCACAGCTTGGGACATGCGTTGCAGAAGACGCAAACCCTGCGGCCAATATTACCTGGCTAAAGAACAACAAGCCTCTGGTGGCTGATGGGACAGGTGTGTATATCCTACACACTGACCTGTTTTTCTACGTTTATGAATATTTCATTCATAAATGCTCTTTTTTTCCTGTCTTTGAGAAAAACTCTTCTCTCTAACAAACAGTGCTGCATTCACAGACTGTAGGAAAGCAGTGTTTTGGCCGCTTTATGGTTGTATTTCTCCTTGTTTGAGTTTTCACACTGAGTTGTTTTTCTGTCCAGGGGTTTCCATCCAGGCTACGGTGCATGTCGACACCGACACTGGCCTTTCGACCACCACCTCCATCCTGGAGTACTCAGCCGAGAAGGAGGACACGGACGCACAGTTCAGCTGCAGCAGTCAGCACAGCGCCGGCACAGAGCTGGTGTCCTCCCCCGTGACCTTTAGTATAACCTGTGAGTCGACGAAACAAACTGACAACACTCACTTTATAGACTGTAGAAAGCTGCTGTGTGTCATCTACAGGATAGCAGCAACTGCTGCGCAAAAATGAGTTAAATTCAGATTAATGATTTAATTCTTAATCAGTCCTGTAAATCCTCTCTTTCAGGACTTGGCATACTTGTTTCTTAGCATTTTAGGGCAGCAAGCAAGTTAATAATGTCAGACACACCAGTCAGGTCATAAGTGTTTATTAAAAAAAAATCCCTGTACTGATTCAGGTTTGTTAGTCAGGGAGGAGTATTTTCAATCTATTTAACATCACAGCACCAATACAGCTTGATTTTGACTCATTGTTACCTTTTGCTGCACATCAGAATTTAAGTGTTGATCTGTTTTTTCCACAAAAGTAATTAAATATTGTAGTGTTCTAAGAAAGCACAAATCAGTTGTCCTTGGTAGACAAAACTGCAAAAAACCTGTTTTGTTTTACACACAGCAGATTTAGAGAGTAAACCTGTCAGTTTAGTTTAAATGCAGAGGTTGTTCGCTCTCTGTTAAATCAGCTAGAACATCATGGTAATTAAATCTAACTTCGCAACCTGGTAAAGACCTTTTTTACAGGACTGTAGCTTAAAATCAGCAGTTTAGTATCATTAATTTAATACTGTATTAAAAGGAAGTATTAGTCCAGCAGTCCAGCTCAGTTTGTTTCAGTACAGGTCACAGTTTCAGTGTTTTCTTTCCAAATATGAGGGAGGAACCCAAAGACCTGGTCCATACTGTTCTGTATTTGTTACTCTTCTGTTGGGGTGGAGCTAAAAATGCTGCAGTCTGTTGATTGGTGGCAAGAATTGTTAGTCCCCATTCGACCAAAACAAACATGCTGCCCCACATTTAACTACTCGTGGATCCAAGTGGGCAACTTTTCTACCATTTTTGTTGTAAAGAATGTCCACACATGGAGAACCATGAAGGTGCACACCTTCCTCACCATTGTTGGAGAAAAGGGAGTGCAGAGGGTGTTAGACGAAGCTGGTATGACCCGTAACTTTCAGCTTACACCCTGCCTCAACTTGAGGGTACAGCTGGCCAGCCGGCTGGCCTCCCAACTCACTAAAAGTGGCCCTCCAGTGAGCTTAAAATTTACATGAGATTTGAAGTAAATGTACGACAAGATAAAATTTTAACATATATTTTAATGATAGTCTTAAAAAAAAGTGTTTGGTTCTGTACAAGAAAATCACTTAATCTCCAAACAGCTTTACCACAGCTTTTCTCAGATTTATGTCATATTCATGTAAAATAACTATAGATTTTAAGTTATGAATATTTTATTTTTATAACTCAAGGACAATAAAGTTGCAAAATATTCTATTTCTGTGTTATACCACTCTCACTCAGCTACTTTGGACAAAACGTTTTTGTCCTAACAATTTAAGTTTTATTTAAATTATTGGTGGTTTTTATCATTATCCTGAAATACTGTAGCATCCCCAGCTGTTCTGAAGTCTTTATTTCATTAGGGACCTGCGTCCACGCTGCCAGAGCTTGTTTTCAATTTTAAAGCGATGTAGTCCAATATTCTCAGCTGCCAAAGCTCTCAGCATCAGCCAGTTTTCGTAGCCACAAAACCACTCTGAGAGAGTGCTGTGTTCAACAGTGTCACTTCTCCCTCACTGACCAATCAAGAAAGGGCGGGACCTCTGCCGTTGGCTTTGTAAGAAACAATGGCGGAGGTGAGAATGATCTGCCTCGTGTTCACTAAGCAACTATGTCCTGGTCTTGAGCATCTATCAGTGGGAGAACATGATTTCTTGACTCTGTGTTCGTGTTCTTGTTGATACTTTGGTAGATTTAAGAAATTCGATGCAAACAGAGAGATTTTAAGCGACCTCACGGATGTTACCTCCACTTTTGTTACCTGGCAGCTTATAGTGACAGGAAACTGAGACTGAGAGCACTTCCAGCCAGAAAATGCTCCCACTGGACACAAGCCTGAAAGTGTTTTCTCAAAATGAATGTGATTATTAGCTCTGATGTGCAGCTCAAATCATGACGAAATGAATTCAGAATTAAACCTCTGACCATAAATCTGACCCCAAACCAGGAACCAGATCATCTCAGCTGAATCCAGAGGAGAGAGAGTGAGAAGCAGCAGTGTTATAATTCAGACAATAATCATAAAAAGAAACACTAACGGCGCCTTTAGTGGTGATTTGTGAAAAACAGCGGTATAGATGTTTACGCCTATGGTGGGGTTCAGATCAAACGCAGCATAAAATATGAAATTTACCTGCTCGCCAAGGCTTTAGCGGCTAAAACACTTCATAGAGAAAGTTTGTCTCACACAGAGCAGAAACATCGAGCTCTGGAAGAATTGCTTGGTCAATTTCCCGAGATTATGACTGCAATTTAAACATCTCCCCGGCTGTGATTTGAAGCTGGTTGTAGTTGAACACTGAAGCACAAAAGTTTGAAGAGTCTGTAGCTTATAGCTCGGTCAGGTTCTGTAGTCCCTGCATTGACGCTGTAAGGGGCACATGCTCCACTTCAGACACCCACTCAGAGTGTACACTCCAGTCCTGACTCTCTTTCTCCGGTTTCCTGCACAGACTCCACGGAGAACATCGTGCTGCAGGTCATTGCTCAGGACCCTCTGGTGGAAGGAGACAACGTGACTCTGAAGTGTGTGGCGGACGGCAACCCGGCTCCCACAAGCTTTAACTTTCACCTCAAGGTAAGATTACTCATTTAGTACATCCTTCAATTTGTGCTCATAGCCGGCCTGGTGTCACCTGAGCAGCTGAAGAAAAGCCTAACCAAAGCTTTAATGTTTGGATATAGTTTTCACAAAAAGTGTGGCCTGACCAGGATTAGCTGCTCAAGCCTTTTATAGGATATTCCAATTAGAGCTGCTACAAATGATCATTTCTGTTATTGATTCATGGATCATCTTTTGATGTATTGATGATTTAGATATTCCTTCCCCATTCTTGAATTTTTTTGGAGCCTATCCCAGCTGTCACTGGGCGAGAGAATAGAATATATATACACACACATATATATATATCTATATATATATATATATATATATATATATATAGATATAGATATAGATATAGATATATAGATATAGATATATATAGATATAGGGTTAGAATATATATAGAATATATACACACACACGTATATATATATATATATATATATATATATGTATATATATATGTATATATATATATATATATATATATATATATATATATATATATATATATATATTTATATATATAGGCAGAGCATGCAAACTCCACAAAGAAAGGCCCATGTAGAAAGACATGTAGATAAAGATATGTATATGTAGATGTTTATGCCTTGTGTAAAAGTTTGTCTGCAGATTTATTATTGAAAAGTCAATACAGTTCATCACTGGATGTTTAGGACTCCTGTGTTTGAGTCAGGACTTTCAGAAAGGTATCAAATGTTTGAAATCATGATATGATTAAAGGTCAGTGTTAATTTTCGATGTAAAAAGAAGACGCTGTCTCTGAAACATGCTGTCAACCACATCCTCTTACACCAACACCACAACAGCAATTTCAGGCATTAAAAAAGACTCTGTAGGGGTGAACTATTCTGGTATCGATGGTCTATAAAGCATCTGAAGGTCATGAGGTGGTAGTGGTGTTAGTTTCAGTCTGTTTCATAGGTCACTTATACACCACTCATGTTTGTACTCTGACATTAAACTGGTCTGATACTGATGTGACAGCAGGTTCTTGCTGTGCCATAAGAGATTCTTTACATGCTGAAACCCGCCCAGTTTTCCAGTAGGCGAACATTCGTGACCTAAATCAGGTCAGACGAAATCTGTCTGAATGGAGGCACCAGGCGCATCTGCCAGAGTAAATAAAACATGAGCTAACAGATGAGCTCATGGCACTTCTCCATCCGAAAATGTTCTGCTTTGTTATTCTGTAGTAAGACATGGCAGCAGAATAACAGCTTAATCCTGTGTTTGATTTCATGTTTTTGAAGGATGAAATGGTGAAAGTGGAGAACGGCGACAGCTACACCCTCACAAACCTCTCACGCAACTCCTCTGGTGAATACAAATGCTCTCTTATTGACGACCCAACAATGGAAGCTACCGAGGACATCATTGTTCAGTGTAAGCAAACACAACAAGTATTATCTCCTAAAAAATTAAATTACTGTAATTTGGCACACACATCCTTTTAATATCCCTTTATCAAGCAGTGTCTGTCTTCTGTCGTGCTGCGGTCTGTGTCTTGTCAACCATGCTGTCTCTAACAAGCTGCCTCTGCAGGGCTGGCAGCTGAGAGCAGGGTTGTATGGTTAACAACAGGAAGGTTTCAACCTTTGTCAGGCCTCTGAACCATCCTTTCAGCGTCCTCTCCTCTCCTTTCAGTCCTAGACATCAATTTAAGTCCCTCCGGAGATATCGTCAGGAGTGCTGGGGAGACCTTGGATCTAAATCTCCAGATTGATGCTTCTGGGGACACAAAGGTTTCCTGGACAAAGGTAAGAGAAACCTTTTGTTCTGCAAGGTTAAATCGATGCAGAAAAGTTTGTGCTGTTTGTTGGAGGTACTTATATTCCTCATGTCATTTCAGGATAATGTGAAGCTGGATAAAAAGCCTAATTTCAGCAAGGTGACATACTCCGACTCCGGACGCTACGAGTGCGATGTGACAATGGGTCTGCTCAGCAAGAGAGCTTCTTTTGACCTCTCTGTTGAAGGTATGAATGAAAGGAAAAATCATATTTCTGGATTTGTGATTGTCTTCTTTGCCACTCATGAACAGATATTCTGCTTTTCTTTTTACAAAAGACACATGAGGGCTGCTCTAAAAGAAATATATAATCAATTAAACTCTATTTTTACATGACTTTTCATACAAAATATCATCGTGCAAAGTACTTACGATGGAAACAAACAGATAACTGAAGGTAATATTTGGAAATAAAAGACCCAACTCTCCCAACTCACACTGCATAGAGGGAATGAAGATCAGTAATTAGTAAATACAGGGAAGTAGGCAGTCAAATACTTAAATTCAGACAAAACCAATCAAGTTTTGTAGTTATTATTTGACAATAATAGTTTTTCATAGTTTAGATCTTCAGCTGATGATATGGAAACCTTTGGAGCCATGACATCAGATTTATAATTAAGATGAAGCTGTGATGCCACAACAGTATGTTATCGTATCACTGAGGGTTCATATATTCAGGTTAGGATGACTATGAAACTCTACTTCTTTCTCTGTCCTAAGAAAACTTGTGACAGTAAATTCCTGCAAGTCATAAAATTCAGCAGTGAAGTCTTGAAGGACAAGGTGCTGAGGACAATAAATTATATTTTAATGCTTGTTGTTGACATAAAATCCATTTAGGTCTGAGCACAACGGCTGCTTTGACAGCAACAACTTAAAAAGACAATTAAGATTAGATAGATTTTATCAGAATTTGTGGAAAAACTGAATTAATATGGCTGTTGTTTGGCCGGTTATTCATTATTTTTGAATATTTTTCATTAAATAAAGGTTTCCCACCACTGTGGCTGTCCCATCAAAAACTAGAAGTGCTCAAAGAGCACAATCCTCCAACAAGGCATTTCCAACAATGTTGAGCGAGTTATTGTCAAAAATGCAGAAAATCACCCAATCATACTGCACTGTCGAGAAGTCCATGAAAAAAACTCCTGGAAATGCATCTATGTTTGGACCACCACCAAAATCTGATCACATCTGCCTGTGCAATGACCAACATTTCCTGAAAAAGTAATCAAAATCTGTTCAGAACTTTTTGAGTTTATAGCAAAAATGTGGAAACCTGAACGTCTTCGCAATGTTAACAAAAAAATTGGAAAATTCCTGGATCCACATCCAGATTCAGATTACCACCAAAGTTGATTAAAACCCGTCCATGACTTTATGAGTTATCTCGTTCACAAACAAACAATCTAACCTCTAACATATGAGCTCCCTGCCTGAGGGTAATAAACTGGAAGCAACATTGAAAGTTAAACAGATGATAAAGCCGTCTGCTCAGAGAAAGCCTGAGGCATCGATCACATTTTGAATAAATGCAAAATCACACAAATACAGTTACAGTCAGGACAGGACTTCATCCTATGGCATATGCAAATTAATGCTGCATTATAAACATAACTTTCTGGCTCCAAAAGTTTAATTTTTAAGTCAGATTTTCTCTGTTACTGATCTTAAACTTAAACAAGCGAACCAACCCAGCTTGGGGGGTGTCAGTCTTTCTCTACCTTTCAGTAAAAAGCTTGACAGATTAATGCCACCATGTTAAAATCATTCTCTCATTCAGATGTATCTGAAGAGTTACATCCTGTTGCAGGTGCCCCGGTCATCAAGGGTCTGACCAAAAGCGGGGGAAGGGACGGCACGCACAAGGTCTTGACTTGTGAAGCTGAAGGTTCTCCAAAGCCAGCTGTTTCCTGGAGCATCAACGGCACCTCGGTACGAACACACACACTTTTTCTAACAGCAAACGTCAAAACAGTCTTTGAGATACTTTAACAGGGTCTAGAGGGACTGGACTTTGTGTTTTGCTCCAGCAAAACGGGGAGCATGGTCAGGACACTTTCTTTTTGAGATTGAAGTTTTCTGCCCTACTCAACTTCTTCATGACTGTTGATGTGAACACCTTCTCTCAAGGCAGGGTTGGTCATGTTCTTCAGGTATATCTTTTGTTATTGGGACGACCTCCATGTCACAGCAGCACACAATGTGTTCAGAAAAAGGAACCAAAAATACTCCAAAAAACAAGTTTGGAAGTGTTTTTCAGTCCATTATTCCTCCCCTTTAATAATACCATTGGGTATTATTGTTTATGTCGTTGCAAAGATTCTGCACTCGTGGAATGATCAACACAGCTGAAGTGCCAAAATCCCCTGCAACTGGAGGCTGGTGTTCTGGTACATAGAGTGGCAGGATTATTTGGTGTCAGCACTGGTACCATTTCCAAATTTAGGAACAAGTTCTGTGGGCGTCCCAGGAAGACGACACCCCAAGAAGACCGTTTCCTCACCCTTGCTTCACTGAGGAAGCTTTCTTCCAGGGGAAGAGGGGATTTAAGCACGTTTTTTTCAGGGCGCTACCCACATGTTTAGCTGTGCTGCTCATGTCATGAATGCACGATCCTTACAAGTTGTACCTCGTTGTAAAGGTGACTGATCAGGCTTTCAACAATGTAAAATATTACACCAATTTGTATTATTAAAGGGAAGAAATAATCAAGTGAAGCAATGTTGCCAAACTTTGCTTGAGGAGTATTTTCCTGTTGTCTTAAGCGGTTGCAAGACTAAGACGGTTTTGACCAATGACTAGCCTGAAACCCTGTAGAAGAGAGCTAACCAAGTCCCTCCCTCTCTATCTGCACACAGATGTCATCATTACACTAAAGTTCCTCCTAAGTTTACCATAGATTGGCTGGAAAGCTGTCACTTCCACAGACTTTTCTGGGGACAGATAAGTGGCGACATTGCGATGCTCTGCTGGAGTTACAAACCCTGCCTCTAAAGTGAGAAAAGAGTTGTGTTAGTGAACATTTAGGTGAAAAATCAGTGAAACAGTCTTTTTCACAGACAAGGTACACCTCACCAACATGATGGATTTGACAATTATTTATTACTAAAGGTGGAGTGATGAATTGAAATTTGAAACACTGAAAATGTTGCTGACATCAATTTTAGGGAACTACTAAGTGATCTACCGTAGCTCCCAGAAACAAAACAAACCGCCTTTTAGGACCCTAAGGATAGGAGGATGGATAAAGAGAGAAAGGGCTGAAAATGAGTCGTGGGTCATGCCAGCGAAACAAAGGGAGGAAATGGTCAGGTCTGAATTTACAGGGACAAGGTCCTGCCCCAGGAACTTTCTTCTAAGCACCCCTTAACTTAGAATTTTCAAGAGAAATGGATCCTTTCTTCAGCTGCAATCAGGGCACAGCAATGATAAATCTGTTAGCCTGTAAATGGGCATTTCCATTATGGGTTAGCATCAAGCTAACAACCATAACTTGGAATCATAGGATTATAATTTGTCAGTTACATATGAAAGTCTGTCTTTGAAATACACATCCTCTTGAAGCTGCAGATTGCTCCACCATATGTCCTGTTTTTCCAAAAGGTTTTGTTTACAAATTATTTTACTCACAGATCCAAAGATTTCAGTCCCGGTTGATTGGGACATGCTTGGTTACCGTGGTAACAGTAAGTTTGGTTTAAGACCACAGTAAACACTTCTCAAGCAGCTTGGTCAGGAGCAGCTGGTGAAAAACTCTTGATCTAAGAAACAAGTTGAGAAGTTTTTGGAGTAAACGAGGAGCGCTGGAGCTGGATTTCATTCTGCATCCTGTCCGTGAATCCCTCGAGTGCATGTGAGCTCTGACAATCAAAACTACAGCACGACATTTACCGAGAGTAAATCTGTGAGTTCAGTAATGCTGAGAATTTACTTTTGGGGCTGAAAAATCCACCGCAGTTAAACTCAAAGGCTTTTATGTACAAAACCATTGATTCCAGCTCCTGAAATGTGTCTTCTCTGATGACTCACTCTGAAACAAGAGCTGCAGCTGATAATAAAAGGAAATAAATCAAGTGGTATGTGAAGATATGAAATGTGTAGCTCATGCATAGTTTCATGTATCGGTCCTGAAAAATTCATCATCTGATTCTCAAAGAGAGAAAACTTAAATCTCAACAGGACGTTTCTCCATCAGAGAGGATCACAGGAGGGTTTTGCTCACGTCTTTGTTAAATGTTATTTCTGACACAGTCGAGTGCAGTGATGATGAGAGGAGAAGCCGGTTATCAAGCTGCAAAAAGTCAAATCTAAGGACGTTTATTTGTTCAATTCTGAAGCTGAAAAATCTCGCGAGACTTAAATAAGCTAAATTTCCCTGACATGAGCAGCTAAACATCTTATTTTAGTGTATAAAAACAAAAAAAAAGCCTGAGTTACTTTTAATAAGTACAAATATCTGTCAGTGAGAAATAATATCCACGCATCCATTATCTTCACTGCTCATACCTTTCGTGGTCTTGTTTATGGTCTGTGGGAGGAAGCTGGAGTGCCCAAAGAGAACAGCAATGCACAGGGAGAACGTGCAAACTCCACACAGAAAGGCCCCGACTGCCAGGGGGATCAAACCAGCAACCTTTATGGTGTTGTTTTTGTGCCATAATACTGAGCAACTAATGGGAAGTTTTGAGCACAAAAACGTGTTTTGTCGCAAGAACTCAAAATTGTATTTTGTGTAAAAGTTACAGCCAAGCAACAAACAAAGCAGTTTGAGCGAACAGTAATCAATAATGTGCTCAGGTTATTGTTTTTCATGCTTGTACCTACACATAAGTGTGCATTAACAACATTTTTCCCCTTTAAAATGTTTTTCCTCAGAGAGCTGGTTGACGCTCCCTGCTTGCTCATACCCTCTCTGTCTCAGTCTTGCACTCCCTGTGTGCTCAACTCTGTCTTTACGCTCTCTCATCACGGCACAGCGTTACAATGTGCCACAAAGTCAACCAGTTAGGAGCCGGACAGGGCAAATTCTGATTGGCTGTTAATAGGTAGTTAGTTAGTTGATTTGTCCCCATAGGGAAATTGGGGTGTGGCAGGACATTTAGCAACAAAATACAGCGTCAACACTGATACAGTGTTGAAGATAGACAAATAAAACACATAAACATCACTGGAAAACTCAAACACTGCACTCACACAGAGAAGAAAAGCAAAGGAAACCTAGAGGTGATGGACAGGCAGGTGGGTCTAGACCAGCTAAACCTATTAACATGACTGTTCCTCATTGTTCATTAAAAGTTTGATCGCTTGTGGAATTAAAGAAAATTTGGATCTGTTTTTGGTGAACAGAGGAGCACAGTAACACCGCCCAAAGGGTAAACAGTGTAAATGAAGGTTCAAGAGGAAGCCTGATCACCATCACCCACGATACTGACTGCCTTTTTTAATGTTCTCTGTTTATGAATGCGGTCCATATTTGCAAACAGGACGCCTGACAGTTTACTGGACACTGTTACAATTTTCTTATTTCTATGCTTCTTTTGCCAAAACCAGCAGATAATGCAAAAGGACAGGATGCTCTCAACAAAAGCAGAATAAAAACACTGGACTTTGCTGCTGACATTAAAAAATAGAAGTTTCCTTAAAAGAAGAGTCTTGAGTTATAGTTACATGGACTTTGGGCACTCCAGCTTCTTCCTGCAGACCAAAAACATGCTAATTAGGTTAATTGCTGACTCCATATTGCCCATAGGTATGAGTGTGGGCATTGATGGTTGTCCGTCTCTCTATGTGGCCCTGCGATTGGCTGCCGACCAATTCAGGTTGTAACCCGCGACCCCCATTGGGTTTATATTTGATTAATGGCAGTTTTAATGTTAACAAGCTCTGCCTGATATGATTTCATCGCCCAGCCCTAGCAGGAGTGTTCTCAGGCATTATAAATAACTCAGTAGGAGTAAAGGCTTGTACTCCTGGAGGCTCGGATTAAATTGTGGGTCAAACAAATTCACTCCAGTCTTGTCCAATAACAGCGCAGCTCTCCTCACAGGAGCTCTGAAAATAATGGCTTTGTTTCCTCCTGAATAACATCAACCGTGAAGGTGTGACCAAACAAAGACGCTCTGTCTCCGCGTCCCTCCCTCCAGACTCTTCCAGGAAACCAAACAATCCGAGGGTTGTGGTTGTTTTGGTCCTGAGACAGCTCGTGTTCAGCTTCTTGCCTCTCACGCTGCACCGCAGAGCGAACCAGCACTCCCTGTTATGTACAAAGCTCCTCGCGCTTAAAGCGTCCCCCCCCCAGCTGTCGCACTCCTGAACTCATCTCGTCCAGCACATCCAGGTGGTCGCGCTCGGTGTGTGCAGAAGTTTCTTTACTCTCCCTGAGGCTCAGGCGGTATTTTTACCACAAAACAAGGACAAGGTCTGTCGTTTCAACAGACCTTTTTGTTTCCTCGGCTCACCTGTGTGCACGTTGGTATCAGATCCGTTCAGGGAAGCAGTTTGGATTACACGTGCACCTGAGGCTGTGTGTGGGATGGTTACAGTTCTTTTCAGGCCTTTCTCTCTCTATGTAACCTCAAAAATAACCTCAAAACCTGAACCTGTGTGCAATATTTAATCAGCTCCAAAGGTGCAGAGAACTCTTTCACCTCAGGACAATGCATCAGAGAGATAAAGCATATTTCTGCGATTCACTCAAACTTTATTTATTCTGCCCTCATCACGTCCTTTAGAGCTCATTTAGGGAGAAGAATGCAGCGCCCCGAAATGGGTGTTTATAAAATAAATGCCCGTCCTCTTGTGTGTGCAGAGGATGTGAAAAGGGTGTTGGCAGTTTTTCTTTGTGTCTGAGGTTTTCCTTTGAGACCAGAACTGTCTACATCCCACAGGCAGGCTCGCTTTGTCATGGGAAAGGTTGAGCCGCTGATCAGTCTGACGGCGCCCCCTGGTGGAGCGGGATTTACAGGCAGTGGCAGGTGCATGAAATCAAGCAACAAGAAAAGATATCCCACAAGGTCCTGTCCCAAACCAGCTCTGCAGAGGTTCTGTTAGCCAGTGAATAATGAAATAAATATGCAGTAATAAAATTCAAAATATGGACTGATTATGATTATTATGACCAAAGTCTTGGGTTTAAAGACGAGGGATGGGAATGGAAAACCAACTCCAGTTGAGAATCAGTAACAAATCCCTCAAGGAATTGATGTCATTGGTATTTTTACTCAACAACTCTCTTATCAAGTCATTCCACTTTGCTCTGCATGTTTGGCAAACAAAAGATGTAAGTCTCTCATCAGGTGCAGTCTGCAGAAATCCATCCATCCATTATCTATACCACTTATCCCTTTTGGGGTTGCCTGGGGGGGGGGGGCTATCCCAGCTGGCATTGGGCGAGAGGCGGGGTACACCCTGATCCATTGCGAGCCGATCACAGGGCCACAGAGAGAGACAGACAACCATTTACTCAAACACTGATACCTAAGGGCAATTTGGAGTCACCAATCAACTTAATAAGCACATTTTTGGTCTGTGGGAGGAAGCTGGGATGCCCAGAGAGAACCCTCGCATGCACGGGAAGAACATGCAGACTCCATACAGAAAGGCCTGGGGATTGAACCAGCAACCTTCTTGCCGTGTGGCACGTGTAGTACCAGTCAGCAGAAATTCAGGAATCAAAATTCACATCAGACACGGGGCAGAAGTGGTCAAATTATCTTAATTTTGAACAAAGCAATGCTTCATCACATCAGAGTGTTGTGTTTGGTGTTGCTGCCACTGAAAATCTGAGCAGGTCGAGTCTTTTCTGCACAGAAAATCAGCAGGAATCCATAAAGAATTGGATCAATAAGCAGAATTGTTCATCATTTTATTGGATGACAGCATTCGTCCTGTCTTGTAATAACCACACCTTGTGCACAAACAGAACTAAAACCCTCTGAGAAGTGCTTTAAAGAACCTCTTTTTTGTTTAATTGTCATTTTATGTTGGAAAGATGCCAAGTATGCCTGTTTGGCATGCATTAGACATCATCAAACACTTTTGGGAAACGTTGCTGAGGCTGTTCTGTGTTTGGGGCCTCAGAATCCTCCTATCCTACGGCCCCTGCTCGTATATTAACGTGTTCCTCTCTTGCTGTCCAGCTCGACGAGAGTCCCTTCATCAATGGAAAGATCACCCACAAGATCATGGTCGTTCCTCATGCAAATCTCACCGTCTCTTGCACGGTGTCCAACGAGTTTGGCGTGGACACCAGAACTATAAACGTGTCGTCCTGTAAGTACAGAGCGGTGGCTTTCAAGCTTTTCTTCATTTCAACTTACAACTAACACGGTGATTAACAAGAAACCCAAAGCGCCAAAACAAAAACAAGAAGAAGCATCAAAGAGTAAAACTAACAATGAATCTGATGAAATAGGGCGCCGTAGAGTCTGCCGTCTCTTCAGTATTGTTCTCTCGCCTCTCTCCTTCATATTCTCTGTAAAGCCAAGCTCCTGAATCTGCTGCTGTGGATGTTTCTTCCTCCTGTGCTCACTAACTCTCTGTCTGCATGTTCACTCTACATGATGCTTAAATAAGACTTCAATAAGGCAGCAGCCGTGTGCTGCAGGACAAGATGTTTTATATTTGAAGATAAAAATGAGCTTAGGGCTGATGTTTAACTCATTTTGATTGAAATATAAATGAGAGGCAGCTGGAATAAACTTAAATATAAACTTATAAAGCTGTTTGCAGCTTGACTAATTACTCCTAACTGCATTAGATTAAACTGAAATAACCTTCAACACAGAGCTGACCAGCGTGTGTCCGTCTATATTCTTTTGATTTTCAAAAATATGGCCCATTGTAATAATCATCATGGCATGATAACTCCAAACTACGGCCCGTGCTGTGTTTCCCATTCTCTGATTTTAAATACCAAGTAAGATTCAGCCCAGAAGTTAGAATATGAAGCCTGTGCTGGACTTTATTTTAGCACTGGGCTAAAACTGGGAGATGATGGAAATGGTTAAAATATCTACCAGGTGGATGATTTCAAATTTGGCTGAGCTAAAATCAAACGAAACAAGAAAAATGTAACAGTCAGCACTCAAAAATGTCCTTTTACAAAGTCTTTTTTTAACTGAACAAAGGACTTACAGTTCATTATGAATGGTCTAAAGTTAATTAAACTCTTCCCTACGTTGTCCACCATGTTTGTTTACACTGAAGTCACATTTGATCACGCCAGATCCCGAGCTGTGAGAGTAGAGGAGGCCCTGGTTGTTGGTGAGGGAGTCTGTTGGTGTGCTTGGTCTCTCTCTCTCTGTAAGGACATATTTGATAAATTCGCCACAATCTGTTTTCATGTTTGGGCTGTTAAAGTCCCAAAACGATGGTGCCAGGCCTGAGCTGCCTCAGGTGTAATTTTCTATCAAATCCAAAGAGTCCTGCTTATTGGTGAGGACTTCAGAGATGAAAACACTGAAAAATGCCTTGTTTTACCCAAAATGACAACATTTCTCATTTATAAATCACCTTAGATTGGACATCCTTACCCTTTCAGAAAGTCTGACAATGAATTTGTTTGAATATGAACCCCGTGTGTCCATAAATTCCCTTTTCCTGACTCTCCTGCCCAGCATTTTTGTAGTGTGTTGGAAGATTGTATAGAATTTTTTACCACATAAAACAATCTAATAGTAAAATAAACAATTAAGTAAATTAATAGGCTCTCAAACTTATTAATCACTTCTAATGAGAGATGCCACGTTAAAAACCATGCACTCTTCTTTTTTGTAGGTACTTGTTTTAGTATACGTCATTTATGACCTGAGTATCTTCAGGGCTTTTCGGCAAAACAAGACACTTGTCCATGTTTTCATCTCTTGAGTCCTCGTCACAGAAATGACTCTTTGAATGAGACTGATGAGTAATACCTGAACCTGTTCAGCAGAGATCACCTGAGGAAGAGCCCCGCTCGCACACGCTGAATTTTAATGAATTAAATGAATAAACATAGAGGTCCAAAGATTTCTCATGGCTCTGCACCTGAATAGGTTCATGCATGTGTTTGCTGACTTCCAATTATATATATATATATATATATATATATATATATATATATATATACATGTATATATATGTATATACATAGACATATATATATATATATATATTTGTCCTATCGTCCTGCTGATAGTATCACAATATAGAACAGAATAGCTCTTTATTTTCATTATATAAACACTTGTTAGGCAACAGACTGTGAAACATAGTTTGTCATCCTCTGTGGCAGCAAAGGAAAAGTAAACATATGAAATAGAGATAAGTTATAAATAGAATTAAGATGTGCGCAGACTATAGCTAAAAAAAATGAAAAGATTTTTATATTCATCAGGGCTAAAGAAAGAACTGAAAGTGGCTTATGCGAGTTGTCCAGGAAAATACACACAAGGATGCTGTATACACATTTTAATGAACACAAATACAGTATATTGATATATCTCCTGTGTTGCAATACATATTGTATCACCAGATCCTGCCAATTCACACCCCAACTTAGAAGTAAAGTTCATCTCCCTCTCCAGCCCTGAAATAGAATAAAAACCCAAAAAATGATATTTTGATCCTACCAGAGCTCAACCAGCTAACATCAGCCTTACAGAAAGACATGTCGTCCCATCAGAGGATTAAAAACAGAGGAGTATTAATAATTTAAGATAATAAAAAATGAAGGCAACATGGTATAACCAGATCTCCGCTCTGTTGTGGTGGTCAAAGGTCGAACTCTCTAGCTTCAGATCGAAGTCCAAACATATTTGGTGCATGCACGTACCTCTCTGTGCACACTGTGTCCGAATGCATGCAGAGTTGGTCTTCATTCTGGGCTCTCTGTGCTTACTCATCCCTGCGTGTTTGGGACAGCCTCACCCTCTCTCCCCTCCTCTCTGTGTGTGTTGGGATGCTGGGTTCAGTCTGTTTCCTCTCTGCATGTGTCAGTAGAATAGAAGTAGAGCAGTAACTGTTTTTATTTTTTTCTTTTGTTTGGACGTTAATTTTTATTTCATATCTGATTTCAGTAAATGAGAAGGAGGTGAGAATGGATAAACAAGGTAAGTTCGAGCGGTCTTTTTGCTTGTAAGGACTGGGGGAGGGGGGTGAGTAAAATGTTGGAAAGTGGAGAAGGGACTTTATTTAGTATTTACCTGACATCACTGTGAGCTTTACAGGCGGAAAATCAATCTCTGGACAGTGTTTTTATGAATTAAAGGCAAATATCTGAGGAATGGAGCTGCCAGCATCCTGACTAAATGTCAACATTGTCCATAATCCCATTGGCTGATGAGAAGAGTCATAACAGAGATTTGTCATGAAGCTCCGCGGCTCATAACCATGTACAGTGCGGATGTGTTCACTCATTATTGCACTAAAGTCTGCTTCTTTGTCTGCACATGCACTCAGGCTGGAGTTTGACCCTGAGGCGGGGGTCAGAGGTCGCTGATTGTTCTCTTTTATTTTTGTTTCAGACTCTTCAGACGACAGCGACCAAACCAAGCTGGTGGTTGGAGTTGTCGTCGGCCTCCTCGTAGCCTGCACGGTTATAGGCCTGTCATACTGGGTCTACTCAAAGAAGTCCAAGTAAGGAGTCAGAACTGTTTATATTAAAAATGTAGATTAATCATCAGGGCCGTGGGTCTGACTCACGAGAGGATTGCAGAGCTTAGGCAAATGAGTCATGAAGACGTCATCATGTTCACAGAAAGAGGCTCCAGGAACCCAAACCTGCAGCAGAGCGTCGCTGTCAAAGTGTAAACCAATAACAGGTCATTTTTATGTAAAAAGTCAAATTCACAAACAAAAGTGCAAATGTCCTCACACATATGTAACATAATATTTTCAAAGCTAGTTAAATCAAAAGTTTTATGCCAGATTTTTGACCTGATTTGTCCCTCTCAAAAACCAACTCCAACTGAGAATCGATAATAATTTGCTCACGGACAACAGGGTTCAAACCTTTTTCTCCAAGGGCCAATAAGAGAAAAATATGAGGATGGCTGTTCTACATCTGGAATTAAAGATGACGCAGCCAGTAAAACCAATCTATTTTTGTGCTTTTATTTTTATTTGATTTAAAGAATATACATACAACAAACAAGGAAACAGAGGAACTAGAACCGAGGTTGCAATGAGCCTTATAAAGTAAAACAATACACAAACAGAGGTGCAAATAGCCATGCATCTTTCCAACATAATATTTTCAAAGCTAGCAGACTAAACAGTTTTATACCAGATTTTTGACCTGATGTGTCCCTCTCAAAAGCCAGAGGCACATGACCTAGCTTGTCACATCTAAGGATGGGAATCAGAAACCAATTCCAGTTTAGAATCAATGATAATTTCCTCAAGGACAGCAGGGTTCAAACTTTTTCTCCGAGGGTCAATATATGGAAAATATGATGATGGCCGTTCCACCTTTAAAATTAAAGATGATATAACCGGTAATGTCCTTGCATATCTCCAACATAATATAGTTAAAGCTAGCAAAATAAACAGTTTTATGCCAGATTTTTCACCTTAACTGTCACTCTCAAAAAACAATTTCTTCTTTGTTCCTAGAAATTCCTAGAAAAGCCTTCAAAGCACAGAAGTGTGGCATTCTTACACCTCTGCTACTGAGCAAATGAAACTAACATTTTATTTTGTGTTGTGACTTCCAGGATGCTAATCAGCAGATGTTTGTTGTCTCAGGATGTTTCAAGGCTAACTCTTTACTCCACTTCAGTCTCTGTGCTAAGCTAAGCTAATTAGCCGCTGGTTTTACCTTTGTTCTTGTCAGACATGAGAGCAGGATCGATCGTCTCATTAACATCGAGTTACTTTTTTAACAGAATTAAGGAACAATTCAGCAAATTAGATCTTCAGCTCAAACCAGATGGTGGCCCTTTTGTTTGCTAATTAACCCTGATCTGACAAATTAGGAGACTCAGATCCTGATTGATCAGAAACTCAGCCTGTCAGTGGAGCCTCCATTTTTTGGGCTTGTTTTTAGTCTCATGGGACGATTTTTATCACCGTGTTTTTTAACTTTTCTTTTTCCTTATAGGCAAGGAAGCTGGAAGACCGGAGAGATCGAGGACGGGTCCTCTGAGGAGGAGAAGAAGCTGGAGGAGAAAGTTGAAGAAAATAGTCAAAAAGCTGAGGTGTAATGAAACAGCTACCATCTTTAGGAATGTGAAAGGTACGAGACCGGCACAGCCAAACATGAGACCATGAGATAGTCAACACAATATTTTTTCCACTGTTGATGCCAGCTCAAAGAGTTCCTTGAATTAGCTCACATCAAATATGATAATTCCTGACATTAAGCACCAAATGTTTTTTCTATTCATTTACATTAAATGACCTTCACAGGTTGACATTTTAATAGTGATGTCTATGGACAAAGAAAATAAAAGACACAAACCTTTTATGAAACACCATCAAAGCAGACACGTAAGAAGTCTTTGGCATTTTTTTATATTTAGGTTGATTTTAAAGAAGTTTTAACCACATAAAACTTCTTAAAAACAACATTCAAAATAAATAAAACTGTTTCTGAACTGAAAAAATCTATAAAACACATCATAAAGTAAATGAATGTGGTTGCAACTAAAACCTTCGTAAAATTGTAATATTAAGGTAAAGAAAACTGTTTAACTGAAACTTATTTAAAACAACATATTTAAAATAAAAAAAAAATGTTTGCAACCAAAACCTTCTTAAAAAACTGTGATATTTTATTATAATAAAATTGTAATTTTCTTTAAAAAGTTATATTATGAAATAGATAAAGCTGATTACAGTTTGAAACTTCTTTAAAACAATAATTTAACAACTAACAGAACATTTTACGGTTTTAAACAATGATATTAAAATAAATCACACCATTTTCAACCTAACACTTATTCAAAATAATGATATGATAAAATGGATAAAACTCTTTGCCACCAAAAACGTCTTTAAAACAATGATGTTATAAACTAGATTAAAAAATAAAGCTCCTCTAAAGCAACATATCTAAAATGAAAAATAACTGTACAACCAAAAACTTCTTAAAACAGTGACATTAAATTAAAATATATTATTTACAAGTTAAAACCTCCTATAAACAATAATATCATAAAATAAATACAATCGCTTATAACCTTAAAGGTCTTTTAAACAACTTGTCAAAATAAATGAATTGTTTACAACCAACACTTTTTATAAACTGTGATATTTAGATGAATAATAGTGTTTACAACATAACCTTCTTAAAAACAATAATATTATAAAATAAATAAAATTATTTTAAACCTAAAACTTCAAAAAACAACAATATTACAAAATATGTAAAGCTATTTATTACCAAGTCTTTTTGAAAACAATATTATAAAATTAAGGTGTTTACTACTAAAACATCTGAAAAAAAACTCCAACAGTTTTGTTGCCCAGCTCTACATGAAAATGGAAGTTCAGTCATCGACCTACTTTGTCTAATATTTATTTACTTTTTTCTCTTGCAGTGAAAACATGGAACTTTTGCACATTTCTCTTCACCGCTGTCTTTGGAGAAAACATCATGTGTACATTGGGATGAAGACGGTTTGGATTTGGTTTCAGGGAGAATTTTACTAAAAAGCATATCCAAACATTCCCACCCCCTCAAACCCACATCCCTCCATCCCCTAAAAGAAAACCAGTGGAAATGTTAAATAATACCTGTCTGCACTACTGAAGCGTGTAAACCTGTCTATTAGATTCATGTTTGTTAGAGCCGAGTTTGGAGAAAATGACGATTTGTTTGCTTGATTAGCGACGACAGTAAATTTCTTTAGACCAGTTGCCTTTGCTGTAAGGAAGAGTCGGCCGTCGTTAGGAACATTTTCACCTCATCACAGAAAACCTCTGCCTTCAGCATCGCTCCTCAAACGATCACTTTTGTTTGGAGGCTTTGAAATCGAGATGAAATCCAGAAAGGGCTACGGGCGTTAGTTTTAGACGGTTCTATGATTTTCATGTCCCATTGCAGGAAGTAGCTGATGTGCCACAGAGTTCTTTGGTGTTCATGAGTTTTTGTTTTGTTTGTTGTTTTCTGATTGTATTTACCTCTTTTTCCTAAAATAACAGAAAGGAGGAACTTCTGTTTTCAAATGTACTGTACATTCAACATAACCACTGTATAACTCCACAGGTAGATTACTGAGAGAAAGTGAAGCTCATACTTCTGCCCTGTGATTGGCTGCTCACATAAAGACGTGGGAGCTTAAAGGGATAGTCTGCTGTTTTTGAGGAGGGCCAAATCTCTGCAGTTTAATAATTAAAATTACTCATAATTCAACAAAACAGTTTATTAGAAGATATTCATCAGCTTGTATGCACTAATCAAACAAAATAAGCTCACACTTAATCCAATCTCCTGATTATCAAAGTTTGTTTTACTGATATTTTCATTTCTACGTAAAAAAAAAAGTATAAAAGGGAATTCCACACAAACGATTGCATTTCTTGGAAATAATATCATTTTAATGACGTCATGGCAAATTTTGTCAGGATTTCTTCATGTGCAGTTTTTTATATTCTGATTTGGCTGCAGGAACGCAGTAGGAGAGCAACATGTGGTCCCGGGCCACCAGTTGCCCACCCCTGTATTAGATACAAGTCATTAGTCAGTGTGGCTCCTCCATTGAAAAAACAGTACAAGTGCAGTGAAGTTAGTACAAAGATTAAAGCAGGCAGGGTCTTCAGGTGCTTTAGCAAATAAAATGATCAAATTACTGGAATTCAGTAAATATTAGAACAACTGAAGTGGTCATTCTGATGTTTTAAAAATAATGTACAATTTAATTTAATTGTAAAAAAGAAAAAAAGACTCATTTAAAGGTGCAGAATGTAAATTAGGCCACCAGGGGGCTCTAAGAATAAACAGAACAACCACTGTAGGGCTGTCATCTCAATATTACTCAATACTTACAAGAATACAAGCATGGGGATAAAAATCTATATTTGTGCGGTAAATATACATTCAAATACAAAAAATAGATCCAACAGAGGGCGCTCACAGTGACCAACCACTGCTCCCTTGATCTTAATAATAAGGAAGTACACCTCCAGAAAATGAAGGACAGGCAGAGCCGCATGGAAGCACTTTGGGCTCCACACTGCAAATGACGAAATAAAAGTCATAAACCGGGTTGTGTGTTGATTATGTGCAAAGCAGCTGGCCCACTCCTCATCCATGACAGATCCCTTTTGTCGGCCTTTCACCAAAGTGCAGCAGCAGAGGATTGTTCAGTGTTCGGGAGAGGTGAATAGTAAAATGAATCTTTTATTATAGTGTTTATAATTGTAAAACTTTCAAATTAGATTTTGTGGAGAAGTGACAGCCGCTGTTTACGTTTCTTTAAACTGAGGACTATACCCAATGAAAGTGTAAAAGTGTCCTTAGGAGTGTATATGCTCTTCGCATGAATCAGGAAATCCACTTTCAGGAGCTTTACTCTCTCATGATGTGAAACAGAAATGTTCCAGAAAGTCTTATTAGAATACTGAAGTGTAGTTTATCCAGTGTGCTTCATTTACCTCTGTGGCGTTTCAAAGCTTCCTTAAAAAAAACAAAATCACAAAATAATTTGAGAAAAGGATCTTGTCTGAAATGAAGCCTCTGCACTCCTGTCGGTGCCTCAGAAGGAGCCGTGCTGACCTGAAGCTTAATGATGGCCAATCACATGACACAAGCCCGCTTCAAAAACACCAAACTTTCCCTTTATTGTATTGTGAATTTTCCAACAGTGTTGCGGTTTGATTGTTAATTCTGTAACTTAATCATTGTCTTAAATCCACGATAACGGGGCGAGGAGTTTGCCTTCTTTTGGGAATCTACCTGTGCATCTTCAGTTTGTGATGTGCACTAGCGTTCATGTTTTCATGTCAGATTTGTGTAGAATACGAGGGAGTACGCGCAGCTGTACACATCGTTGGTCCTTCAGGAGCATTTATGATGAAACACGGATCAATACCAGGTTATAATTGTGAAGTATGTGATTTTCTTTTTTTTTTGCTATTTATATTGTGCAAGGTTAAAAAATAAATAATAAATGAATTAAACAACGTCCTGGTAGACCAATTGAAAACTCGTACCTTGGTAAAAATTGCTTGCAGACTTAATAAAAAGCTAAATAAGCTGTGAGTCATGAGTAGGCTGCTCAGCGTCTGGTTGAATATAGATTCAGCATGTGATGATCTCTGACCTCCAAGCTGCTGTTTGTTGCCTACATCGTTTCAAAACCATCACAATTGGAAGAATGACCAAAGAAAGTGAACATTGCCATGCAAGTATTGTAAATACCTGATGTTTGTTTTTGTACTTTTGTTTAAAATAAAGTGTACATTTGGAAAAGCCGTCCACTGGATGTTTTTTATGTTTCACTGTTTCAGCTTCTTAAATAGGAAACAGGACAGAGAGCTGAAGATTTAATGAAACAAAACAGCAGCGATCTTAGAGTTTGTGAGCCGATAACCGGTGCATTAATTTGAGGGAATGTTGGCTGGTATTTCAGACAAATCATGTTTGAATAAGCACAATATTATACATTTAAACTGACAGAATATAATGATTTGCAAATCCTATTCAGCTTACTTTAATTGAATACACCACAAAGACAAAGCTATATAATGTTCAAACTGATAAACTTTAAGGGTTTTTTTTGTAAATATTAACTCATTTTGATTTTGATTGCCCTAACACAGGGGTACCCAACAAGGTGCCTGCGAGCATCAGGTAGCCCGCAGGGAGCCAATGAGGTGCCCTCATGGACATTTATAAAACAACACAAGCTACCATCACAGAATTTGGAATAAATAGACATTTTTTAAATCTCAGTTGGGTTTTATGCTAATAAATCACACTTGATAAATGCAAAAATAATAAATTTAATGTGCATTATATTTCAAAACCACCTACTTTTCTTAAACTTTGACCTGCATGGGGTCAAAGTTTACATTGATGCTGACAGAAAAATAAATAATTGAAGTTGCATGCAAGTATAATTTTCTCATATAATGTAATAATCTGTGGTAAAAAATATTGTCTGGAATTATTAAAATTAAAAAAGTAAACGTACAGTGTTGTATGTAGCCTATCAGATGCAGAATCTATCTATTTTTTTCATTAAAATATAACATTTTTATTACTTAAGAACATTAAATCAAGCAAGTAGCCCTTGATAATATCCTCATCTTTAGGGTAGCTCTCAGGCTTATAAAGGTTGATTAGCCTGGCTCTAACATGTTCACAAAAAGCTCAACTCAAAACCAGCTAACACACGTCCAATGTCAAACATATGACGTCTTGTTTGAGGATTTCACTCTAATAAGTAAATAAATCAATAAAGTTGGTGCCCATGCCTGTGGCTCTGGTGTTTGTATTGTCTTTAAAAAAACATCAGATATGCTTGCATCAGGATCCCGATGCTAATGTTGGATGTGTTCATCACAGACGTTATTTCAGGCATTTATCCAAACAATCTTTTCTAAAATCACATGTTTTTGAACCAGGAAGTGCTGTAATGTTTCTTTGTTTCTGGATCAATTCATGCACTTCTCTGTAATTCAAGGTATGGCAGAGCTTTTATTATTAGTTTTACATTTAATGATTCAGTTTTTTTCCTGTCATCACAGTGTTAATGCCATTATCTATACCACTTATCCCTTTCGGGGTCAAGGGGACTGGAGCCTATCCCAGCTGACATCGGGTGGGTTGGAGGGGGTACACCCTGAACCAGTCACCAGCCAATCACAGGGCCACATAGAGAGACAACATTGAGTGAAAGTATAGAAAGTTGTTCAGTCAAATTTTTACCTAAGTTAAAGTACTGGAGTACCTGTTTTTGAAAGTACTGAAGTATTAAAAGTACATTTTCATTTCAACACGTTACTGTATTGTTGCAACAACAAATTTACAGAACATAATGAGAGAAACAACAGACTGAATGCATTGACCTGCTTATAGAGCATGTAGAATAAAAAGCTTGTAAAATATGCTACAAAGCTTATAGAAATGCAGTTTGTGTGTAACGTTATCTTACCTCAACATGCTTTCTCAGGATTGACGGCGAGTTTATGTATTTGGTGATGAAGTTTGTGCACGGCAAACAGAGCAAACCTTTAAAACGACATGAATCATTCTTCATTTCGACAATCTCAAACATGGACTTCAGATATGGCCATGGGTGCTCTGGTGTGGAATCATCAGCTGTATCTGCTGTAGCCATCATCACTGCCAAGACTCACCGTTATCTGAGCAACGTTAGCTCAACCAAAATCATAATACTCAAGTAAAGTGCAGATACTCATAAAAAGTACTTAAGTACGGTACTCAAGTAAATCTACATTGTTACTGTCCACCCCTGCTCACACCTAAGAGCAATTTGGAGTCACCAATCAATGAGCAGAAGCCGTGCATGCACGGCGAGAACATGAAAACTCCACGCAGAAAGGCTCTGACCAACCTGGGAATCAAACCAGCAACCTTCTAGCTGTGGAGCACGTGCACGACCTGCTCCGCCCCGGCTGCCCCGTTTGTATTGTTGTCTATTTAAAAACCATCAGAGATGCTTGTGTCAGGGTCCCCGGCCATTTTTGTAGTTCTTTACAGCAACCACACTTTTTAAAGTCCAATAAAACTTTAAAATGGATTGATTGATTGACTGATGTTTATTTCAATCATGTAAATGACAACTTAAAAATATAAATAACAGTTAAAAATACAAATAAGTGACCATCAAAAAATGAAAATAAAACAAGACAGTAACTTGAATCTGCAACTTTTTAAGCCTCTCAGCCTGCATGAGTGAAAGGAGTAGGAAGAAGTATAAACTAATCTCACCCTACCACCTTAAATTGGACTATGCTTCCTAACTGAAACCAGATCCCTGTCTTTTTACCAATAATTTAGAAACATAAACAGTGAATATAAAATGTATTACTACCACCATAATTCATGTGTGGAAACAAAAATGGCAACCAAATACTGATGATTGATGTTTTGAGACACTTATTATGTACTTAAGGGAGAAATTAATATTTACATGCTCTGATGTATTCAGAAAAATCTCAGCTTCACCCTTTGAGTGCTGGTATATCATCTCCAAGGGGAAAAAACAGAAAGTAACAGAGAATCAACTTAAGACAGTGAAACTGCTAAAGGAAATACTGTTCACTCTTAAATTCAGCATCAGGGGCGTCAGATGAAGGAAGGCACTGCATCAGGAAAAAATGAGCGTCTGCTTCCATCTTGTGGGCAGAGAGCAAAGTACAACTGACAAAGCACAAACTGAAGGAAATCTGTCGTGAAAATGTATCACTGACCAACGTCCTTGTATGTTTAAGGCCCCTGCCGTTCATGGGCCCTTAGGGTAAGGTCCCCCTGTTCTTTTAATAAGTATGGTTTGCTTTAAGTTAAGTGCAGACCTGATTAGTATTTCCCCTCAATTAAGCTTCATTTCCTCACACCTGAGAGATCGAGCTCACCTGCAGACCATCAGTGATTGGCTCAGTGAGCAGGTAACAGAGTGTCTGAGGTGTGTGAAGTCCCCTTAGAGGTGCGGCCTGTGAGGGGAGCCATGTTTCCTCATGTTGGACTGATTTATCTTGTTTAATGTTTGTGCCAGCAAGGACTACAAATATTGCTGTGGCCCCTCATACGATCATGTCTGATCATATATTCATTGAACAATAATACATACAGGAGGCTGCAGATGTCCCTCTGCAGGAGTCGTTTTGAAAGTCCTTAAATTATTATTTATATATATATATATATATATATATATATATATATATATATATATATGTGCTCAGCCTTATGAATGTTGCATTTCAGCATATCCAGTTCCCATGACCAAAAGGACATGATTTAAGAGCAAGCTTTTTAGATAAATACCTAAAATATGATCTGTAGTAAACGTATGCTCATGGGATTTGGAAGTTTGACTTCTACTACTACAAAAATGGCCGTGGGCCCTGATGTAATCGTTTCTGATCTTTTTAATAAATAATAATACATACAGGGGATTACACATTTCCCTCTGCAGTGGAAAGTTCTAGTGTTAATTTATCTTTTCTTTGGTGTTTCATTGTAACGCTCACTTTCATTGAGAATCCTCAGTTGGTTGTCATTTCTATTCAAACTTTTACTGCCTGCCATCAAACAATGAGATAGAAATCATACTTTTACATTATTCTAATGATGATTTTGTAACATGAAGGTGGGATAACACCACTCTAAATATTGTTTTATTAAGAACTTGGTCTGGAGCAAGGGTAGGCAACTGGGTGGTGGCCCAGGGCCACATCTGACCCTCCACTTCACTCACTGTGGCCCAACAATCATTTCCAAAAAACACAACACAAAACAAACAAAAAAAAGGATTGTAAATATGAAGAAAAATATCTCATCATTAATACTCAGTCACACGTAACTTCAGGTAAAGATGACCTTCGTATCTTGAATGTCATTCTGTCTGTGATATAAAATACTTCACCACAGGCTGCCTCTGCAGAACAGAGCTCAGTCTCAGCCCTTCAGTGCACGTGCCTCACGGTGAGTGTTGGCTTGATCTCCCTGTGCCTGCGCGGGTTATCCCCGAGCACACGAAAACCAAAACCATCCTGGATGGTTGGTGACTCTAAATTGCCCTTAAGTGTGAGTGTGAGTGTAAGACAAGGGCAGTATATGGACGCTATGGTCACTGTGACCGTTTGGTTGAACGGAAGTAACATCTGGATCATTTTAACCCGGAGAACTAAAGTCTAAACTAATCAAAAAATGATGTTCCTGCTTAATTTAAACCAATCAGAGAAAAATACTTGCTCACAAATACACAGTTTTGTTAAATCAAGGTCTTTGATTTTTTTTTAAATTAATTAATTAATTAATTAATTTGCTTAATTTGGGTTTGTTTGTTTGTTCTTATTATTGTTATTTAAGTTTGTTTGCACATACGCTTTCCTATTTGTTCTCTGTTATGTGAAGCACTTTGTGCTACATATGATGTATGAAAAGTGCCATAAAAATAAATGTTGTTTGATTGATTGATTGATTGATTGATTGATTGATTGATTGAAGCGGTCTCAAAACAGTTTGTCTGAAGAGGCTGAGCATAACAATTGTTTATCTACAAACAGTAACATTTATGTTGAATCCGACAGAACAGTTGTGATGGCTGATATCAAAGCCTGAACCTCGGTCTTCAGCCAGTGCAGAACAACAACACTGACATCCAGTGGAGAAATCTGCAGTGACAGGAGGTTATGAAACAGGAGGCTGATTTTTGTTGGACAGGTGAGATCACCTCAGCTCATGGAAACAGCGGTTCGAGTCCTAAGACAGTTTTTTTTAATTCTCTGAGGGCTGTAACTGATCACAGGAAACACTATTGACTGAGAAACATACCCTGAAGCCCTGTGCTCCTCCTGATCCTCCTGATATTCAACTCTTAAGAACAATGATGTGGATCACAGAGGGTTGTACACCTACGGAGAGGCAGGTGAGCAGAGTTAACCAGTCGACTCTGCTGCTGTTTGACTTGTCATGTATCGCATGATTAGTCAGTTCTCAGAATAGATGTATAAATGCCAAACAAGCCTCGGTCCAGCTCATGATGATGAGCAGCATCATGACAGAGAGAAGATGAGAGCTGCAGAGACCGAGGAGGAAAAATATGCTGTTGGAGGAGTTTCTGAAAAGCCCTTTATCAATTAAATGTAGTACTATTGTTATTAAAGGTATGCATAAAATGTCTGCTGCCAGCATCAGATGCACTTTGTTTTGTAAATACATATTTTGGTTTGTCTCTTGAGTTTGCATGTTCTTCCTGTGCATGCGTGGGTTCTCTCCGGGCTCTCCAGCTTCTTCCCACAGACAAAAAACATGCTCGTTAGGTTGACTGGTGACTCCAAATTGTCCTTAGGTATAAGTCTGAGCATGAATGGTTGTCTGTCTCTCTATGTGGCCCTCTGATTGGTTGGCGACCAGGGTGTACCCCGCCTCTCTCCCAGTGTCAGCTGGGTTAGGCTCCAGTCCCCTGCGACCCTGAAAGGAAGAAGCGGAATAGATGATGGATGGATGTTTGTCTCTAGATTTAATTCATGACATCAACAGCAATTAGTCAAATATTTTTAAAGTCGTGTTTTAATCTTTATTTTGAAACATTTTTTTTATGTTATTATTATATTATTTGTTATTAGATCAGTCAAAGTTGACATTTATTTATTTTATTTACATTTACATTTATTTGTATTTTTAGTTACAAATTGTTTTTCAGTTTTTCTTTTCTGATACTTGTGTGCTTTTTTTTTACCCTGTGTGCTTGCTATGCTGCTGGAATCTTAATTTCCCAGTCTTCCCAAGTGATTAATAAAGTTCTCTCTAATCTAATTTAATCTAACTGGTGTAAGATTTCAGCTGCTTCATCAACATTTAAAGTCAAACTGTCTGTCGTCTGAGCATCACCTCAGATCTTGGTGGAGAGTAAACTTCATTCATGAGCCTGTAGAGCTGGAGCAATCCACAACAGATCACATTAAAGCAGAGAAACTTTTCTAAATTAACATTTTTTCAGAGTGAATCAGAAAATGTCCCCTTCTCACACCCACTAGATCAGAGAGGAGTTTCTAAGAAGAGTCTTCCTTCCTCCCTTCACTCTCTCTGGTGTCTCCATGATGCTGCAGATTGAAGACAAAAGCTGTTTTTAGCTCCTCACACCCCTGCTGCCGGCCCTGTTTGCTTAGTCAGAGTGACGCTCCAGTCTGACAGGGCCAGCATGGGTTGTCCCATCTGTGCAAAAGGTCAAAGGTAGCCCGGTTTGAATGTGAGTCTAACTTATGACAGAGAGCACACTGTTGCATCACCAGACGTAGTTACAGCTTATGACTTCAGTTTCACTCCTACCTCCTGGTAGATGTTAAATCACTGTTGAAACATGGCTGCCAGAGAGTACTGTCTAGGATCAGCAGGAGCAGAGGGTCTTATGGCTGTGTTCTTCATGACAGATAACATCACTTTTAGAAATACATGAAGACCTCTCTTCTCACATTTTTATTTCCTATCGACGAAAATAATTTCATCAATTCAACACAAAAGCACCGTTATTATTTCACATTGTTTCAATTTAACTGCATGTTGTCAATGTTGATGTGTTTCTCTGCCTGTGGATTTAGGTTTAAGCTTTGGTCAACTCCTTATCTGAATATTTTGATATGATTTACTCATATTTTTATTGCTTTATATGGATTTACGCCACTTATTCAGAGTTACTTTCAGCCATTAGTCTGTCCTGAGTTCAGTGCGTCCCATTTGCGGTTGAATTCTGAGGCTGCACTTGCATAAAAGTCAGAAAGCGCTGATTACTGATTGCACAAATCAAGCTAAAACGTCATTTCTGCATTATTACTTGCTTAGGTGGTGTTTACACGGCTCCGTTTTCAGCCCAAAATGGAGAGTTTTCATTGCATTTTCGCCTCCCGGTTACACGAGACCGATGCCCGGAGTACCTGAATCTGCAAAGTTTTGAAACCAGGGTCCAGAGCGGAAAGTTTTGAAAACGTATCGCGGCCCGGCTTCATGTAGACGGGATTCAGCGTTTTAGGGTGAAACGCTGATGTCACCGCATGCGCAGTACTCTTTCACGTGAAGGCTGCGCACGCATACCAGGAACAACAACAGCTTTGGCCTTCTACCGAGTTACATGTGTGCTGCTTACCGTGCTCGGTTTGTTATCCAGACAAAACTATCCAGACAGATTTGTTGTCCAGACAAGAAACTTGTGCGTTTTCGTGCGTTCAATCGCCATTGTTGTTTGTGAAAAGTTTTTCTTCTTCATATGTGTGTTGTAACACCGCTGTTTCTCTGCAAACCTACATTGCCATCTACTGGACTGGCATGCACGCTATTACGTTTTCAGTCCCACTCTCATCTCCATGTGAACGCATAGTGCTTTTGAAAACCCAAAGGACAAAACTTTCCATTTCTGGTGTAAACGGCCTCGTGTAAACGGGGTCTTAGTTTGAACGTTACACTCTACTAGATGAACCTATGTCTCTTATAACCTTGCACAGCAGGTCAGCCTGCCTGATTTAGGCCCTGTTTACATGACAACACTGTCACCAAAAACAGAAAGGTTTTTCCTTTGTGTTTTCAAAAGCACTCCACGTTCACACGGATCTGTGAGAACAACTGAGAACGTGGTAGTGTGCATGCCAGGCCAGTAGTTGGCGATGTAAGTTTGTAGTGTCCTTGGCAAATATAACAAATGCGTTTCCACTGGTCGGAGTATTGACGCAGCAAATCCACATTTTGTTGGAGGAGCGATAACAAACTGAGCACAGCACACATGCTGCTCAGTAGTCGGCCATAGCATTTGTTGTTGTTGTTGTTGTTGTTGTTCCTAGGTGAGCACACTACCTTTATCTGAAAGAGTACTGTGCTAGCGCTGTGCATCCCCGTTTTCCCTGACAATGCTGATTCCTGTTTACATAGAGACGAAAACGTAAACGTTTTTAAACTTTTCACACTGGACCCTGGTTTCACAAATTTGCAGATTCAGGCACTGTTCTCGTGTAAACGGAAGGTGCAAACGCGACAAAAACTCTCAGTTTTTGGCAGTTTTCATTGTCATGTAAAGGGAACCTTAGTGTCTGTAACCATCCTGGCAAGCTCCAATCTACAACGAAATGTGAGAGGCCAAAAGCGACCCAATCAGGGTCCTTCAGAGCAGGAAGAGGTGGAGCTACGAGCAAGACGACGACACCAGGAAGTGGCTGCTCCTTCAGAGATTAGCATAGATGCTAACAACTTTAGTAGCAGTGAAAGAAAAAACACTACAAACCTCTCTGGTGTAAGGATATTTTTGTTCCAACATATTTTGACGAGTTTATTCTACAAAGTGGCCCACCTACTAAATGATCTGATTGGCCCATAATAAATGTGATTGACAGAACGTGATCGTCCAATCACCCACCGGATTTGCTTCCAAAAGGTTCAGCCCTCCATCTGGTGTGTCAGGTTATGTCTCTTGTGCAACTGAACTAAGACACATCTTAAGTTAGAACTTATCTAATATCATTGAAGGTTTTAGGGTGGATTTTAAAGCAGAATTTAAGACAGACGTAGAGTTAATCCCATTGTACCCCTTAGCCCTTGTTTTACCCCTTAGCCCTTGGTTTTGTGCATTCATGTCTTGTGAAGGGGTATCCCAGTCCTTCATAAGGTTAAGGGGAAGGGCTACACAGCCCTTGAAACAAAGACAAACCGGGACCTCACTTGAAAGGAAAGGGTATGAGAAATTTCCCATGATACACAGTGCCCACTGACAAGATAGCAGACTAGAGTCTGAAGGAAGCACATAAATGTAAGTAATTAGGGCCTTCCCCTTGGCCTTCAAAGCAGAGGGCCAAGGGGAAGGGGTAGACAAGGGGGTAAGACGAAGGGGGAGGGCTAAGGGGTACAATTGGGACTGACCCTTAAGATAGTTGGTGCAACTGGCAACAAGTCTGAATATGCACTGAGATCCTGCTGCTTCTGAGACACCAGCACCAACAACAGCATCAATATACTGGCTTGGTCCTTGGCCTCGGCCTTGGTCTGCCTTTTAGGTTTTATGTACTTCCCAGTACATCAGAGAACTTAACTCATGGTCAGTGCTCCAGTGGGTGAAAGAAGGAGCACTTGAGCCTCCTTCAAGACCCTGCCCAGGTTTTGAAACCATACTGCTAAACTTTAGCTCATCTAAAGATCCTGTTTTCACCACTTTGAGGAAACAAAGGCAAAAAACATTAGTAAGAGAAAATTCAAGATGGCTGCCTATAAGACTGGATTAACCATTAAGGCAACTTGCCAACTACCCAAGGGCCCAAGATCTGTGAAGGGCCTGAGGCAGCAAAGATTCAGGTAAGATCATGTTTTTTTTTCTTTTCCTCTGTCTATTAGTGCCACTGTAGTTTTCACACCATACGTCTGAGAGATGACAGACCTCTCTTCGTTGGAGAGCTTTTCAGAATCAGAATCAGAATTGGTGTTTATTGCCAGTTGTCATAAAATGAGGCTCGAGACTGAAGGTCCAAAAAACAGGCAAGACAAGGAATGCTGGAACGTGACTGTGAGGTACAACAAACTGGCAACAAGACAGTGAGAGACGTAGCTAAATACAAGAGGTAATGAGAAGTGATCAGAAACAGGTGGGAGGTACACTCAGCATGCAGGTGGGATGGAGGCAGGGCAAACCGGAACACACCTACAACAGAGACAAGAGTCAGTGACTTCAAAATAAAACAGGAAATACAAGACAAGAGACATGAATATGCAAAACAATAGTGAAAACTTGACAGACATGACAGCCAAGTACATTTGCAATACAAGGAATTTGACTTGGTAACTTGGAGCATAAACAATCACCATACAATTGCTGCTTTAGCAACCAGCACTGTCCCAAAACTCAGTTTCAAATTATACATTTGGAACTTGTAATTTAGACTTGTAAATGTTTTATTTGTTGCTTGATGTGGCTCAAAAAGTGACGTTATTTTCTTCAGCAACATTCTAACAGCACAGTTGAAATGGAGTATTTTTAGGACTTTATCATACTTAAAACACATCAAATTGTTACTGTAACACATGACCTGGATTACTAAATTGCCTTATACTTGACATATTGACTCAAACAAAACTTTTCCAGACATTTCAAGAAACTATTTCAAGGGTGTTGTTAAATATTTTCAAGGATGTTTCAGTAATTTTTTTAATTTTGGAGGTATGAGTATCACATTAAAAATCTACAAAGTTCAAGGGACTTTCCATCTTTCCCTGATTTTTTTTATTTTGCTTGAATTTTTGAAAGATGTTAATTTCTAAATTTCTTTATTAATTCCTGTGAAATTTTTGGCTCTTGACTTCAACATTTGCTCTTGTTTCATCAGTAAAATAACAAAAGACCTG
Organism: Cetoscarus ocellatus; assembly: GCA_037902135.1. Lineage (NCBI taxonomy): Eukaryota > Metazoa > Chordata > Actinopteri > Labriformes > Labridae > Cetoscarus > Cetoscarus ocellatus. The sequence goes on along the minus strand of JBAMNC010001626.1, from coordinate 790,995 downwards.
TGGAAAACAAATTTTAAAAGATAATTTTAAGTGCTTTGGCAATCATCGATTGTGGAGAGACAGTGGATAGACCTGGAAATGGGACTTGAGAGTCAGGGAAGACAAGAGGCAAATGGGCCCTGAGTTGGATTGAGGCCCACAAGCAACAACACATGACAAGTGCATGGATACAACCCTCTCATACCAGCAAGTCAACAGGAAACCATTTTCTCTGTAAAAACTACTTCCTGTAATATAAATAAAGCTTTGCACTTTTTGACATGATAGTAAGAAGTGTTTGTTACCTCTGCCAAGGAGGTTATATTTTTGCAGGTATAAGTTTGTTTGTTTGTCTGTTAGCAAGATTACGCAAAAACTACAAGGCAGATTTTGCTGAAATTTTCAGGAGATGTTGGTAATGGCCCGACGTAGAAATGACTAGATTTTGGTGGTGATCCAGATAACCGTCATTAGGGAACGATTGTTTTTGCTCAATAACTGTCTAACTAATAATGATATCAACATGATTCTGAGTGCTAGGTGTGGGATTTCGGGGTCATGAATCATATTATGATAGTAACTTTATCATGGACTATTACTTGTTGATGTAACAGCAATATGTGAGCTACTTTGGCAGAGGTTTGCGCTCTCTGAGTGCTTTCTAGTTTACATCTGTGACTGTTGTGCATGAAGAGTGCTCTTCAGTCTCATTGGTCGATGTCTATGATGTCACAGAGCAAATCCTGGATGTCAGGGGAAAAAAACTGACTACGCTTTCTGTCAGGAGGTTGTGACTGACATTCACTTTGCATAAAATGGATTATAAGACTTTGAGACTAATGCCAGATTGGTGTAGCATCCACAGTTTGGAGTGGTGCAGGGATGACGAATTTTGTAGATCAACCCAAAACTTGTCACATACAGGTTCATGCTATGACTTCATAATCCAATAATGCATTTAGTTAGGGTAATAGTTTATTTGGATTTGAATCTAGCTTAACTAAAAAATACACAGATACAGTACATTGAGGGACTGAACCAATCTAAAATGTTCCTTTAAGCATATTGTGTTTACTCCGAACAGAACCAAACCAGTACATTTTTTTAAATGGGTTTTGAGCTACACTTTATCACAAACATTTTTTTAAATGAAGCAAAAATTATGTTTCATGATTCAAGCAAGGGTTTAACTATTTTCTGAATATTTTTTTCATACACTAATTTCAGATTTTTTTTAATCACCTTAATTCTAACAGCCTTTTATAAATCGAGGAGAGCTGGTTTAACTTTCACCTCTCATATTTAATTTATTTCTTGTCTCAGTAAGAAGGGAAACTTTTAGAAACCTCATGTGGTGGTGGTGGCTAAATCAAGATTTGATACAAGGCCCAAAGCTCTTAAATTCTTGAGTCATCACAATTAAAGTTTAGGTGTTTTGTGATTTTAAACTTACGTTATATCATCAAAACATCGGACCTCTGTAAACTATAGTAATAAAGTTTACAATTTTAGAGGATTTAAAACATGTTTTCGCTTTTTCACCCCTTTGAGGACCCAATCAAACTCTGCTAACTTGTACTGTAGAGGTGTGTATCAGCAAGAATCTGGTGAACCAAAATGTATCATGATATAGAGGTGAGGAGACTATACATCAGGATTGCTATATTATTAGAAGCATGATATTATAACATTTTTCTTCATTACATAGACTTTGTTACGTTGTTTTTAAGAATGAAGAACCCACATTCCTGTATGTTTTTTATATTATTTCACCAGGCTAGTCCTATTGAGATCAGAGATCTCTTTTCCAAGGGAGACTTGACTTGACTTGGCAGTAACACACCGGTTTTAACAAACAAACAAACTTAGATGGTACACATAAAAAAACATTCTCTAAATCACTGATACCAATAACATGGATAAACTTTGTTTTATGCCTCAGTGACAGAAATAAAAACATAACAGGTTCAAGAGAGGAGGCCTGAGCTAAAATACAAAGCACATGTCCTGAATTTCTAAAGATTAGTCACTAAAAAAATTGTGATATTGCTCTATAAATATTAATAAAGTATCGTGCAAGAAAAAATATTGTGGTATTTGCTTATCAATACTTTCTCACGCCCTTATTGCACTGTATAACCAAGAAGACCTGAGGCCACCAAGGTCCTGAGGGTGGAATCTATTAGTAGTGGAAAAAAGTGCAGGAAGAAAACTTCTGGTCTGTTTGATTTTAATAACATTTTATTTGAATAGACTTTCAGTGATTTATTATACCTGATATTTTTTCCACGTTTTACCTTTTTACTCTCTAAGGCACACTAGTCAACACTGGTTTCTTTAAACATGCTTTACAAAATAAAATAATTTGGCTAGACACATTTTTTCCAATAAGGCCTCCTGTGTGGGTACATTTCTTGAATTGCTTGCATGTACAGAAGGAGTTTGGAGTATAAGATAAAAGTCTGAGTGACTAATTTACTGATTAACTGAATAATTTCATCACTGTACACAAGTAAAGCCTATCAGCTCAATTAAAAAGGATGTAGCAAGGAGGAATATGAACTTTTAAAGATGTGACACAATCAATAAATAAACATTACAAAGGTAGATATACCGTAGTTATCAACATTCAAGAATACACAGAGCTTTATTCTGCACATCTCTTCTTAACTTAATAATGAATCTGGAAACAGGGAAAATGTTTAGCTGCTACAGTCCCACTGAGTCTGTCAGTCAACATTCCTAAGGAGATAGAGTCATTATTTATATTGTAGAGCCATGAGAAAACTTTAATCATGCATGTCTAAGGCATTTACTCTGGACCTTGATCCAGATCCAAACTTAATGTATTTTTCATGGACCAACATAAAGTACATCTACAAGACATTGTGAGCTGAGTTATTAGTGAAAATTCTGAGTCCTGGATCCTGATCTGGATTCAGATCACAACCAAAATCTAAATGTTTCTTCCTTGTGACCAACATTCTCTGATGATTTCATCAAAATCCATTCATAACTTTTAGAGTTATCTTGCACAGAGACAGGCCTGCAGACAGAAACATGACCTCCTTGGCAGAGGTTAAAAATATCATTAAATTGTGCTTGTGTTTAAATGGCGAGCCATGTCAGGGTTTCTGACTTATTTTTATATTTTCATCCTGTTTGCATGAAACAGCTGGTCTTATTCAGGCATCATATCTTAAACTGTTTAATCTAAACTTGATGCGTCTGGCTGATTGTCAGGGGAAATAAAATAGCTTTGGATTGTTAGCTCTTGCCACAATCTGAGATTATATATGGTAGATTCAGAAGAAAAATAAAAGTTAACTAAGAATGATGATAAACTTTATTTAACCAGAAAAACCTCATTGAGGTTTTAAAAAAGTCTCATTTGCAAGAGTGTCCTGGCCAAGACAGGCAGCAGCACATTAACAAAGTCAGAGACATATGACAGTTACAGACTCAGATACATAAATATCAACCAATCAAGTCAGAGTCACAGAGGACAGCTTTGAGTTCCTTTTTTGAATGTTCCCTGTGTTTGTTTTTAAATCATTACACCTGGAGTAATAAATAAGGAATTCAAGCTGTCCTTGTCAATCTCTCACTCTCCAAACCACCAAATGGTGAGACGGGCACACTGCTGTGCCTTGAGACAAGTCTTTAGTGCCTTTGGAATTTCTTACCACATTTACAGTATTACACAAATAACAGCAAATGTTAATTTTTGGCACTGATAGGATCTGTTCTTAAAAAAGGATTAAAAGTCAACATGAACATGAAGTTCTTTTTAGATGACATGTTCATATAATGTTTAAAGTGGTATCACATTTACCTCAGTGTTGAATGTCACAATGTCATAAGTTATGAATGAATGAATGAAAGAATGTTTTATTTCAAACATGTAAAAACAAACATGGGTAGTCACCATAAACAAACACATGCATATACCAAAAACAAAAGAAAATAATCAAGGTAAACCACTGATCCTCCATGTGCAGCAAGTCCACATGCTCCAAAAGGAGTAGGAAGAAGTCTAAACTTATTTAATCCTACCCATTTTATTATCATGTCCTACCGTGATGTTTTTAATTTCTACATATTTATAATATTTACGAGATTCAACCACCGATTTAGGAGCCAATGTTCCTTATAATATATTGACTATAAAATGTTATAAGCCACTTATACACAATTACAAACTTAATATTCCACCACTTAATTTCTATACATATAATCCACCCCTGCTCAAACACAGAAAAAGACTATACATAACAAGACAATATATATCTATATTTTCTTAGACTCTGCCATTACCGTCCTGGGTTAAACTGCTGCTCTTCGTCCTTATATTTACTTAAAGCTTGTGTTTTGAGAGTTCTTTTAAAATTTGCTTATGGTTTTACTTTTCTTTAATTCATCAGTTTATTCAGCTAATTATATAATGTAATGACTTTTTAAGTTAATAAATGTGATTAAAGATTTGATTCATTCTTGTTGTTCTGTATTCAGATGTGTACCTTTAGGGGCCAAAAGCTTCATCAGTGTGGCAGTATACCCTAGAGAAGGGTACATTTTTGTACCTGTATTAAGGTACATTATTGTTTCTCTGGCAAAATGAAAGGGTATTTATTTCTACCCAACTTGAGGGGTACAATGACTGTATCTCGAGAGTAGCACCACAGTGATGAGCTTTCGTACCTTTAAAAATACAAATTCCTCATTTTATTTCTAAAAAGTGTAAGTTATACTTCACTTTTACAAAAACAAATAAATAAGTCTCAAATAAAATACTAGCACTCTTACGATGCCTTAATATCCATATACAGCTGCAGTTTCTGTAATTCTAAAAGTCCAAGAAAAAAATTCCAAGTAACATTATCTTTTACAGTTTACAGAATTACCAGGTGAAGGGAATTGTGACTTTTCGATCTCTCCTTATTATCATTTCACCTCATTTTAAAAACCATGATCTGTTGAGTCTAGATGTGTGTCTCTGAGTTTATGAGACTTAAAGTTTCAAATTACTTGAACAATCGTGAATTAATTATAAGAGTAATAGAGCTGTTTGATTAATTTTATCGACATGTGTAGGTAAATGTTGCACAGACTGATAAGATACTGTAACACATGCCAAAGAGACTTTTGAATATGGATATTAATGTGGGGAACTTTGTGACTTTGGCTTGATTTCAGGTATGACTCCTGCAAAATAGTTTGAAAACCGTCGCTCAAAGTAAATAAAAAACGGGTTTGGGTTATTTAAGTTACATGACTGGTTGATTTAACTCAGTTGTATCAGTTGTTCTTGTTCCACATTGATATCATGAGTTAACTTGACTCTTGAAGCCAAAAGATTTAAGACTTTGGAACAAAACAGAGCAAAGCCCCAAGACAGTAATAAAGGACAGTGGAACAAAGTACAATGAACATTCTTCTTCTTTTTCTTCTTCTTCTTCTTCTTCTTCTTCTTCTTCTTCTTCTTCTTCTTCTTCTTCTTAAGTGTCTATATTCTGTGAAACAAGTTAAAATGTTTTTGATACAGCTGGGCTAAGTGCCTACAATAGAATTATAGTCAGTCTTGAGAGATGTCAAGAACAGATTATGATTTTAAAAGAAATTGATTAATGAATAAATTCATATATTTCTTTTACAGTTTGATACAAACATTTTACTAAAAAAAATATTTTACAGTATCATTGCACTCAAAGATTTTCAGTCAATAACCACTGAAGGAATTGATGGCTGAAACTTGTGTCATGTTTTTATCCTGTGCCTTTCAAACTACCTGCCGCACATCATGGACTTTTCCACACAACTGTGGGATGGATTTCAAGTCCATCTGGGCAACATTCCACAGAAAGTAATCTGGAAGGGCAAAACTTTACATGAAAATTTGGCCACTAATTAAACAAATGTTTTGTCCATCACATTTGTTACAGACCAGTTTGAAGTTTGCTGTCACCCCTCATTTTTTGCACAACTGTGCTACTCTGTTTTCTCAACTGGCTGACAAATCAGGTAATTTTCTTTTCATCAACAACTGTTTCAGCTTGGAGATTTGCAAGATGGATTTGCCTCATGACAAACTGGAGTCTGATAAATTCAGACGCATTTCAAGGGCAATAAAAAAATGAAGGAAAATTCCCCCAATATCTCACAGTTTCATCAGGTCCCAAAAGGATGCATGATATCATTGGAACACCATTGGAAATGGCAGATAATTTAATGAAAAGCTGATTATTGGCATCAGAGGTTTTGTTTTCAAATCAGTGCTATTCTTCAAAGATTTTTTGGAATAAAAAGACATCTTGATGGAAGTTGCACATTTTTTTAACTTTATTGCACTTTGTCAATTATTCATAAAGGTGTTCACATAGATACAAAATGATGATTTTTTTATTTTGATACATTAAAGGTTTAAAAAGCTGTAGCAGGGTGGACACCAACTCTTATTTTCAAATTATACCCATGTAAAAACAACTTCATGTTTTCATCAGGATAACAGGCTTGACAATCCAGGGACACAATTTCCTCAGAGATTCATGTATTAAAAGTCTATTGATAACAAAACAAATACTTTCAGAGTGGAGTGATGGCACAGCAGGTAGTGCAAGTGCCTCACAGCAAGAAGGTTGCTGGTTCGATGCCCATCATGGTCAGGGCCTATCTTTGTTGAGTTTGCATGTTCTTCCTGTGCATGCGTGGGTTCCTCCCAAGGACCAAATACATGCTTATTAGGTTGGCTGGTGACGCCAAATTGCCCTTAGGTATGAGAGTGAGGGTGAATGGTTGTCTGCCTCTCTATGTGGCCCTGCAATTGGCTGGCAACCAGTTCAGGGTTTACCCCACCTCTCAACCCACTGTCAGCTGGGATATACTCCAGCCCCCCGCGGCCCTGAAAGTTCTGACAAGGTACATGGTATTTTAGCCTGCTAGCTCCAATATTAATGAAATTATTAAAAAAAAAAATAATAGATTAAATTATAGATTAACTGGTCATGAATGGTTGTGTTCTCTGGTAGAGTGAGGTTAAAAATATGAGACAAGCTTAATAGAATAAATCCAAATTAACTTTGAGATACATCATATTACATCCTGGAGACTCAAATAGTTTTTATCCAACAGCAGGCACCACACCCAATACTGCTAAAATCATCATCTGATGTGCAACATATGTTTTTAAGTGATCAGTGCAATATTGACAGGATGTGTGCTTGTGTGTGTAGGCATGGTTCCTGATGATTTATTTACTTAGGCCTATTTTAGCTGTTTTATTTTGTATGTACTTTATATGTTTAGATGAATGATGCACTGTTTGCACTTTTTACAATGACAATAAAAAGGCCTCTATTCTGATTCTGATAGCAAAGAACGCCAGGAATGGCCCTGATATATTTGTTATATTATTATAAGTGTTATTTTTATTGTTACTATCATCTGTGTTTAAGTCCTATGTCCAAGAAATAAAGATAATGGCCATTTTCTTTAAGATTTATTCTACAAAAGAGAAAAAAAAAATTAAGAGAAAACAGGAAACTACCATGAAATGTTACAGGACGCATCCAGGCTGGAAAAACTGATCAGGAGGGCCGGCTCTGTGGTCGGCATGAAGCTGGACTCTCTGGTGACGGTGGTGACAGTGTAGGACTATCAGACTGAGGAACTCTTCAGTCCTTCAGGTCATCAGACTGTACAGCTCCTCCCTTGGGGGGGGGGGGGGGGAGTAACGGGAAGACAGAGGATGGGATATTATATTTTATTTTTATTTATTTTATGTTTTATTTTATATATATATATATATATATATATATATATATATATATATATATATATATATATATATATATATATATATATATATGTATGTGTATGTATGTATAGATAGATAGATAGATAGATAGATAGATAGATAGATGGATATAGATAGCAGAATGTTTTTTACTTTTTGATATAATATGTTCTTTTATACTTTGTACAATACAATGCTACTGTAACCTTAATTTCCCTGAAGGAGCCATCCCAGGTGATAAATAAAGTTCTGTCTAATCTAATCTAATCTAAAAACTTGCTATGGAAGAACAAAGGTATCATAAAGTGACAACCGTGGAGAGCAATTTAAGTAATAGACGGTCAAAATAACTATTTAATAATAAAATACATGTCTTCCAGGCGGTAGCAACAGGCTAAACTCGCTTTAAAGACAGACAGGGACGCCGCTGGAGTTCTGTGCGTCCTGTAACTCTAGTCAGTTAGATTTTATTCGTCATTGGTACATCCGGGTACTTTATTTTTTGATTGACAGTTGCCATGGCAACAAGCTAGAGCATCGCCATTTTGTCAGGAGGGTTTTTTTTCCCCAGCTCAGTCTTTTTCAAATGTTCTCCCTTCCCGCCGGAATAATGCTGTCAGTGGATATATATTTCATGTTTCTGGATGTCGAATTGAGTCTAGTGGATCGGATGAAGAAGATCAAGAGGCCGACATTTTAACACAGTTGAAATAATTAGGCGGCGCCGCACTAACTCGGTTGTCCGTGTCTCTGGTCCACCGGGCCGGTTCACTGCGCAGGTTTGGACCGCGCGCCATTTTGTGAAAATTGACACAAAATTCCAAACCAAAATTATCAGAGGACACGGATTCTGCTTCATCTTCAAAACACTCTGGATTCAACCGCGCTGTCGTTGTTATCGAAGAGGCCGGCGCTTTATCTGCAAAGACGACGTTAAATCAGAATTTGGCTTAACGTTTATTTAGCGGCGGCTAGAATCGTTAGCTTCAGGCTAGCCAGGGGAGCTACAGCTAGCTAATGTTAGCAGCGCTCATTTTGTCAACTAGCTAGCCAGTTAGCTAGTGAGTTATGCGTGCTAGTTAACGTTAGCATGTTGCTAGTCATCAGCTGATAGGATCGTTAGTCAATCGATCACCGAGGATGTTAATCAACGATCGGGACATGAAGCGCTTTTTAAATCTGGCTGGTGAATAATTTCGCCCATCCGAGGACGGGAGTTGGATTTATCGTTAACGTTACTCGCTAACCGTGCAGGGAGGGGAGAATCTCAAGCTGGATAAGTTTCCTCATCATACAGGTTATTGGACTTTAAATGAAGATCGTGCCATCAGAGGTAAGCACTTAAACGTCACACAAAGCCTCAGTTATGCCATCGCAGAGGTGTTTTGTGTTGAATGGTTTAGTTGGAGATGGTAGCCTGTGTATGGCGGCTAGCTAACATTTTGTGGCGGTGCCGACTCCTCTGGAGCCAGCCTTAACATTTGCCTTCAGTCAGTAGGTCAGCGGACTGATTTTAATGCCAGACAGGAGCGGTTTTCAGGTTGTTGTGGGTAAAAGGGTGCAACAAGACTGAGTGGGCATGAAGGGAGAGTCATGCTGACTTGTTGTAGAGCTAAGATATTAGACACTGTCATTGTACGATTAAAGCAAACGTAGCCGTGTTAGCTAGCAGTCAATCAATCAATCAGCCTTTATTTGTGTAGCGCCAATTCATAACTAACGTGACTTTAAGGCACCAAACAATAGAACACATCTGGATCTCTTTCTATCATATGATTCTTTAGGTCTCAACATCTATCTACCACAAGTTTAGCAGCAAGCAACATTTAACAAAGTTACAGTGGCAAGACAAAAACCTCCTTTAACTGGCAGAGACCTTCAAGAGAACCAGACACATGTTTTGTCCCACCTGCATTGTGGGTGCGAGGGGGTTAAAGGACATGTTAGATTAATAGAAACATAGCTATATACTTAAACAAACCAGAAGGCAATAAAGTTTCAGCTGCTCCAAGTAACAAAGGCTACAAACAGAGCAATAAGGAACATGACAACAAGCAAAAAGCTGCAAATATATAGCATATACTGAAATATATATGTGCAGCTTTAAACTAATGTAGACATGAATTGAAGTATATAACAAAGCTTAAAGCAGGAAAGAAGTTGGATGAAATAGCAACTAGGGATGCACAATATTAGTTGTATATCGTTATTGGCAGATAAGTTTTTTTTGGAGTTTCTTTGCACATCAATCTTAAAATTGAGAGTGTTAGCTCCCAAAATAGGGCAGGTTTTCTGTCAGCAATAAAGTAAATTAAGGGCATATGAAGCTTAATTTTACTGAGACTGTCTAAAATATAGTTTACATGTGACGTAGGAGTAATCTAAAAGAACTACTGTAAATCAGTATTGGCCAAAATAAGTTTTGAAATATTGGCATATTGAATATCAGCAAAAGTCAAATACAGCAACTCCTTAATAAACACTTGAGCAGAATAACTTCATTACTGCAGCATGGTCACAGATATTTTTATGAGTAGTTCTGATACTGAAGAGATGGGCAGGGACAAACATACAGAGCAACAACAATGAATAGGATAAATTTAGGGGCTGTCCAGGCCTTAAAATCACCCTCACATATTCCTCTATGTTGTTAAAAATACAGTAATTAAAGGAACAACTGTTATAGGTAAGGTAACACATAACAAATACAGAAATATGTATTTAGCTTTAAAGTAATGTAGATATAAATTGAAATATGTAAGCAAATCTAAACTTAGGAAGGAATTTGCATGAATAAACACACATGAGCAGAATAACTTCAATACTGCAGCATGGTAACAGATATTTTGATGAATAGCACTGATACTGAAGAGATGGGCAGGGACAAACATACAGGGCAACAACAATGAATAAGATAAATCCAGGGGCTGCCCAGGCCTGAAAATCCTTCTCACACGTTTCCTCTGTGCTGTTAAAAATACAGAAATAAGAAAGAGGGGCAACATACATGGCGATAGACTTATCATTCCAATATTAACATTAGCGGCTATAATAGTCATGACATGGAGAGGGCAGATATTGGTTATTATAGCAGCGGAAGTGAAGCAGCTCTTAAACACTCGTAATAACGGTGTCATTGGGTTCAGTCGGTGCTATTAACAGGTGCATTTTTATTAAGGCAGTGGTTTGTATTTCGGAGCAAAATATTACGGAAGCTCCCCCCATGCTAACCTGGCTAAGGCTCGGTTGCTAAATCGGCTAGCCTCGCTAATGGTTGACTTGTTGACGAACCAGCTGAATGGGCCCCACAACCCGCTGGCTGAACACAGCGTCACTAGCTAGCGTTAACGTTGGATTGGTGAGAGATATGCTCGCTTGTCCCGCAGTTTTTCAGGGTAACGTTAACGACGAACGGCGTTGGCTAGTTTGGATCGCTAATGGTAACAGGAGCTCGGATCCGTTTTCTAAGAGGGATTGGAGATATTAAAGCGAACGATATGTAGCAAGAGAGGACGCGAATTAAACACTGAATATGCTTTCTAAATCCCAACCATGACGAGATCTACCCCATCATCTGTAAGTACTGAGCCACTCGGGCACCGTCTTTATACACGCACATTAGGCTTTTAATTGTTTTGGATATTCAGCTGTGGGATAGATCTGATCCGTCTGGGCGTGAGATCATGACATATTCTTATTCCAGAGGTCTTCAGCTTTCACTTATGATATGTTACGGCTGCTAATAGCAAGCTAGCTGTCGTTATATTTACACCTAAATGGGCCCGTTGATGCCGTGATGAACAGGGAGCCAGGAAAGGAACTGTTCATATGTCAGTACTGAAAATGAAGAATAATCGACACGTTTAGGGGAGAAGAAAGAGCCACAAGTGCGCTCACAAAATGGCATTGTAGTCCACTAAAGCTCGGATTCATCCTGTAAGAGTTAGTGATGGTGAAAATGGAGAATTCAGCCTATAGATGTGTAAGTCTGTTGTCAGGCATTGTGTGGGTAAAATAGGCTCAGACTAAACTTTTTCAGCTCTTTGTTAATTTATCTGTACAGTAATTTGGCAGGATATCATTTTAACTAGATAATCTAAATAAATATATATATATTTTTAGAAATACTTAATAAGAGTGCTACATTAAAAATCAGGCATCTTAATATCCCCTTTTATATTGTGTGGTATTGTAGTAGGCCTCTTAGCCTTCAGTGTTATACTTCTTTGAAATGAAAAAAGGCACCACCTGCTCTAATATAGGATCAAAAATGAGCTTGGGCATGTTATATTTTATCTTTACTGGTTTCCCAAAACTTACAAAGTTCCAGGGTTTCCTCAGGTCTTTAAGGGGCCCTTCTTCCCCCTTTTTTCCTAAAATAAATTAAACCACTCTGAAGTAAAATCCCCACCAAAGATGCACAATTATAATGATGTGTTTTTATTCTTTGTAGTGGTTTGTGGTTTGCTGCTGGACTCTCCTCCCAGGATGATATGAAATTTTACAGGAGATGATGCATCCAGGTTAGCTGCTATACATTAAGCCTTAACCCTTTGGTGGGAAGTGGTGAACCTCAGACCTTCTTTACTAACACTAATTTTAATGTTGTGAAGTTGTCCTCCTTACTCACAAATTGTAGGCCTCTAATAAGTTGGAAAGTGTTGGTATTAAATACCCAGAATTCTCTTAAATTTGTCAACACTTTGTTAATATTTGAATGTATAAAAAGGTTTTTATGCTATGATAAAGTAACTAAAATATTTTGGCATATAACTAAGGATTAGCTGGACACAGGAAAGTAGACCATGTTGAAATAACAGTCATATCAGTGAAAATATGTTTTTTAACTATATGTATAATATTAAAATTATTGTATTTATGTATGTTAAATATATCAGATCATATTTTTTTCTTAAACCTGCATTTGTAGCCATCTTAGGCAGCATAAGGTTTATTTAAAAATATTTTTATTAAATGTATTTTTATATTTTAAAAATATAATTTTTAAATATAAATGACAAATATAGATACTGTAATGCTTAATACTAATTTATAAAGATGAATAGTGCAGTGCAGATATCATAGTTGCTCAAAATACAGGCTTTGCTCATGCTCTCTCATCTTACAGTTCCTCTTATTTCTGTCAGTGGATGTGTATTTTTTCCTTTTCCAAAGCTGGGTCAGCTTTCTAATGCTCTCAGATGGAGTGCAGGTTTTGGGCTGTGCAGCTATTTTGCTGTCAGGCTCTTGTGTTGAAAGCAGCGTCTAAGTGTGCCAAAGTTCAATTTTATTTCTTGTTTATTTCTTGTTTTCTCATTGGAAAATGGGAGCAGCTCTGCCCTGGCAACAAAAGTAGGCTATTTGCATACTGCGTTGTGATTGGTCTGTGCATTGATGGGCTTGCCAAATCACGCTGTATCTCTGTGGTGATAGGCTATGCTAATTAGGTGCTGTTGCTGGGATTCTGAATAGTGGTTACTGTGTAGCACTGGTGAATTGTGTTGTCTGGTGAGAGATGCTGATAGCTGAACATGCTATTTGATAATTTTTTGATTCCTTCTGGCTTAAAATGAAGGATGATTCACTGTATTGTGTGGAGATGCTTTCTTTTCACCCCTTTTCACTGTTAAACCTGCAGTTTTGCTCCTTTTTACTCACAAAGGTTGATATATTACTGCTTTATTTTAATTTCTTGTTACCCTTTAATGCTTTTTTCCTTGTTTTTAATATTTAACAAAAGACATTATGTATTGAGCAGACATTTATCTCAGTTTTAAATAAACCTTTGATGCTTTCTTTACATTTTATGGTTATTTTTGTCTTTGTTTAAATAAAAGCTTTGTAGTTTCAACATACCTGTGTAGATTACACATGCATAATTTGCATTTTGCATATTATTTTAATTTCAAGGATACATTTAGCCATTTTTAATCATAAGAAAATTCTTGATCAGCAAAAGCATGCTTTTTTATTAAACCTGCACACAAGCAGGGATATCCTTATATTTTAAATTTAATTGGATAAAAGATCTCCATTGTGTGAGAGTAAATACAGCTGTTTCATCTCCTGACTATTCCCTCCTTTTTCTCCTTTGTGTGTTTTAGTTCTATATATAATGTTGAGCCAAGGTAACATGCAGCTCATGGCAGTATTAATTTCTTCCAGGAGGAGAGACTTCAGCATGCAAACCTTCGTCCGTCCGGCTTGCGCCCTCTTTTTCTTTACACACTGCTGGTCTTCAGATGGCTGCTCCAATGCCCCATACGCACCAGCAGTACAGTGACCGCCACCAGCCAAGCACTGACCAATCTGTTACGGTCTTACCGTACAGCGACCAGACACCACAGCTCACTGCCAATCAGGTACACTTACCCCTGCCCTACCGCTGATGCTAGATTTCTTTTAGTCTGGGTATGTAGTGTTACAAGGATTGCAATACTTAATGTGATATGAAAGTGTACTTCCCTTTCTGCTGCTGTCACCAGGCAGAGTAGCTGCTTGTCAAATGTTCTTTCAGTGCAGCCATTTAATATTGTGCATAATACATTGGATAAATGCCCCCTTTATTTAGTAGTAGCAATTCAAAAAAACATTAAATGGACTTTAGAAGTTGTTTATTAATCAAAAACCTCTTTTGTTGCTTCTTTTTTTATCTATCCAAAACTACAGAGGCACATGCCCCAGTGCTTTCGTGACCCAACTTCAGCTCCCCTGAGGAAGCTCTCCATTGACCTTATCAAAACATACAAACACATCAATGAGGTTAGTTTCTAATGCATCTATCCATTTCATTCATGACATTGCAAAGTAAAATATCCTGATGCTTCAGCATTTAAGTGGAGCGATGCATTATGGCCAGAGTGCTAATGTAAAGCGTTGTGTTTTAACTTTCAGGTGTATTATGCAAAAAAGAAGCGACGGCACCAACAGGGTCAGGGTGAAGACTCCAGTCACAAGAAGGAGAGGAAGGTCTTTAATGATGGCTATGACGATGATAACTATGACTACATCGTCAAGAATGGGGAGAAGTGGATGGACCGCTATGAGATTGATTCCTTGATAGGAAAAGGATCGTTTGGACAGGTGATTAATCACAAAGAATACTTGCACATACACAGGCTTAAAGACAATTGGCTCAATATCATGGAAATGTTTTAATTTGTTTGATGTTGTCTGTATGGACAGTATGAGTATATTTGATGATACTTTATGAAAACTTTGCCTGTCCTGATATTTTAATGGTTCTTAAGTGGCAAAATGTGACTTTGGCTGCATTTGTGCTGCAAGCCTTGATGCTCAGTTCTAATAATTTGCTTACATCAGATTTTGTTGTCTCTCCACAGTACATTTTATTATTATCATTATTATTACTATTATGTGGCCTGTTGTAGAATTCTGTTTCAGAACAAGTGATACCAGTGCCAGGCTTTTGGGTGAAGCTCTTCAAAGTAGGGATGCACAATATATTATCTGATCATTATTGGTATCGGCAGATATTTGTCTAAAGAGTTGATTATTAGTATCTGGAGACATGAACATTTTAATAATATTTACAGATGATAACTTAACCATACAAATTGGCCATGAATATCTTTTTCTAACACAACTAGACTGTCACCAAGAAAGGAACAGACCAGTTCAGTAAAGTGGAGGCTTTGTGTTGTTGAAAGAAAATATCTTATCAGCAAAAATGAGTTTGGAAGTATTGCAAATCGACAGAAATCCATTATCGTGCATCCCTACCGAAAAGTGCTTGAAATTGCTACTGTTTCTCATTTAATAAAAAGTTAGATGACTTCTCAGATAGATAAATACAGTATGATATAATAACTTTTCTTTTATCATTGTAAAAAATGCAGCTACTTGGGAAATTCACATTTCCTCTTCAGAGAAGACGGGAATCAGCTTGTAACAGATCTGGCATCATTTTTAAGAGTTATCATACTCTCATGTTAATGAAGATTTGTTGAAAGGGTTTTTGGGGATCATGTTGTATCGACTGTCTTGATTTTCTTTCCATATTTCTTTAAACTGCTGTTATGGTAATCAGAACATAATACCTGTTTTTATGTTCAGAAAGTGAAATGTATATATATATTTTTTTTTTAATTAGCAGCTTACCACAGCTGTTATGAGTGTGAACAAGGTGAAAATACACCTTGAAAGTGCTGTAACCTTAAAAATGTGAACAAACCCTGCTGTTTGAACCCAATGAACCCTCATATGAAAATGACCCAAATCTGAGTCGATGAATAGGGACTGTGTCTTGAACTACTTGAATCAGGGTTCCTGCAGATCCTTGAAAGGTCTTGAATAAGACTTTGGAAACTTAAGGCCAAATAGTTTTCTTGAGTCTCAAATTAACCTGTGAAGGGTCTTAAATTTTGATTGGTGCATTGACAAAGGCTACCTTCTCTCCCATATATTTTGTATTTTATACCATAACAAATATAAACATCCCCTTGACTTTGGTTCCAAAAAAGTTTTTTAAAAAAAGTCTCTGATCTGCTGGTTGAAAGTTCTTAGGAACCCTGTTGAACTGTCAGGGAAAAATTAAAAACAGAAAATCTGTTTCAAGTCACTTTGTCCTTCGATGTTAACGCAGCCTCACTTATCAGTGTGAAGTATGATCTCAAGCTTTTCTCTTTTTGCGTCTTTAGGTTGTGAAAGCATATGACCGTGCCGAGCAGGAATGGGTTGCCATTAAGATCATCAAGAACAAGAAAGCCTTCCTCAATCAAGCCCAGATTGAAGTGCGCCTCCTAGAGCTCATGAACAAACATGATACCGAGATGAAATACTACATTGGTAAGCACCTCTTGTAATTTAGCCTCTGACCAACGAGACGCGTACATCAGGGATTTTTTATTAACATGTTGGTGATTTCTTTCTACCTTCGCAGTTCACTTAAAGCGTCACTTCATGTTCCGGAACCACCTCTGCCTCGTGTTTGAGATGCTTTCTTACAACCTGTACGACCTACTCCGAAACACCAACTTCCGCGGCGTCTCTCTCAACCTCACACGGAAGTTCGCCCAGCAGCTATGCACGGCGCTGCTCTTCCTGGCCACGCCTGAGCTCAGCATCATCCACTGTGACCTGAAGCCTGAGAACATCCTCCTCTGTAACCCCAAGAGGAGCGCCATCAAAATAGTGGACTTTGGCAGCTCATGCCAACTGGGACAAAGGGTATGTAGCCGCAGTTTTTCCTTATCAGCAATAAAATGAATGTATGCAAGGAGAACGTCCCTGAAAAGTCTGCTAAACTGTAGGAGCAATGAAGACTCAGCTCGGACTTCAGAGAGAACGCAGTCTGATTATTTTGTGCTTTCTCCTTGCAGATATACCAATATATCCAGAGTCGCTTCTACCGTTCCCCAGAGGTGCTGCTGGGAATGCCCTATGACCTGGCCATCGACATGTGGTCCTTGGGTTGCATCTTGGTAGAGATGCATACTGGAGAACCGCTCTTCAGTGGAGCCAATGAGGTACAAGGAAGCAAATTGTTGCTCAGTTTTCTCATGTGTAGTGTCTTTAAGTTTAACAGATTCAGAACTAAACTGAAGGAGCTGCGTTACAGTGAGAGAAATCAGTTTATGGAACAATCTGAACAAAGAAACTAAAGAAGCTAACTCAGATATTGCCTTTAAAAAAGTGTCAAAGCCAGTATGTTGAGTAAATACAGGGAAATGCGTTAATCTAAGTCTTGCTATGTTTATATTGTGGCAAAATGTGAATTAACGTGGTCTTGTTAAAAGACATGTTGGCTTGCAGCTCTTGTTAATTTGTATTATGTGCTTAGTTAATATCTTATGAGAGAGAGGCAGACTCTATAAGATTTTTCTTCTTTCTGCTCCTTTTCATTCACCTTTTGAGTATTTTTGTTTGTATTGAATGTTTAATTTATTGACAGAATGAAATTAAGTCCTAAACTAAGAACTAACTTACTAAAAACATTTCACCTGATGTCTGGTGTGCATCATGTAGACATGAAAAGTAAACTCAGGCTTTACAAGTGATGTTGAGATAGCTCTCTATTCTCGGCTGTCTGGTGTCTTAATCTGTGCCCTTCAGCGAATGCAGCCACTTGTTTGAAGTTAAAGGTTTTGAGGTTTATTCTGTGACATGTTGACAGTCATTTAATTCTAAAGATAACTAAAAATCTGCAGAGACCCTCCCTTGCAACTTTCAATTCCTCTTTTGTTTCCATCTTTTGCCATGTCAGAAGAGTTCTGCTGTTTTTAAAGACTCTTACTGTGTTTATTCAGTCATGTATGTTTAAATATACACAGCAATAAAGCTTGTTTCTTAGTCTGGAAACGATATTGACTTTTTCCTTAATATAAGCTATGCATAAAAAATATCCTGTTAACTTTCCTTTTCACTGAAATGTATCACTAACTTGATTTCATTTCATTTTCCAGGTGGACCAGATGAACAAAATAGTCGAGGTTCTCGGTATCCCCCCTAATCACATAATGGACCTAGCCCCAAAAGCCAGGAAGTTCTTTGAGAAGCTTTCGGATGGTACATGGAGTGTTAAGAAGACCAAAGATGGCAAAAGGGTGAGCTCTCTGACTCTGTAAAACTGAAACTGAAACAACCAAAAACCAAAGAAGACCTCTGATAAACAGAAGTCACTGCGGAGTAAATCTCTTAATCTTTGTGTCCTCTGACTTAAACAGTATAAGCCTCCAGCCTCACGGAAGCTCCACTCCATCCTGGGTGTGGAGACAGGGGGTCCAGGTGGCCGGCGGGCGGGGGAGTCTGGCCATGCTGTTGCTGACTACTTGAAGTTCAAGGACCTGATCCTGCGGATGTTGGACTATGACCCTAAGAGCCGCATCCAGCCCTACTATGCCCTGCAGCACAGCTTCTTCAAGAAGACTGCGGACGAGGGGACCAATACGAGCAGCAGCGTGTCTACGAGCCCCGCGTTAGAGCAGTCCCAGTCTTCAGGAACCACCTCCAGCACCTCCTCAAGTTCAGGTGACTGTACCCCCAAATTAACTCTTAACTGTTTCTCACTGGTACCACATCACTTTGTTTGAGCGTTAATGGTCAACGGGTATTTGAAAGGGACTTCAGTGAGCCTGTTTTTATTTTGCACTTTAAAATCATGAATTTTGTTGTGATCTTGCTGAGGCTGGATCTGTGACACTTCTGTTTAATCCCTAGGAGGGTCATCTGGGACAAGCACCAGTGGCAGAGCGAGATCAGATCCCACCCATCACCACTTGCACAGTGGAGGACACTTCGGCACGGCCTTGCCTGCCATCGATGGTGACAGCCTCTGCCCACAGGTCAGTGAGTTGCTCAAAATGGAAAGTACATGATAGATTTTTTGCATTTTAGCTCATACAGCGTGTGGTCACAGGCCATCACTGTCTTTTCAAAGAATTAGTTGTGTTTTTAGAAACCATGAAGAACTGAAAGTGAAACTAAAAAGACAGGATTACTGCAGAAGATTTTGTTTGTGTAAGGCCATCAGAAGTCTTTAAGTCCAGTTTTTTACAGTTAGAGGTCTTCAAAAGGGACAAAAGTCAGATTTTCATGCACATCTTTACCAACTTCAAGGTGCTTGGAGAATGAAAGGGTCTTGAGGAAATTAAAAAAAAACTCCAGCATTTGTAGTTAAGGAAAAAAACTTCATTAGACCAACACATTGACCCTGATGAAGACCACAAGCTGAAACTTGTCGGTCTAATAAAAGTGTTGCTTCAGCTCCTTTTATTTCTTCAGGTCTTGAATTTTAGCAGCAGGTTAACTAAGACCATTTACCCACTTTGTCCAGACTGTATTAAGTTTTTGTATGTGCTCCGTTATGTTTTTAAATCCTTTTTTGGAGAGACTGTTGGTTCCCAAAACTCTTGAAGTATTTTTCTTAATCTTTTCATGCTTCATAAAGAATACATAAATCAGAAAAGTCATCCTTGGTCCCCTGAACTTAATAACTTTATCAGCCTGACATTTGTTATTATGTTAAAGAAAAAAATGTATGTATTACACATGTGTTGGTAGCTCTTTGTTCTGTTGTCAAAATATATATATATTTTTCCAATATGGGTGCATTAAAGACCTCAAAAGTCTTGAATTTGTTTTATTTTTTAAATGTGTGAGGATCCATGAAAAAAAAGGTTTTGCTTCAGTTGAATGCTAAGAAGCATGTTTTGTTCACAAAGTTTAATTGGAGACTCAAAACTGTCTTTAATTGTGTGTGCATGTGATTGGTTGTTTGGCTGTGTGTCAGCCCTGTGATTGGCTGGCATCTCTGTAGGCCCCAGCCCCCCACCACCTTCAAAGAGGTCATTTCAAGCCTTTTTTGGTTTTATCTGCACTCAAGTGAGTTTAATATGTGACAGAGCACGTCTTTGGTATTGAGGCCTCTCCCTTTCCCCCTCTCTGTGGCACCAGCAGCTGTCTTAAACATTTTTCCCTTTGACCCACCAGAGTGATGACCCACCGTTGTTTTGTCATCAGTTTTAGCCCATTGGCTTGTGGTAACAAACCCAGTGCAGAGCGAGGCAGAATGAACGCAGAGTTCTTGACAAGATTGAATTGAACTGAGTGCCTTTAAAAAAACCAAACATGACTGGTCATTATAAAAAATACATGCATATACCAAAACAAAGAAGGTAACCTGTTGACAATATCTTGTTTGTGCAGCAAGTTTACATCCTCGAAAAATGACCACAGAGATGACTGAGCCCATGTTGGAAAAGGGCCTGAAAGGGGCAGGAGCTCCAACAGGGGGTCTCAGACTCAGAAAGAGTCCTGCCCTATCAAGGGCGGTCTGTATTTGTAAACTAGATGTAACATTAGCGATTTTGAACGTATCCTACCAGTCAACACTGAATAAATGAACCTTAAGGCAAAATACGACCCCTTTAAAGGGATGAAGTTGTGGAGATGATGGATGGATGGATGGATGTGGAGTTATGTGAACTCTTAACTCAACAAGCCTGTGAAAAATAAACTTTCTCCTTTTTTGTAATATTTTATTTTCATCTTCTGAATAATAGATACATCAAGTGAACTCTCAACGAGACAATAAGACAAGTGAAACAAATCAACAAGGACAACATATCGACACAATACATGAAAATAACAAATAAAAATAAACAAGCTCAACCCCTTTACTTCATTTTCTTATCCACATTTTAATATTTATTTTAAAATAAATTACATTCAGTGACTTCATAATAAGTATTTCTTTTGTATTTCTACTTCTGAAAAATAAACTTTGTCACTGTCAAGATGAGAAGAAATGATCATCTCTGTTTTCGATCTTAGCACTGATCAGTGTATTTGAACGTAAATACAAGACCCTCAGACCACATATGACCTCTGACCTTGTGTTTTTGTTTGCCATTGACAGGCGAGACAGCCTTACCCACCCCCGCTGGTGTGGGGAGGGGGCGTAGGACCAGAATCAGTCACTGGAGAGACCCACCCAGTCCAGGAGACCACCTTCCATGTTCCCCCTCAGCACCCTAAGGCCCTGCATCCCCACTCACATACTCATCACCACCACGGGCAGATGATGGCTACGCGGCCACGCCCACGCCACTACACCTCCCCGACACACAGCTCCTCGACACAGGACTCCATGGAGGTGGTTCATGGCCACCTGTCCATGACCTCCCTGTCTTCCTCTGCCTCCTCTTCCTCTACATCGTCCTCTTCCACTGGGAACCATGGCAACCAGGCCTACCAGCTCCGCCATTTGCCCGCCGGAGCCCTTGACTTTGGTCAGAACGGTGGGCTGAGCATGGGGCTAGGTGCCTTCTCGAACCCACGGCAGGAGACTGGCATGGCAGCGCACCCTGCATTCTCCATGGGCACGAACACAGGGCCTGCCCACTACCTAGCGGAGGGCCACCTGGGCATGAGGCAGGGCATGGACCGGGAGGAGTCTCCAATGACTGGAGTGTGTGTGCAGCAGAGTTCAATGGCCAGCTCGTGACTGCACTGACATTTGGCTGTGTGTTCCCCCCTGTGCGTCATTTTTAAGGTGGTGTTTTTTACTACAAGGTGTGTTGAGAACAAAAGCTGCTCACGTCAGAAGGGAGATATCACTGAACCGCTACTACAGAGAAAAACCTTTGTTAAAAAGTATATATGTAATTTTCATCAGTTTTTCTTTTGCAATCATTAGGCACAAAATAATACTGCGGAATAACCATAGTGAGATTGAGACATCCATCTTACCATTTCACCAGTTTCATGTAACCACCAAGTAATCACCATATGGTATTATGTGGCAAAATCTTCTAAGAGCATTTCAGAGCAAAGTTTGAAGCTGTTCTGCAGGTAGCTGTTGGTGATGAAATGCTCGGCGTGCTCTCTCGGTTCAAACCGTGGACCGCCTGACATTACTGTTCCACTGGTTCTTAATTATTTTGCCCTTTTTAAGTGAAATTCTCGTTACAAAGCTGCTTGTAAATCCTGTAGCTTGACAATGAGGGGAAGTGTTTGCGGTGATATTTCTTGTTGTTGGTCGGTTTTGTGTAACTCTTGTCAAAGGGGAGCACATAGCAGTGGAGTCCCTATAGCGTGCGCTGGCCGGTGGAGAGGAGACCCCGCAGGTGGATGCTGACACCGACCGGGTCAAAAGAGAGGGAGGCACCACCCCTCTGGCCTAGAGGCCGCCCCACCCACCCCACCACCACCACCTCCCTCCCTCGTAGTCCTGCGAGCTGCAAGCGGGCCCGGCACAGATGAGAGCAGTGATGGGCGCGGGAGACGAAAGGACCCAGCCCAGTGAGAGGAAGACAGTCAGCGGCTGGTTCTAGATAACCCTTTGGCCTTATGACTCATGGACTTTGAATGGGATGGAGCTGGACATTATCATTTGAATTAAGATGGCTTTTCTCTATTTTTCTCTCTAGACAGCCCTTAATTCTTTAAGGAAATTAAAACAACTTAGAAAAGGTAAATAAGAATGGTAATTTGAGGCCTTTCTCGACAAAGATTTCTTCTTCAGCAGGGCCCCACATAACAGGGTCTTATTGTACACAACAACCTCCTAAACATTACTTCCTTGAAAATCTTATTCACTGGTTAAGGATTTTGCAGTGGAAAGAACTATCTATTCCAGAGTCTACCCTTTTATGTTTCGTTATTCTTCCCTTTTGCATGTAGTTCCTCATCAGAACCACCTGCACAAGTCTCTCCATCCAAAACATGGAAACTGAAGAAAAAAATGAGTTAAGTGACTGCCTTTTTTCTCCTCAAATTATGCTGTGAATTTTACAAGAATTTATTTTCCCTTTGGATATGTTTTTATACCAAAGCAGTTGTTTTATAGCATATAGGTGTCTGTAACCAATAATGTAGCAGTTCACCACTTTGACGCAAAGTTTATCAAGATCTTATTTTAACGTCAATACAAACAGCTGCAATATATTACTTTAGCAAAACTGGAGACCGTTGTTGAGACCGTTGGCTATTGTGTATTCTGGCCAGATTTGTTTGCAACGTTTTACCAAAACTGTTTCCATATTAATTGGTAGATTATTTTGGGAGTCTTTTAAAACTTTGGTATGTTAGAGAATTTGGTAGTTACTCTGCAGGCTCCGGAGTAGCAAGATAGAAGCTGATGGTTTAAAAAAAAGGAGACTAATGCGTTCTATTTCTGTGTCGTCGTTTTTTCTTTTGCCCCCATCATACTATTTCAAAGGGTTTTGCTGCCTTTCATACATCATTTGGTCAACTTGGCTAGGTTCTGCCACGAAGCAAGACTTAACGTCATCGTCCTGGCAGGGTAAGGGTAATTGTGGCAAATCGGTTTGTGTTGAATGGTATTTTTCTGATTTGATAGGGCAGATCCCCCCATGATTGTTGTCCTATACAAAGGGAAAGGGTGTCCATCGGCCCACGATCACATGCTTTGCCCAGGCAGACATGCATGTCCTCTAAACATAAGTCAATAACCAGATTTTTTTTTATATCAGGGACTTTGAAGTGCTTTCTTTCCTCAGTTGCTCATTTTACCAGCTTTGAAATTAGACAGAAAAAACCTGCCCACAGCCACCTTTCAAACAAGGGGCAGGCCACAGGTCATGCTGTTGCCATTTATAAGGAGAAACCATCCTAAGAAACCATGCTTGGTATTTCCACAAACAAATGTAAAGCTACCTATAATGAGATTGGGGTTTTATCTGGATGTCAAGGTTAATTGCAAATTTGCAATCATTTTTCACACCCCGCAGAATTTGAGACATTTAGAAATTGCCAGTGGTTTTATGACTGGCTCTCATACTGGTACTAAACATTCCAAAAATAAAGACTGAAAAATAAAAAAAATTGACTGCAGTGACTCGTAAGTGTGCGCCTATTTCAGATCATGCTGATTGACCTCTTATTTAGAGCAGTTGTCATGAAATGCAGCCCCTTTTTAATAGTTGAAATAGAATTTATGTATATATTTATATTTTTTTAATAAAGGAAGTATAGAACTCACTACCTTGCTCCTGCTGGTATGTTGATTATGTTTGTCAATTTGGTGACCATTCAGTGGGCAGGAACTCCTGTTTTCTTAGTGGCAAAACCTTGCCTTTTGGCAAAGGTACTTGACTACATCAGGACAACACTATGAGGTAGGGTTTGAATCAAACAGGGAAAGCTAGATCTTCAAACCTTAATAATTTTCACAGGGTATATTGTAAGTGCATGTACATCACAAACCTTACTTTTTGGTTATATGAGAAGCACATGGTTGAAAAAAAGGTTCCATCTTTCATAAGCCTGTTGAGTTTGTGGGTTATACACAAACACGTATACTTGTTGACATATCTGAACACCCAACAGAAGTTGAAATCCTCTTATTTAATTTGGATTTATCCTTTTCATTTTTGATTTCACATTTTTTCACTTTTTTTGTACATGCAACATGCACTATAGAATTGAACAGCATGGGGGAAAGGATAAGTCCATGTATCCACAGATTGTAAGATCTAGTCAAGACTTTGCTGTGTTTATGACAATGCCCTTTGTATTATATTAAGACAGTCTTATGTATGATATATAAAAAGAAGTTAATTGAATTCCTCTGTGTGTCTTCATTCTTCTTTGACAGCGCCTCATTCATTGGCTTTTGCATAAAAACATTAAATTGTTCACTAACAGTGACGTCATGATGATCAAAACAATATAAACTGATAATATTCACCACAAACAGTCGCATTTGCGAATAAATAGAAATGCAACATGGGACCTGTTTTCTACATTACATAAAAACACAACGGCCTTCTTATTACGGTCTGGCTCGTTGGTCTAGGGGTATGATTCTCGCTTCGGGTGCGAGAGGTCCCGGGTTCAAATCCCGGACGAGCCCTTCCTTTTTGTTCCTTCCGCGATGTGGTTGAAGAAAGTGCCTTACCAATGTAAGACCGGAAAACATGACTGTAAGTACACACATTAATTGTTTCCAATTAGGAGTTTGCTAATTTTTCAGTAATTACCCGATGTGTTTAAAGGGGCTGAAATATTTCAAGACATGAAAGGCTTCAAAAACACACGTGAATATAGCATTTGAATTAGATGTATTAACACTAAAATCGAGAAGAACGAGCAAAAAACTTGGGCTCGTCCGGGATTTGAACCCGGGACCTCTCGCACCCTAAGCGAGAATCATACCCCTAGACCAACGAGCCACTACTGGAAGATGGGAAAATCCTTCGAATTTTAAAACCGCAAACAACATAGGGCCAAACGTTTCTGTCGAATTTCATTCCTCCCTTCTACTTTTACAAAGGACATTAATTATCGACTTTGACTTGGAGTCGCCCTCAGCTGTAGCTGCGCGGAAACGATAAATTTGTGAATACTACTGAGACAGTGAAGAACCGCAGATAAACAGGGAAAAGATTATACGATCTAGTTAAGCTTCCGCGTATAGTTTAGCATTAAAATATTTGGCTTTACGACCCACGTCTCCTGTATGCGCCTTGAAATGTCAGATACATGAAAATCAGTGTGGCCGCCCTGCTACAGCCGTGCAGTCTCTCCTTCTGCCAGCAGGGGGCAACAGCTCACTTTGTCGACTCCCGTCTGTATATTTCGTGTTCAAAGAAGAAATAGCCACTCGTCATTCCATTGGTCAATCGACTCTCACTGTACTGGATCTGACCAATGGCGTTGCTTCAAAGTTGAGGACTGACCAATCATGTGAGTTTTGGGCGGGACGTAGTCCTGCTACATTTCAACCGTTGTTCATTTGTTGTGTAGAAGTCGTCAATCTAATAATTGACGGAATATCGTGTTGTACCCTTAAACAAGACGAGCTGAATTAACTTTTAGGGTCTGAAAACGTAGAGGGGGACGTTAGTTGATGGTTCCAGTGAGCTAAACGAAGCTAACAGCCGAACTGCTTGAGCCATGCCGAATTTTTGCGCGGCCCCGAACTGCACACGGAAGAGCACTCAGTCAGACCTGGCGTTTTTCAGGTTTCCACGGGACCCTGAGAGGTAAGAGCTTCTTTCTAATCATAATTATATCATAAGTATTCACGCTGGTGGTGCTAACATGACCGAGGAACCTTGGAATACATGCTCTCAAGTGTAATGCTGTGTGAACATGATTCTGCAAGACCTTCGTAAAATACTCTTATACTGAGGTGAATGTATTTATGCTTTATTTATCCTTTTCCAGTCACACAAATTAAAAAGAGAAAGTAGAATAATAAGGAGATCAGGCAAGTAGCTTTATATAGAGCGATATCCACACACAGATGATTAGGTACATAAGGATGCACGGTATTATCGGTTTGATACCGGTATCGGCCGATATTGATTTTTTTGCAGATATTTACAGCCTTTAAATCGGCCACACATATCGGCAGGAATACTGGTAAATTACACAAATGTAAAATATTGATGCACTGCATGGGTACATTTACAAATCAAGGGTTTCACTTTTCCAAGAGTTAAATGCTGTTTTTCTTGTTTTGCTGTTCCTCGGAAAGATATACTGTAACACTGAAAGAAACAAGTCCATTTTTGTTCAGTACAGAGCTTGTGCTCTTGACCAGAAATATTGCATATCAACATGTCAGCAAGAATCTAATGTTGTGCATCCCTAAAGGTACAGGTGCAAAACATTGGTAAATATGAACCTGAAGTAGGGATGCACGGTATTGGATTTTTGCTGATAACCAATATGCTGATATTTCCAAACTCATTACTGTCGATGCCAATATTTTGGTCAAGAGCACAAACTCTTCTCTTAACAAAAATGGACTTGTTTCCTTTAATGTAATGGTTTATTTGTTTGAGGAACAGATATAAAGTAAGAAAAACATATATCTCTTTATTTTTAAATTCACCCATGCAGTACTGAAAAGGTGCAGTAGTTAATATGTTACATTTGTGTTTTTTGTGATATTACTGCCTATACATGAATAATACTTATGGGCAATATATATCGCCTGTGAAAATTTCAATATCAGCTCATACTGATATGTAACTTCTTAATCTGACATCTCCCAATATGGATATTGTACCGATAATATTGTGCATCTCCATTTATAATGAACAGAATAATATCTGGAAGGGCTAAAGAAGAGAATGACCAGTTCTATTAATATCATATAATGTTATAATGATCATTTTCTTTGATAATTACTGTCTTGATCATAAATGGTTTCCTTCATTTTCGCTGGCATGTCTCAAGTCCTTTAGTCTAGAAAATATTCAGGGATGCACAATGTCAGTTATGCTGATTTCTGATATAATTCATTATTGCGGATTCTGATATTAACTGTCAAAAGTTTGAAGTCTCCACTTTTACTAAAACTGAGTTTTTACGTCCCTGTTGCAGTCCAGGAAAGACGATAAACCAACAGCATACATTCTGCCAATATCACTGCATCTATCTAGGACATTACAGCCAGTTTGCACAGCTAAAATATTGGCTGCAAATATCTTCAAGAATACCAATTATAAGCTTTTTACGCAATACTTATATTTTTCTGATGGTATCATGCATCCCCAATAATGTTCCTTACATTGATTCTATTACTGTGCATTTTAAAAAAGTAGGGATGCACAATATTGTCAGACCAATAACATAAGTATGGGTTGAATGGGTATGGGTGAATTAAAGCCTTTGTGATTTGTAAATTAACTTAAAGTCTTTCGCTAACATAATATCTTTTTTGTTCAGTTCAGTTCATCCTAAGCATTTTCTTTTAATACTTCAGTCCAGAGAAACTCACCAAACAGCAGAAGTTTCCTCTTTCTGTTTGTTTAAGAAAAACAAAGTAGTTCAACTCAGAAAAAGCATAAAAAAGAGTGATCGATTGCAAAAGAACTGGTTAACCAGAAATAAATGAAAAAGCACTAAAGGAGTGGACCTCACTGGAATCCTGGAGTGGATATTCTGTTCAGGAAAGATCTTTTGTTTCTTGGTCCTATGTCTGCACCAAGATCTGAGTCTGCCAGGAGATTATTTCCTCAAGCATCTAGCCCATCCTCAACTCATCTCTTTTTTTTTTTTACTTTCTTTATAGGCAAAAATAATTGTTTTCACAGACCATGGACTTAGTACTCGTACTGTAAGTTCAGACACTTGTTTGTTTTGGGGTTTTTTTTAGACGCAGATTGAGAGAAAACACAGGCGTGTCTACTTCTTTTCCTCTAAACCACATCTTCCTTTTATAAACTTTGTTTAGGACAACAATAAAATATTTTGATCCATCCAAATAACCACTTATTGACTTTTACAGAGAATATTAAGTAACCACAAAAATGAGAAAACTTTTCTTTAAGATTTCAGCGTATTTTATGCACCATCTTTATTTGTTTTTCTTTTTATGTATTCACTTGTTAATTTTTAATTAGTTATTTAGGTGTTAAAAAATTATGCATTAGCATCCAGATTGCCCCCAAAATCATGAAGCCTTTTGCTCATTCCTGAAATATACTGAAAATTACATCAAATTCTGTTGGTTTGTTTTTTTGAGTTATTCTGTGAACACACTAACAAACACCAGCAAAGCACAACATCACTGGAGGAGCCTGTAACCCTTTAGCAGATGTCTTGGATCAAGGCACATCTCTAAAGTCTCTGCCTCCTTCTAGATGTCGTATCTGGGTAGAGAACTGTCGCAGGGCCGATCTGGAGGCCAAAACCTCGGACCAGCTGAACAAGCACTACAGATTATGTGCCAAACACTTTGACCCGGCGATGGTGTGCAAAACGGTAAGTATCTTAAACTTTAATAATCAACAGTCAGGAAGCAGGTTCCCACGTTTACACATTTTTTATGTGAACTTAATTCTTTTCAGAGTCAGTACAGGACTGTCCTGAAGGACTCAGCGATTCCAACCATATTTGATCTGACCAGCCATCTGAAAAACCCTCATGCCAGACATCGCAAGAGAATCAAAGAACTCGTAAGACACTTCTCACATCCTTGCTCTGAATACTTGATAAGCTCTAAAGTTTTCCCACTTGCTATCTGATGTCTTCAATGATATATCATTTTCATTTCAGACTGAAGAAGATATACAGAGGATCAGAGAAAGGAGATGTAAGTAGATTATGGACAACATATTTGTTTCAACTTCTTTTTATTTTCATGCAGTTTCACAGATGTTTCCAGCAGTTTTCAGGTGTTCGGCTTTACCCCACACCTACTCCAGTCCTTCTCCTTCTGTGCACTTACACAGAAAGGAAATAAAACAAAAAGAAACAAGTTGAAGTAAAACTCCTGGATATATTAACATCAGTGCATGAACACTGACAAGTAAAGTGTTGCTATTTATGAGTGTTGTTTTTCCAGTTGAGCATATAATGGCCCCCAAAGGTCATGGAAGAAGTGACCTTGGTTATACCTCTCGAGTGTAATTTTTTCTGAATGTTAGTGGAGATTTGTTTTACCAAAGGAGGAGCATACATTTTTTTGGCAAAGTATGTTATGATAATTAACTGTCTATATTTCTTCAAGTCCAAGTGGCAGTTAAATATATCATTTAATAAATATACACATCGGGGTTAACTGAAATTCTAGTTTTAAAACTGATTTTGTAAGTGATTGAATCATGTTTCAGAAACTATCTAGTTTATTACATTGCCAGAACATATGCAGGAATGTTCCTTCTTTGATTTTACACATTGGGCAATTTGGAGAATATTCTTTGGGCATTTTCTGCATTTTCACTGGAGTTAGGTAGAGTTTGTGAATAAACTTAAAATTAGTTTCTTTAATTTATTACTTAAAAGGAAAGTATATTCTGTCAGAGATGTTTTTACAGGTATTTTCGTCCACACTCGTTGGAATCTGTCTCCTAACCCTTTAGTAGAGTTGGGAAAACTGTTTGACACCCCTTGGTTAGAGTGTCCTTAAAGAGCTCTTTATTGTCATCATACAAAATGTACAACAAGATTGAAGAGCTTCTCCTTTTCCAGTGCAATAGATAGTTACATAAGAAAGAAAATCAGAGGTAACCTATAAAATAGTTGTAAGAAGTATAGGTACGAAATATAAAAAAGATAAAATCCTACTGGACAGTGCAATTGAAAATCTCTATATTCAAGTATAAGATAGAAAGGATGAATATTTAGAATAAAAATAAATATCTCTATGTATATATAGAAATGTATCGCACAGGACAGCTGGATTTTTACTGAATATTTATGGTGCACGGGATGATTAATACTTACAGGTGATTGTATATCACATATGTTTGTATTGCAAATATTGAGGTACTATTTAAAGCAGAGCTGCAGCAGCAGTGACAGCGATAGAACTATTGCACATTTAACATTATATTGAAGGCTGGGGTCGTTGCATGTGAGCTTCACTATTTCTATCAATCATCTCGTTTCTTTCTCGTTTCCACAGTGGCGTCTTCCATGGAGCAGAATGCTTCTAAAAAAGGTGAGGATGGCACAGGGACCAACGAGGACGAACCTCAGCTGTCCACTGAGGAGAGGGAGTTTCGTGAATACCTGAGGTCGTTGTTTGAGGTCGTGGTCATGATGGCGAAACAGAGCATCCCTTTAGAGGTGGACAAAGCTGTAGGCGTGTCCAACAACCTTCAGACTCTTCTGGATTTCCGCATGAATGCCGGAGACACCGCTCTGAGGAAGCGTTTCGATGCGACAGCCGTGAACACCGAGTACCTCTCTGCGACCCAGCTGAGCCAGCTCCTGGACGTGTGCGAGAACACGGTGAGGGAGGAGATGCTGATGGAGGTGCGAGAGAGCCGCTTCTTCTCGCTGGTGACGGGCGACGTCGTTGAGTTTTCCAACGAGAGGCACCTGCCTTTGTTTTTACGCTTCGTGAACCAGCAGAACGTCCTTAAGGAGGAGTTCTTGGACTTCATGTTGTTTGATGGCGATGAGGCGGCGGTGGTGGAGAGACTGGAGACGCAGCTGACCGAACGTTTTGGGCTGAGCATGGAGGACTGTCACGGTCAGGCCCACAAGGCGACGGGGACCTCCACCACTAAGATGAAAGCTGTGGCAGTGCTGCTGATGGAGAAGTACCCTCTGGCTCTCCACATGCCCTGCTCTCACACAGCGCTGAACATCCACCTGGCGAACAACCTGCCTTTCCCCAACGTCCAGGTGGTCATGGAGACCCTGAGGAAGATCAGCGCCTTCTTCAGGTACCCCTATACGCAGGAGGAACTTGAAAAATCCATCCCTGCTCACTATCAGAAAAATGATGAGAAGGTAACAGCCCTCAAACAAGCGTGTGTCCCCGGATGGACGGAGCAGCACAGCGTCTTTGACGTCCTGTTGGACATGTTGCCATCGTTGCTCCTGTGTATGGACACGGTTCACGAAAACGCAGAGGCAAAGTTCACCCCTGCTGCCATAGCGGACGCTTTTTTAATCTCAGAAACTCTCGCTGACTTTGAAATCGTAGCCACCATCGTAATCCTAAAGAATGTCCTCACATTCACCAGAGCATTCGGGAGAAATCTCCAAGGTGAGACGCTTGACGTGTTCTTCGCCGCCAACAGCCTCACCGCCGTGCTGCACTCTCTGAATGAGGTCAACGACAACATCGAAGTGTACCACGAGTTCTGGTTCGAGGAGGCTCTGAGCGTTGCTAATATCATGAAGATCCCGGTGACCGTGCCGAGGCTGTTCCTCCGAAAGCAGCGTGCGGCTGATGTGGCTGAAATCAACGGCGAAGCGTACTACAAAGAGTACGTGACCGTCCCCGTCATCCATGGCATCATGCAGGAGGTGGAGGACATGTTCTCCGAAACCAACCTCAAGGCCCTCAAATGCCTGTCCCTCGTTCCGGCTGTCATGGGCCAAATGAAGTTCAACACCTCTGAGGAGAGCTACGCCTACGTGTACCGCAACGACCTCCCCAGCCCGGACACGCTGCCCGCAGAGCTCCACTGCTGGAGGATCAAGTGGAAGCACCGGGGCAAGGAGGTGCGCCTGCCCACCACCATCCACGAGACACTCCAGCTGCCGGACGTCACCTTCTTCCCCAACGTCAACTCCTTCCTGAAGGTGCTGTCCACCCTGCCCGTGCTGAAGCTCGAGGACAGCAGCAACACGGCGAGCGCGCGGCTGCAGACTTACCTCAGCAACGTGCCACCGAGGAGGTGGAACAAAAGTCTGGCCATGCTGAACATCAACACGCACGTCAAGCACGACCTGGACGTGATGGTGGACAAATACTGCAGGCTGTATTCAGAGGATGAGGCTGAGGCCGAGGCTGAAGAAGCAGCAGAGGAAAACATGGAGACAAAATAAAAAGACTCTGACTTAAAAGAAATTAAATCAAAACATAGTTTTGATGTTTGTGTGTTAAATACGAGGACCATCGTTTTAAATATGCCTGTAAAGTTGATCACTGTTTGATTTATCCATCACAAAGGTAAAGAAAGAAAAATAAACAACCCTTAGTTATATTCATGCAGTAAAAAATGCTTGATCTTGCTTTGTACAAGCCTAATTCCAAAAGAGTTGGGATGTTTGAATAACAGAATACAGTGTTTGGCTGATGTTCTTCAAGCCATGTTTGATAGAGAACAGCACAGAGACGAGGTGATTAATGTTTTAGCTTTTAAATTTTGCTGTTTTGTGGAATTAAAGGCAGATCCGTGGACCAAAATATTGGGGACATGAGCATGTTTTCGCTGTGCTCCATCACCTTTTCTTCTAACCACTCTTGCCCCCATTTTCCACAAAGAGTGCCTGCGCTGTGTCCTGTAATGTCGACATGCTTGCGGTCACGGGGCCAACATGGGGTCAAAGCAGATCCTGCTGTAAATAGACTTGCTGTGTATTTTCTGCGAACCAGCATGGAAGTGCGCCACCGACTGACCGATTTAATAGACGGGGGCGATCTGCTGTGGAGTATGCAGCACTTATGTAACGCTTCGCAAGTGGACTATGTGAGAAATTGGGGTAAGGCTCAGAGAAGATGGCAGCTATTCCGGATGTTGTTGATGTGTGGTTTTTACTTTTGATGGTTTAGTCTTATATTCAGTGTTTTACTGAAGTGCTCTTGAGCCTGTCCTATAATATCTCTCTCAGAAGGCTGCCTGAGGGCTTGAAGGTCATGAATATTCCACAATATGCCGAGGTCAGGATATAGCAGGATATATACAACCCGACCCAACAGTCACAGGCTTATGGGACCCATCAGCCCTGAAAATCAGTTGTTCTTTCCTGCAGAGTTTCATAGTAAACAACCCTAAAGCCACAGTCACACTTTCCCGTTTCTCATGGTGATTGTTCACGATTGTCATAATCCTGATGAAACGTGCTTTGGTCGTGGCACATGCGCTACTTAATCTGGATCAGCGTTGTATAGTCGTGGACGAACGCCAGGGAACGGGGAAGGGTCCCGACTGTTTTGAAGTGTTCAAAACTGTTGTGGAGAATTGCCGCTCTCAGTATAGCGGGGTGGAAGCCTAATGCAGTCCTATGGCAAACGATATTAGTGTGGCATGTACGGGGCTCAATCGGGCTGATCGTGGCTCAATCCGGAAAGCTTTCTGAGGACGATTGACAAGGACGTATCCGTTTGTGCCTTGACTGTGTCCCGTTCAAGGCAACGCAATTGGGGCTTACGTGACGCAAACTGGGCTCGAACAGGGCTGATGTTGTGTCAGCGGGATGGAAATTCATGGAATCCTCGTCCTATTGTTGTATTGACCTAATTGAGGCAGGACAAACACCCCGAAGCGCTGTAGAAGCACTGTAGAAGCATTGCTGACGGTGTTTTTTTTTTTTACGAGGTGTGTCCAGGGGAGGGACAGTCATTTCTTCCCGTATCATGCCGATCAAACCAGCCTTGCCAATCGTGTACAGTCGTGCACAATCGCCATGACAAACGGGAATGTGTGACTGGGGCATAAGATGCCTCACAGCTCCACGACAAAGTCTGGCAGGTTTGATTTTCATCCTGCCACCTAGGATTATTTCCTCGCTGCAAACAAGCTCTGCAGGTGTGACTATCACGGATATAAACGGGAGGGGATCGATGCCTGTACGAGACAAAGAAAAAGAAAAGCTGAAGACAACATCGGCTTCTGTGTTGAAGAATAGCTACGATCAGACCGTAAAGAAAGAAATATTGGAGAGAAACAGCAGAGGAACCCTCGGGACCAGGATGAGTGGCTACAGAATGTTTGTTTGCCATCTTCAGTCTCAGTCTGTCAGGCTTGTTGGGCACCTCACAGCAAGATTTTTAACTTTCTGTTCGCCTAATCTAACACAGTGGCCGGAGTAACCAACAACAACAAAAAAAGCAAACATTTATTCTGAATTTGGCAGTTTTTGGCCTCTCCACTTAAGTTTAAAGATTGCCTCTGATTCTCTCGACTGTCAGAGTTAAATCTCTAAATTCTTTCCACTGCATGTTGAGGAGCCTTGTTTATTAACTGTTGGACTCTATGGCCGTGAATAACTGCACAAAGTGTGTAACCAAACCCCAGGATTGACTGATTGATCCTTTCAGACTGAATCACTGTACCAGTTCCCAGCCAACCCTCTCATGTGTGAGATGTCCAAGGTCAAATCCAGAAAATCTGAAGTTTATCAGCTTAAACATTAAATACCTCGTCTTCCTGTTGTGTATATAGAGTGAAAATCATTTGCAAATCACTGTATTCTGTTTTTATTCACATTTTACTCAACTCTTTTGGAATGGGGTATTTAGATAGGAAGGCATATTAGAGGTAAAACATGTTCATGGGTGAATATCTGCGAATATGAGAATATGGAGGACAGGTAGTGTAAATAAAGTTCAGTTTTGTTAGTTTAGACCTTGTAAGAATTCTTCATATTTGGAAACTTGTAGACTTTTTTATGCTTGCATTTTACAAATATTGTGGACTGATGGGGTGTTTCCACAGATGAGCATTAGCCTTTTTTACTGTAGTTTTAGGACTGAGTGAGATTTCCTGCCGATTCCTCTGCACTCAGTGAGGCAGCAGGAGCACAAGAGGGAGCAGTTTCACCAACATCAGCTCCTTCTTAACAGGAAGCCATTTTTTCTGTACAAACACAAAGACTTCTGGGTAGTCTGGGGTTTGCAGTGGGGAGTCCTTGCAGTACATTATGACTGAAATAGGACAAAAGACTTTTGGCCTTTGGAGGCAGGAAAACACCAACCTAACAAGAAATAATGGCACACTTCTGACAGACTTAAAGAGAGGGATCTGGATTTAACTCGTCTCTTTGTGTCTGTTTTGTACTTGTTCTAATGGTTCTTATCCTTTGGGGTTCTGAGTTTCTGTCAAACATACACAGGAGCTGTTTGAGAAAGCTAAAACATGTTTATATCTTGTAAATTAAATAAAAAATGCATTACATGACAAGTAGGACTTTGACAATTTTGTTCAAAATGTAGTTTGACTTCCCTGGAGTCAGGGATGGATAACTGTGGATACAGAAAGAGACATTTTTTTATTTATCTGCATATTTTAAATATTTTAGACAGACAGACTTTTCCCCAAGCTGATGAGCACAACAAGGAGTGGATATATAATTATGTGCAGTGGTCAACAAATTTGTTATACCACCCAGTGTAAGGTTTAAGCCCTAGCTGCCCTAAATTAATCATGTTTTATGTGTCTTTAATAATTTATACATCAAATATGTAGACGTTCTTTAATCAAAATGATGTCTTTAATGCTTAAAGATCCTTATTAATGTTATCCATGAATTTCCAAATTTAATGTTCTGCAAAAGCAACCTGAAAGAAATCATAAAGCACATTATTATATATTGATTAAGATGTCAAATTATAGTTATTTTCTTCATTCCTGAACAGTAAAAATAATTTTAGTGGTTAAATGTTCTGCTTGATTAATTATACCTCTCAGAGAAGAACAGTGAGCGGCTGAATTTGGGTGTAAAAATGTGAATTTAGTTTGAAATTCTTATTCCTGTTAAAAATGTTTGTCCAATAACTAAAACTTTTTCAGTTTTAATGAAGTTTTTGAAACATTTAAAATATCGGAGATTTCTCTTTTTATGATGGGTGGTCTTATAAATTGTTCAGCACTGCAGCTGAGAGTGAAGGTCTGCCGCTGGACTGTCTTGTAAAGATTACTCAATCAACATTTATTAATATTTAAACTTAGATTTAATTAGCAGTACTTAAAAATTGCTTTTTCGGAAGCAAAACGGAGCATTGACTGTCTATTAACGCATATTTTGCATTTCTTTTTATTTCTGTTGTGGCAAATGCATGAAAGGAAGCTTCCATCAAAATACTTACAGCCAGTTTTTGTTGTGTTTTTGGAAATATTTCAACTTGTAATGTTGCTCTGGCAGATTTTGTCATGTTTTCTTGAACATACAATTATTGATATTTTTAACTGAAGGGAGTTGGAGGACCGCATGTGGCCCTCAGGCCGCCAGTTGCCCACCCCTCATGTAAGTGCATCCTCTTCATCATTTTTACTTTTTAATTATTTTTCAGGCCCTGAAAACAAATGTGATGGTCTGCAAAAAGTTCTTAATAAAACATAATTTTGTTAGACACTGTTTAATGTGACAGTTTTTTTATTGCTTTGCCCAGGGAGGTTTTGTTTTGGCTGGCGTTTGTCTTCCTGTTGGTAAGATGACTATGAACGGATTTTGAAGACATATTCAGGAAGTATTGGTCATGGCACAAAGAAGAGGTGATTAAATTTTGGTGGTTGGGAAACTAAACTCTGCAGTTTAAAATCTGTCTGAAGATTAATCCAAGCAAAGGGAGCAGAGAATCTCAAAGCTTTCTTTCTACCTCAGTTCGGACTTTAAGAACGACTTGAATAAAGTCCGATGAAGGTTGTGCTTTCTGTCCTTAAAGAGTAAAAGAGAGGAAAGACTTCTGTGTTTTAATTATTTTTGCAGTTCAGATTTCTTTTTGTTTCTTTAAATCTTTTTTAGATAAAAAATGTTTTAAATCCAAAACCAATCAGCATGACCTGAGCTTGATTTTATTGTTGCTGTAGACTCACTGTATGCTGGAATCCAAGGCCTCAAATAAAGGGAAGCACTCTCTGGGGCCCATGAAAATTAGTAATACCATAATCCATCCTGGAGTTAGACCTTAATTTCCCATTATTTAAACCTACATGCATGTCCTTTCGTTATTAAAACATTAAAAATTATTTTGACATTGCCTCTTTCAAAGTGTAAACCCCCTCCTGCAGTGGCAAAATCCTGATTTTTACGATATTCATGTTGCAATGAAACCTTTGACTTTTACAATACTCAGTAATATTCAATTTAACCAGCTAAGACCTACTGTGACTGTTTGTTTTTATTATTTTGGTCAGCTCCAGTCCTGCCCTAGAGGATGAATGTCCCAAAAGTACTGAAGGACATTAGGACCACTGAATTATGAGATTAAAGTCTGAATTATTTTATGTTTCTTTTAATTGCCATGTGCAGCACATTTAACGGAAGTGCTTTATTGATAGAATTCTGACTCTTTTCACAGACTAAATATATATATTTTTTTCTTACATAATATTTATCTTAATTTTCATTTGCCACAGAGTATAACAGTTTCATTTGCTGATAAACAAATCACACAAATTCAACACTAAGCAGGAAAGGGAAAAAGAAAAATAAATGCATAAATAACACCCAAAGTGTGCAGTACTGTGGCAGACTTGTAGATCTCCTCGACATCAAACCACATTCAAGACTAAGTAAAATTTTAAGTCTATTTTTTAGTAGACCTAATTATTTTCTGTACAAAAGTAACACTACTTATTTTTTTTATTTTTGTTTTATTTTGAAGTCTTTATGCCTTTACCTGAGTTACAGGACTGTGCACAATAGAATTGAAAGTTGGAGAGGGAGAGAGATTGTGGAATAACGGGGTTAAAGGAGCCACATCTTAACCAGGATTAATACCACTGAATTATGAGATGGAAGTCTGAACTATTTCATGTTGCTTTTTAATTGCTATGTGTAGCACGTTGGCTGGAAGTGTTTTATTAGTTAAGTTATCATTGCGATAATTAATCACAGAATTTTGACTCTTTTCACAGACTTAAAAAAATCATTCTCTCTTTTTTTAGTGGCCCTAATACTTTTCTGTACAGACGTAACACTACTTATTTTTCTTTTTTGTTTTTTGTTTGCATTAGGACCACTGAATTATGACATTAAAGTCTGAATCATTTTACGTTTTCTTTTTAATTGCCATGTGTAGCACATTGACTGAAAGTGCTTTAATTATTATTGCGATAATTTATCACAGAGTTAAGACTCTTCACAGATGAAAGAATGAAAATCACTGTTTCAGTGGCCCTAATTTTCTTCTGTTCAAAAGTAACACTTTTTCTCTGCATGTTTTATTTTTGACTCTTTATGCCTTTATTTGAGTGACAGGACTGTGCACAGTAGAGTTTAAGTTGTGGAGGGAGAGACTGCGGAGTAACAGAGGGGTAAAGAAGCCACAATTAAGCCAGACCGAGCTCTAGAAGGACTTCAGCCTTAACAAGGTGCGTGCAGATCAACCAGCATGTTTTACTTATTGATTTTGTTGAAACGACATCAGAGGGGGGCCCATAGTACGCCCAGGGGCCCGACATTTTCTGTGCACGTGCCTGCTGGTAACTAATCTTTATTTTTCTCAGCTTCATTTGCGGCCATTTCCTTCAAACCCACCCCCAAAAAGCCGCTCCAGCTTCCATTGTCTGAGGGTGGCACTGAGGCATGGCACCGCGGGGGTTAAAGACGTGTCCCCTCCCTCTCTGCTGGCCAGACGGTGACGAGCTCAGGTGATAGTTCACCGTGCACGCTGTCGGTGCAGACCCCGGGCATCATCACACAAATGTGGGTGGGGTCGCTTTGATGCGCAAACCAGACGGCAATGTGCGCTCCACGGCGAAGCCCCCCAAAGTCCACTGAAAACTTCCTGTGAGGACGAACAGCCTGCAGGAGGAGGAGGAGAGAGTGAGGGGAATTACATAAAGCTGAGGGGGAGCCTGACTGGACACAAACCGAGCAGGGTTCGGGGGGAAGGAGCCGTGAGTAGGACGTTCATTGACTCGTAGGTCTTTCTTAGTCTGTGCATCTTCTTCCTGTCTCCATCCTCATCATGGCATGGCCGTGCATCACGCGTGCTTGCTGCATCAACCGCTTCTGGACCGAGCTGGACAAAGCGGACATCGCTGTGCCTTTGGTTTTCACCAAGTACTCGGATGTGGCCGACGTGCAGCATCTCCCCCATCACCCGCAGCCCCGGCAGAAGAGGGCCGCCACTGCCATAGAGACCGAGCCCCATCCCGAGCAGCAGGACGCGGCCGGGAAGGCACCGCCCGCCACGGGTGCCGCAGCGGGCAAAGATGGCTCTACTGCGTCCGTCATGCGCCAAGACTTCAAGGCGTGGAGAGTGCGCCCGGAGCCCAGCTGCAAACCCCGGAGCGAGTACCAGCGCTCACAGGCCCCCTTCAACACCGAGACGCAGTACCAGAAGGACTACAAGCCCTGGCCTATACCCAAGAAGCACGACCACCCCTGGATCCCCAAACCGAGCCCCACGGCCGGGGTCCCGGAGCGCAGCGCGAAGATGGAGCACGCCGAGGCCGAGAGCGGCGTGGAGAAGAGCGAGATCGAGGAGAAGATCCAGGAGAAGGAGGCCAAGGAGGTGATGAAGAGAAGCGTGAAGAGGGAGAAGTCAGCAGAGAGGCAGGCCGAGGAGAAGACGGAGGGACAAGTTTCTGCAGATGTGAGCGCCGAGCAGAGGAAAGGCAGAGCAGCTGCAGACGCTGTGAACAGGCAGATCAAGGAGGAGATGACCTCCTCCAGCAGCTACAGGTAAGGTCTCTCCGTGACCCTCATGTGGTTAAAACATTCAAATAAAAGCATCTTCACTTTGACTTTAATGAGACTGAACCACAGACAGGGCAGGTCTGGGGCCCTGCACTCCAAGGGGCCTCAAGATGTCACACAGGAGAGAAGCGGATATGCAGAATAAGTCTAAAATACCTAAAATATTAGGATTCTCTTTGCTGCTTAAATCACAAAAATGCTTAAGTATTTTTTAAGAAGAGGGTGAAACGGTCGCTGTTGTGTGATTTTATCAGAGTTTGGAAACTGCTTTAAACTTTCAACATTGTGTAGGGATGAAATCGTATTTTTCTAAATATTTTGCCATTTCTCAATCATTTTTTTGTGATTAAATGTAGTCAACAATTCAAATACTGCAGAAAAAGTCCTGCATACAAACTGACTCAGGGGTGGGCCATAGGCGGCCTGGGGCCACATGCAGCCCTTCTTCTTACTCACTGTGGTCCTCGACTCACTTCCACATGACAACAAACTGCAAATATCAGGTAAACATGCAAAATCTGCTAAATGTAATTAAATATGTGTTGCCAGTACAAAAGCATGCACAACCTAAAATAAAATTTAAAGAAGAAATCTATTTAAAAACTTGAAATACTGACATATTTTTCATTTTTATAGAGCACTTTTACCATTAGTAATTATGTTCAAAAGAAACTAAATCTTCTGACAGTTTTGATGGAAGTAAAAATTTGGAAAACTGTTATCTCACACTGTTAAGAAATCCTGGCTCAGAATCCAGATTTGGATCACCATCAAAATCTAAACACTTATTTTTTGTGCCATGATCAACATTTCCTGAAAATTTAATCAGAACCTGTTGGTCAGTTTTTGAGTTATTTCTGCTAACAAACTAACAAATTAACAAATGCTAGCAAAAACATGACCTCCTCAGTAGAGGTAAAAAGCTTCACTTTGCTTTAATTTGGTGTAAAACTTATTTAAGTATTAATAAACTGATGTTTGCATAGGAGTTATAACATGTAAATGTTGATATCATAATGGTATTTTTAAATTTATTGTAGGTTTATAGAAACAGTTTTATTAATACTTTATTTTAAGGATATTTTATGATGAAATAGGGCTGTCACTTTTCCCTAAAATCAAAGTCAATCTGTACTCGAGGATGCACGATAATGACCAAAGATATTTGAGGCATTTCCATCTCATCATTTTAAAATTTACCTCTTTTGGGGGCACGATGGGGGGCCGAATGTTATTGCACATGAATCTTTCAGTCTTGTCCTTGACGGCCTTTTTACGTGCCTCTGGTCCAGACAGTGGATTTGGCATGGATGAGGAGTGGGCCAGCTGCTTTGCACATAGCACAGCCTGAGCTTTGTTTTTATTATTTTTCCATCAGCGCTGTGGAGCCCAAAGTGCTCCCACAAAGTGGCTTTACCTGTCCTCCATTTTCTCGAGGTGTACTTCCTGTTGTTGAGGTCAAGAGGGCAATGGGCAGTCAGGTTGCCATGGGAGCGTCTCTGTTGGATCAGGCGGTTCACTGCTCCAGGTGCCCTAATGTGCTGCTGAA
The DNA here is from genome assembly GCA_037902135.1 of Cetoscarus ocellatus. NCBI lineage: Eukaryota > Metazoa > Chordata > Actinopteri > Labriformes > Labridae > Cetoscarus > Cetoscarus ocellatus. The sequence continues at coordinate 749,401 of JBAMNC010001626.1, read as the reverse complement.
AGTATGTTTTCAATTTGAGTGTTTATTTTCAGTTCAGGCTCAGATTTTTACCCTCATGCTTCAACAGACATTCAAATATTAAGTATACGGTGACAGCCCTATTATATAGCAATAGAATAATACAGTCAATAATTAAACAGTGACTCTTTTTGTTAAGTTATTGATAATTATGAGTCGACCATTTTCGGTGTCTGATACAGACAATTTGGCCCTCATAAAGTTTTTTCTTGGTTACAGAAGTTTTCTGTGCCTGATCTAAATCGTTCTTTTAGGTTGGCAGACGGTCTGACTTGTGAGTTTTACTTCTCTAAATCATACCTGTGTGATTGGCTAATTTAATCTGAAGTTAACACAAGTTTAGAACATTATTATAATCCTGTTGTGTTTTTATTTGAACAAAAACTAGTTTACTTGTTGTTCTAATAATTTATAATAATTCGTACATTTATTTGAATGTGTATCATTAGCTTTTCTTTCTTTTAATTCTCCCCTGATGTACTTCTAATGCTTAAGTGCACATTCTTTATCTCTCCCCTGTATTTAGTTCCCAAAATTTTTTAAAAAATGTTGATGGCAGACAGGAAAAGACCATCTGTACTGATGTATTGAATAAGTATGAATCATGCCATCCCAAAATAAAGAATGTTAAGAAAATAGAGAATTATAATTTTATTACTGAAAATGTGCAGAAAACTGCAAACAAACACTGAACAGTGTTGAATCACACAAATACCCCATCCAGTCATTGCACGTACAAATACACGTATTTGTGTAGCTCACATGATGTCGGGAGAAATGTTTGCAGCGTTTTTGCAATTTAGTTAGTTTGAAAGACATTTTCTCATTTTGCTTCTTCTGATTGATTTTGCTTTAGTTTTTCTGTGCCAAAATATTTGTGCATTTAAAACTAGGTCAAAAATATTTTAAATGCATTTCTCCAGCTCCAACAAATGTTTCCAACATTCTTGTTCAACCTCATTATAAACTCAAAGATTTTTTTTTAAATCTCACAAAATCATTCATGAGCTCCTAACATTGTTCAATAATGAAAATAACCAAATATTGCCGGGTAGCCCTCGAGTGCCATTTTACTACGCCCACTGATGAATCATTTAGAGATTTTGGGATTTGGTATTTCATGCTATCTTGTTGCAGTCTCCGCTGATTCCCAAAGAAAAGTGATACGACCACCGATAAGGGCTGCAGTATTGATTTTTCTCTGCTTCATCCTCCTGGAGAGTACGATCAAATTGATGCTGCAGCCCATCAATGAGCCGGTAAAAGGCTCCGAATGTAATCATGTGTCTTAACATGTTTTTCTGCACAGGCTTCCTCCAGATTAAACAAGAGCTGCATTATAAATACGGACACACAGGCTGACCCAGTAAAACTCTCTGATTCACATTTGTGGTGCTGGTAACCTGCATTTCTTTAGTTTGGCCTTTTTTAGTGACGGGCATGTTTCTGTTTTTTAGGTCATTCTTCTAGTGATGATCCACATGACGTGAAGTTTTTAAAAAATGTTGGAGTCTGATCTCCATAAAGGATAATTAACCCTCATTTCTCTATTCAATCAAAATAATAACACTTAGGCCATTAAGGGCAAAAACGGTCACATTTAAACCCATGATAACTGTGATTTTTGATCATATGGTCTCTGCACAATTCAACATGCAGTGGCTGTTAATAAGCTCTCAGTTTGCAGACCAGGCTTCACAATTGTAGTTCTTATAATTTAGTCCAGGGAGCAACAAATACAGATTAAATGATTGATGGTAAAACGTGTGATTCTAGTCTTGACCAAAATGGAAATTATACTGGAATATTTCTTAAAGCTGGTGCAGCACAAATAAAAAAATGAAGTGTATTCTGTCGATAAATATCAACATGTGCCAGTGTGTGTTGATAAAAATTCCACATATATATTTTCCTCTTTATCAAATAACCTGATCAAGTTGGTCCTTGTGGCTCTGGCTCTAGTGTGTGTGCTATCGTTCATTAAAAATGATCAAGAATGATTCCATCAGTCATTTTTGTAGTCCTAATTAGCAGTTTGTTTCTAGCCGTCCTTTTAAAAACTCAATACAGCTTTAAAATTTAAAGGACGGGGATGTCAAATGCATTTTATACTCCTAAATTAAATGTTAAACCTTCTTTGCGTGTTTTCATCTCAAACCTTTTTCTAGTATTTATCCAAAAACCTTTTTTTTTTTTTCATTGATAACTTTTCCCAGGACCGAGTTCAAAGCCTACAAGGATGTGAAACCCGTGAAGCCCATCAAAGCCCCGTCCCAGTATAAACCGCCAGCGGAGGAGACCAACCTGGAGACTAGCTACAGTGCCACATACAAGGGGGAGCAGGTGAAGGCTCAGCCCAATGACAACAAGATGGTGGAGCGCCGGAGGATACGCAGCCTGTACAGCGAGCCCGGCAAGGAGCCCGCCAAGGTGGGAGCATGTCAGGACCCAGATCTACAAGTCTACAGTCTGCGAAATACTGGCCATTCAGTTTACTGTGTATTTGAGTTTCCACCAACTAACTGAGTCAAAGTTCGGCTTTATAAGATTTAATCAGGCTTACATGCACCTTCACATTAATATTATTTAACTTAACTAATCATCTAAGTCCTGCTGCCTCCACAGCAGTTGATTGATTCTCACATGTAATTTTTTCATATGTGCACAAATCTCAATGATAAAGATATTGATGGAGCCACTCAGTCAGAGTCAACTTATGATGATAATGCAAGACTTGGTCTAAAGCTATTGAAATGAGGGCCTTACTTTATCTCCTACTACCAGCAACATCAACCACAGGAGAAGTCATAGACATAAGCTGCCATATTTGACACCTGATCTGCGGCGTTTCGGTGTGCAGCACAGATAACTTTCTTATATTCCACCTGATTAGTTTGTTAATTCTGTACACCCCCTAAAACCTGTTTTAAGTCTGAAGTCCGTGGTGCAGTATTTTCCTGAGACTGCACCAAATGTGGACAAGCATATACAAAACAAAACACACCTCTGAGCTTGTTCCTCAACCACAGGATGCACAGTAGCACACATTTTTCACAGTTTAAAATCAGTGCATTTGCTGCTAAATACAAATCAAGTTCTGATTGGACTGAGAGCTGAGAGCTCTCCAGCATGCACGTTATAACAGTGCCAGAAGGGTGCGTTTCAAATACTCACATGTTCATGCAAAACAACAATATAACAAAGCTATTGTAGCACTTCCATAGTAAAATAATCAATATGGTGAATATACATGATAGAGAAGTGCAGGGATGACATATTTTTGCTTCGTATACTGGATTTTAGTAAATATTTTTACATATAATAACGATTGCCATTAGTATTTTTGCTCAGTATTGTTTATACTGTTCAGTATGTTTCATACAAACATTAAAGGACACGCATTAGTCGATAAATGTTCGATGTTCACAACAGGAGATTGATTCGATTCTGTTGGGGTGTCTAGAGGTTTCAGTAACTACTGATTTGCTTTTGTGTGCTCTGTGAAAGAGTCTCATTGATCAGTGAAGCCTAACTTAAAAGCAGGAGAATCAGATTATCCAACCTGAGCTCGGGCCAAAACAGAAATCTGCCATGAAAATAACGAAATGCCAGCTAACAGGTGCACTTCACTTATAATGGAAATGAGAACTGAGGATCTAATTGGTTTGATTCACAGACCCTACATATCCAAGGCACAAAATACGTCTTCATTGTGCTCTGCGCCTTGCTTTGCAGTTATATTGTGCGTCCTCTTGGTAATTAAATGACCAAAACAACTGTGTGCCACGAACAGGGCATCAGGGGCATTACGCCATTAAAACGGGGCCCAAGGAGTCCTTTAAGGGGAAGCTGAAGAAGATGGATTTTCATGGTCCTTTTATCTTAATTTGTGCCGTTGGCTGTGGTTGTATTCAAAACAACAACTGTTATGTGACTTCTGACCTACTGGTAGATGCAGGTAGCCCATTTTGATGCAATAAAACAAATCAATGAGTTGCTATTTGGGCAAATGATGCAATTTTAAATGAAAACGCCAACTTTTTTTGTTTTCATGTCCTACCTCACTCCTGATTCCATAGACTCCTTTCTTTTGACAGTGCGTGCAGTAACAAGGAAGAGTCGGGCAGAGCTCACCCACCGCTAATTAGCTTAGTTCAAACACTGGAAGTCAGTGGGTATTGTTAGCCTACAGTCCTCAGATAAACTCTTTAGCGACTCTTAAACGGTCCTGTGTGCTTGTTGTGACTTGGTTTTTTTTACCGCGTTATGTTATGTTATCTTCTACTATCATCACATTTTCTTCTTCTACTCCTAAACAGAGGCTTTGTTCTATCTATCTGTTACGCAAGAGATGTGATGTTCACAAACGAGTTGAGTCTTTTGAACAGCTCTTTTAAGTGAACACATTCTTTAATGCAAATTGCCTGCAAATTTAAGAATGACTCACAAACAAACAGCTCACTCACAACTGCAAATCGGTTCTCATCGTTCTCTTAAAAGAGCTGTTCAAAGACTCGACTCGTTCGTGAACGTCACATCTCTAGCGCAAACCACCACGGAAGTAGATCAACAAAACAAAGCCTCTGTTTAGGAGTAGAAGAAGGAAATATGATGATAGTAGAAGATAACATAACATAACACAGTAAAAGAACGAGTCACAACAAGCACCCAGGACCGTTTAAGAGTTGCTGAAGAGTTTATCAGATGACTGTAGGCAGAGGCAGGCTAACAATACCCATTCACTCCCAGTGTTTGAGCTAAACGACTTAGCGGTGGGTGAGCTCTGCCCATCTCTTGTTACTGGACGCAGAGTTGAAAGAGTGGTGTCTATCTGCTTATCATGGAATCGGGAGTGAGGCAAGAACAGAAAAAAAAGCATATCCCTTTAAAATTGCTTCATAATATTTCAAGTTATTGCAGTATTTATTACATTAGTAAAGTCCTGACTCAGAATCAACAAGCAGCATCATCACATATAAACAGGCCTATATTATGGAGTTTTCCTGGTATGTGTTTTATGTTTTTTTTTATAATCTTCCATAATACAGCATATCTCAGTGTTAGGCATGTTTTCAACCATCAGGACAAAATCTGATTCAAATGTGTGTGGTAGTGTTTTGATTTGGCCACTCCCTCTCTCGTTCTTGTAGGACCTCTCAGAGACAGAGAGCAGCTCTGTTCTCAATCTGCTGTAGTCAGGTGTGTTCCCTGTTTCTTACAGACGGCATGGAGGCTGACCTCAAACTATCCAACCCAAACTGCATACTGTACACGCACATGCACTCACAGTATGCACCTTGGCGAGTATGAGCCACCGTCACATGTTATCACCCAGCTGCCAGATACAACCTGCAAAAAGAATGAGTAAACACAATAATAATTAATAAAAAATAAAAAGTATTGGCCACATCTATATATGCCCACTTCCTAGCCTGCAGCTTAGCAGTTTTAAAATAGGTCAGATTCTGCAAAACTACAAATAAATTTAATAAGAAATAAACACAAATAAAGGACTTAGAGCATTTAGCAAAAGTCTTTAAAATTGGTCAGTTAAGATGTATTAGCTACAGATAACTGCAGTTTTGATCTACTTTTGTGACCATACATAGAAAAAATAATAACATCAGACAAAACTCAATCTTATCTTTGTTTCAAAAGCCCAGATTCCAGTTAAGTTGGGATGTGTAAAACAAATAAAAACAGAATACTATGACATGCAAATCCTCTTTAACCTAAATTAAATGTATTCACTGCAAAGACAAAATACAGTATTTACTGTTCAGGCTGATGAACTTCTTTGCAAATATTCACTGATTTTGAATTTGATGCCTGCAACACGTTAAAAAAAAAGCCAGGACAGGGGCAGTACACAATTAGTGTTCAATTAGTGTTTGTGAAGTCAGGACACTGATTGTAGAAGCTTTGAATTCTTTCACATTCTTGCTTGATGAACGACTTCAGTTGCTCAACAGTCTGGGGTCTCTGTTGTCATATTTTTCACTTCATAATGCACCACACATTTTCAACAGGAGACGTCTCGCCAAGCTTTCGCTTTGCATGGTAGAGTTTGACCTTGAGCTTGTAGATGTAAAGATGAACTGTGTTAACTGACAATGGTTTTCTGAAGTGTTCCTAAGCCCACGTGCTGATATCCTTTACAGAATGATGTTCGTTTTTAATGCAGTGCTGCTTGAGGGATCAAAGGTCAGGGGGAATACAAGGTTGGCTGTCAGCCTTGCTGCTTAAGTGCAGAGATTTCTCTGGACTCTCTGAAATTGTTGATGATATTATGGACTGTAGATGATAAAATCCCTAAATTCTTTGCAGTTGTACACAGAGAAACATTGTTCTTAAACTGTTGGACTATTTGCAGTTGTTCACAAAGTGGTCAACCTCACCCTGTCCTTTCAGGGATGCTCCTTTTCTACCCAATCATGCCACTCCTCTGTTTCCAGTTAACCTGTTCACCTGTGAATGTTCCAAATAGGTGTTTTTTGAGCATTCCTCAACTTTCCCAGTGTTTTGTTGCCCCTGTCCCAGCTTTTTTTTTTTTAACAAGTTGCAGGCATCAAATTCAGGTTTAACGTTAAATATCTTGTCTTTGTAGAGTGTTCAAGTGAATACAGGCTGAACAGGATTTGCAGATCATTGTATTCTGTTTTTATTTACATTTTACACAATGTCCCAACTTCATTGGAATTGTGGTTTGCAATAAAGAGGCACAGTACAGTGCATTAAGTGATGGAGTGAGTTTTTGGCGACACTGTACGCAGATGATGTTATTCTTTCCACCTCTAACCTCCAGTTTGCAGAGTCACAGTCTGATGCAGCAGACTTGTCTCATTTAATTTATCGGTGATTAACAATGAGCTCTGGAGTCTGTTGAAAGCTCTTGGACTGTGATGTGGTCCAGATCGCCTCTTTGGCTCAACTATCAGCCATTCTCTTATTTCAGACTGTCTTAAATTTTACTAAAATGGAGTCCCATATGCTCAGAGTAAGGATCAATCTTCAAACATGAACCGTCTCTTGCAGTTTCACATTTTTAAGGTTTTGTTGTTCAGCAAAAGTTGGGCATGTTTGCAACTTTTCCGCTGTAATCATCTCATTTATGCAAACTCCACATTTGGAGTTATCCAGAGGTTTTGATTAGTTTGTGGCAGCTCAGGCATAAGAGGATTGACGTTGCTTCAAAGCATACTTCCCCCTGCATCCCTGTTCCCTGTCTGCTGAAGTTTAACCCTTCAATCCTCTAACACATGCCTGGTTTAAACATCCAGCACTTTCTGTGAATGATTGAGAATAAATAATAAGGTAACTAACATCATATACTAATTTGAACCATGACCTTTGGGTGATATGCTTCATTAAAGTTGGTTTTAATGGCAAAGTGCACGAGCCACTGTTTAAGTCAAAGGCACAAACTCACATTTGTGCTGTTTTATTTTTATCATTGCACCAACCACACGATGCAAATATCACCTGAACCATACGGTGTCATTTGCACTGTCGTCATTTAGAATAAGAGGATTCAAAAGGTGAGTATTGCATGAATAAATGTGGCTGTTAGAGTCTATAAGAACCTGTTTAAAGGAATAGTTCAAAACATTTTAAATGTGCTCGTTTGCTTTTTTGTCAAGACTCTGAGGAACAGTTTCGTCTTGTAAGTGAAGCTAAATATGTGACATGATCTCTGTTTCGAATCAGTTTAGATATAAAAAATGCCACAAATTGTCAGATTTACTTTGGATCGTTTCATGTTCACATGGCTGTACTTCGAAGCAGGCCTAGTTGTGACTACAAGTCTCACTATGCATGGGTTCTCTCCGGGCTCTCCGGCTTCCTCCCACTGACAAAAAACATGCCCATTAGGTTAACTGGTGACTCCACATTGCCCTTAGGTATGAGTGTGAGCATACCTGTCTCTCTATGTGGCCCTACGATTGGCTGGCGATTGATTCAGGGTCTACCTCGTCTCTCGCCCAATGTCAGCTGGCATAGACGACCCCGAAAAGGATAAGGGAGTCGCTCTGATCTGTAATTGTTCAGTTTTTTTTAATAATTGAGTGACTGTGTTCTCGAGTATTAAACTGTTTTTTTTTTCTGTTTTACGTTTAAGAAAACTGCTTATTAAACCAACAAGAGCATCATCTATGCTAAGTCGAGCTAGCAGAGTTCTACCCCGACCTGGTGATGATCCTGTGATCCGGTTCTTGTCACGAAAGCAAACGAGTGCACCCCCAAAGAGTCAAACTACTGCTTTACAGATGAAGCTTCAGGTCGACTGTTTTAAATCTCATCGGTGTCACCTCTCTTCCCCTCCAGGTGGATAAACCAGTGTCTCGCACCAAACCAAAAAAGACACCAACAACAACAACAGGAAAGATGGTGAAGAAATCCAAAGAGAAGATGCTCGCTAGCTCCCAGTCAGCCAAGAAGAAACCATCCACGGGCGCCGCAGAAGCCAAACCAGAGGGAGCAGTGACGAAGAAGAGCAAAGAGATCAGCAACAGACTGGCTGAGGCCAAGCATTAAAAGTCTTCACTCAAACGTGTTAGCGGTCACACTTCTTCCCTTCGGTTGGTTTCCTGTTGTTTTTGCTGGCGTGTCATACGATGTTCACCTTTGAATGGGCACTGGTGTTAAGCTTTTAGAATAATGCAAATAATTTCACTGTCCGTGGTGAGTGTGAGTGAGCGTGAGCGAGCGTGAGTCCTCGTGTTTTGGTGCACAGAATCGCTTTATCTTATCGAGCACATGATTTGCACATTATTTTTCTGAGTTGTGTTTGGCATCAAGCTAAAAAAGAGCCATCGGTACACATGCAGTGTGTGTATGAAAGGACATTTTTACTTCGTCTGAGTGGATTCAGAAATTATCTTAATGATTGTATCAAAAGTCAAGGGACGCTTTTTTTCACATGAGAGGTTCAGTCGATTTTGCGTTTCCTAGTTACAGTGCCTCTGCTACGGAAGAGGATCAGGGCCACCAGAAAAAAAAAAAATAGAGGCTGATAAATAATTATAAATCTGTGAAAAATGTCAGGATTCTGGGTTTTAAGGTACAACTCAGAGGTTTAAGTCCCAATTCTGAGATTTAAGTCAGAACTCTGGGGCTAGAGTCATGATTCAGGGGTTAAATCAAGTAATCTGGGATTAAAGTCAGATTTAAGATTAAAACCACAATTTTGATGTTAAAGTCAGAATTCAGAGCTTTAAACAATAATTCTAAGAATTCTTAGAATAAGGCCAGAATTCCTGGAAAAAGTCTGAATTTTGCCATCAAATACCTGAATTCATGAATTAAGTCGAAAAAAAGTCAGAATTCAGGGATGAAAGTCAGAATTCTGGGAATAAAGTAAGAATTCTGAGATTCAAGACACAATTCTGGGTTTAGATCAAAATTTTGAGATCAAATATCAGGATTTATAGAAGTCACACTTCAGGTATCAAAGTTAGGAATCTGGGATTCAAGGCAGAGTTCTTAGATTGAAGTCAGAATTCTTGGAAAAAGTCAGAATTTTAGGATCAAATATCTGAATTCTTGGATGAGGTCAACATTTAGAAAAAAAGTCATAATTCTGAGAGTTAAGTCAGAAGTCTGAGATTAGGGCCATAGTTCTGGCTTTAATTTAGAATTTTGAGATCAAATATCAGAATTTTTAGTGCCTGAATTAAGAGATTGAAATTAGTAATTGGGATTAAAGTCAGAATTCTGAGAATGAAGTTGGAATTTTAAGGTTTAAGTCAGAATTCTTGGAATAAGTCAGATTTTTGGGATTGAATTTTTTAATTCTTGGATCAAGTCAACATTTGGTAAAAAGTCAGAAATCTGAGATTAAAGCCATAATTTTGGGAGGACAGCAAGAATTCTGAGATCAAATATCAGAATTTTCAGAAGTCAGAATTCTGAAATGAAGGTCAGAATTTTGAGGGAAAAAAAGTCAGAATTCTGGGATTAATCTCACAGTATTCTGAAATTAAACCTGAGGTCTGACATTAAAGTCAGATTTCCAAGATGAAGGTCAGAATTTTAAACAGATATTTTTGGATAATGTCAGAATTCTTTGAATAAGTCAGAATCAAAAAGCCAGGTCAAAATCTGATTTTTTAATGACAGAATTCTGCCTTTTTCTCACAGACGTGTATTTCTTTTCTCATCCTCTGAATCTCCTCTCCACTGGCCCTAATCCTCGTCCGTCCTCCGCTGTATGGTCCTGGTTTTCATTTCGTTGTTCTGGATGATATCTGGTCTCATCAGTTTGGTTGCTAAGGAACCAAATGGACTGTAATATAATTGCTTGCATGCAGGACCCCGTTTTTGGTTGAGTAGCAGCATTTAAGCCGACTCTGTGTCACAGTCACTTCTAAGCTTGTAAATTGAGCCATTGAAGATAAATGTAGAGGGGAAGACCCTTTAAAGTGTAATGCATGTGTAGCTCTAGAGTCTAGTCACACTGAGAAACTAAACACTGAGGAACACCATAGTCTAGTGGCTGTTTCAGCTGTAACACCGACACACCAGCAGTACGGTCTCACCCACAAACACATGTAGTCTAACAGGAGGTCGTCTCCTTCGATTAAAGGGAGCAGGGCGTTGCAGGGAGGATGTGTTTCTGTAGACCAACATGGAGGTTAGCATGAAGCTGGATCTAAAAGCCTTAGAACCAGGAAGAGCTAATGCTAACTCGTGTTTTTGGACTCATTCCTGTACCGCTCTGTTCTGCAGATCTCACAGTGACTCAGTATTTGTGATGTTGTTCTCCATCCTCTCCTCTGAGCCGTGATGTTAAGCTCTACTCGAGGAATCGATCACATTAGCTCAAAGTTTATCAAATCCGCCCCGCTCCCCCCCTCTGATTGGGCTGATCTCTCCAGGTGTTGAAGGACAAGGAATGGGCCAGGACTCGAGTTCAGCTTTTTCAAATAAAATAACAATGCTGCTGTCTGAAAATGCGCAAACCACATCCGTCCACCGTGAGCGTGACCCGAGGTGTTTCTACTCAAAGCCTTCCCTCTCTGATTGTCGACCTCTCGTCCACCGCGGTGCCCTCGGCGGCCGGCGTGCGAGAGCGTCCCCCAGTTTTAGCCTCTGCCTGCCTGCGTGAGTGAGTGAGAGAGTTTTCGTGTGCGACCTCTACAGCCTGCTGCCTGTTAGCATCCAGTCTGACCCGACCACTAGACGTGCTGCTATGCACTCCGACACCCTGGTGCTACTTCTCTCTGTTTGTGTATGCTGTCAGGTTGGGGCTGTGTGTGGCGTCAGGCCACGGCGGAGTGGTGAAACGACGATGTCATAGCGCTGCAGACATGTTGTGATTTTCGTGCTTGTACTCTCAGCTTGCTCTGAATGAACTCTGATTAAAATGATGATGCAGAAACTCTGGGTGTGTCTTTTTTATGTTGTCATTTTGTTGATCCAGTTGCAGCATCAGGAGGGGTTTAACCTTGGAAGCACCAGGCACAGATCAGCATAAATCCAGTGTTAATTCTGTTGACTAATTATTTTTGTCATAGTTATCGTCAACAACCTTTTTTACCATGATGAAAACTAGACAGTAACTAATGAAAACAAGTGCACATGGACAAAAACTCAAACTAAATTAAATAAAGGTGACTGCATTTCACACAAAAGTTCAATTTGTTTCTGTTCATTTATACATTTAGACTTTACTAGCATTCAATAAAGGGTTATTAGATGTTTGATTTTATCCAAGTGTAAAACATGACTTCAGAAATTCAAGGAAACAAATAGTGCCTTACACTTTACACTTCATATTTTAGTCGACTAAATTTACAGTAGATTTCATCCACTAAAACTAGACTAAAATTAAACAATTTAGATGACTAAATTATGACTAAAACTAAAAGATGTTTTAGGCAAAAGACTATGACTAAATTAAAGAGTGCTGTCAAAATCAACATTGTTCCAAACACGGTGGCTTTGTCCAGAAAAAGTGAAACTCTGTAAAGGATCTTACTGTAGCCCCCGAACAAGTCAGTGTTGTTTTTGTGTAGTTTTAACCTAAAAGAGTCAGACCCTTATACTTGATCCTATGTATTGATTGAGTTCATTTGTTTCTATATTAAGTGATGTATGCTTATTATTTTACCAAAGGGACTCAACCTGGTGAAGATGTAACTGTCATCATGTCATCTAAAGAGTTTTCCTCTTCCTGCTGCTGTTTTTTTAAACCATGTTGCATAGATTTCACTTATTTGTAAATCACAATATTCCAAATTCTTTTTTGTATTAGTTTGTATCAGCTGATACATAATGTAAGCTTACATTTCAAAGCGTTACTGTAAAAGCTAAATAAGGGGTTTCTTTGTGTATTTTTGCCAGTATTTGTGGTAAAACTGTGAACGGAGTGAAGGTTTGGAGAATCTGAGAAAATGCTTAGTCATACTTTGGCTTGAATATCAAATCATAACTTACATAGGTAGAATTTTTATGAAATCAAAATGTTATTTGACTTTAAAGTAGTAAATTAAAGCTCTAAATCAGTGAATAACTTAACTTTTAATGTCAAATTAATTATTTAAAAAGGAAATTTGAACTATTTCCAAGGTCTGACTTGCTCTGCAGCAGCCAACAGCATCCCAAGAGGCCGAAGTAAACACGGAGTTCAAGAATTAAGGTAGTATTCATGTTTTATCCTCCAAATTAGATAAATGTACTTTTTTTTGTATATGTTTGTTTTTGTATGAGATGCCACAATGCATTTTTTTCTCCAATTCATTTAAGGGATCCATTTAGAGATGCTGACTTCTCTGGTAATTGAATTTGAATTTTATTTTGAACAACAAAGAAATAAAATCAGAGAAATACCATTCACATAAAAAGAAATATAGTATTTATACACATTCGAAAAGGATTAGGAAAAAGTAAATACTTTTTGAATTCCTACCCCTTATTACTGTTTGTCATGGGTCGTATAAAAATATATTCTGCTTTAACATCTATGCAAATATATTATATATGTACACTACAAAACATATAATCCATATAAATCTGTTTATACACATACACTGCAAAATATATAATACATAATAAAATATATGTACATATAACATATAAGTATCAAAATAGACATCATATACATATACTACATAAACATCTATATGATTATAATTTGTACCTATGCACACATACTTACATGTAAATATGATATCTATATCTAATATCTATACACTGTATAGCAAATACTAATCAATTTCAACATAGTATTTTTTATTATTTATTTATCTATTCCCCCCGTCACTCACACAGATAACACACTTCCTCAAAAGAAAAAAAATAACAATGAATGTAAAATAAAGACTTTTTAAAGCAGGTGATGAATTCTGATCTTATTCATCCGACTCACTCGTAGCTTTTGGTTGCTGATTGTCATTTTCCTGTGAATCAGTCATCCTGACATAAAACCACATGAATAATTCAGTTGTTATGGGCCCTTATGTTTGCAGAGCAGCATGAAATATTGAATAACAGATCAGTGATGGCACTGGAGCAGCCTGAGCCGCAGCCTCTCCCTTAAAGGCTGCTAACAGTCTCACCTACACAGGTTATTAAATCAGGATGAAAGACTTGAATAAACTGGGATATACACTCAACTATAAGAATATTTTGTTTTGTTGGGATTTTTATTTTACTGAAGCTGAAAGCTGGCAGCCACCACAGCAGAAAAAGGAGATATTCCAGCCCAAACTGCTGCTCAGAGTAAATGTTTTTTTTTTAACTGAGAAGCCATCACATCCATGAAGGATGAATGTGCAGCCAATAATCAGCAGCGTGGGAGGGACCACAGATGGGAGTTGCCAGTTTGTGAGTCTGCAGGAGACAATTCTGTCACACAGATGAATCAAGCCCACCTCAGCCACATCAATACTAACATCTGCAGAGCAACACTTCTGAACAGAGCCATGTGACTTCATCTGAGCTGCATGGACTCTGCATCAAAAACATGCTTCCTCATGAAAATATCGTATTTCTTAGACATGCAAGACGCTGCATGAGCTGGTGCTGAGACTCAGAGAATTATGACCTCTAGTGGTTTGGATCTGTTACACCAGAGATGGGCTGAGGTCATTTCACTCTCAGTTTCAGAGGGCCAAATTATTATAAATTAATCAAATATATCTACAACTAAACAAAACTATAGATGTCTGGCTCTTATCATAATTATATCAATATTTTCAAGCTCAAATAGAGACAGAAAAACTAAATTTAATGAGCAGAACATGGAACTCAAGCCAATCAGAGGCACTTTTTTAGTGCAATACCATTTTTATTAATCAAATTGTACTGATTTATTTATTTAATTTTTTTAGTACATCCCATTGATAATGCACATTTTTAAGTAACCTGGCCAAGAAAGCAGTCATAAAAATCTTGGATGCTGATGGTTATTAAATCTTTTCACCTACAAACTACAGAAAAAAGAGATCAGAGTAATCAATAACGTTGGACATCTGGAACTCACTAATCAGTTTTTAATTGGATCTTGTTTTTTAAAATGTAAAGACACTGTTTATTTAAAAACACTGGTAATAATTGTTAATTCAGTAAACTAGAAAAGCACTCATGGAGTGCAGACCTCCTCCAAATGCCCTGACCATGTCTTTGTGGAGTTATATGCACAAATGTCAAAAATGGCCCTATCTCAGGGCGCAGATGGCCTAGTGGCTTAGGTCGTGCCCCATGAGGTTCGCCCTCGAGCAGGTGGCCCGGGTTCACATCCCACCTGTGGCCTGTTTCCTGCATGTCATACCCCACTCTCACCCATTTCCTACTCTATCCACTGTACTCTCTCCTATCTGATTAAAGACATAAAAGCCCCCCCAAAAAAAATGGCCCTATCTCGCAATGTTAAAGAATCATTTAAAAAAATTCCCGGATCCGGATGGTGATCAGGATCAGTCCTAAAATCTAATCATTTGTTCCTTATCCCATTCCACACATTTCTTGAAAATTTCATCAAAATCCATCCATAACTTTTCAAGTTATTTTGAACACAAACAAACAAAACAAAGCTGGCAAAAACATAACCTCCTTGGCGGAGGTAATAAAACTCTTCCTGCTTGTATTGAAACATTTTTTAAACTATGAAAAGAAAATATAATTTAGGAGGTGTGCTAATATTTGAAATAAGAAAGCAAGAATAAATATTAAATACAGATGTGTTTCGGTTATGGGGATAAAATTTTGGAGTGAGCTCAGTGATTAATTAAAATTATGTAAAACTCTCTTAAAAATCATAAAAACCTTAAATCATGAATTAATTCAAGCTTACAAGATATAATGATTGTACAGTGTTATGATTTAAAGAAGGATGTCTTATATATTACTTTCTTTGGATTGTCAAGAAGAGGCAAAAATAAGCCACATGCTTCAGTCTATAACTTTTTCGGTTATTGAAAATTTTGTTTAAATGATTGTGTTCTATGTTTGTTCTTAACTTTTATGTAACTGAAATGAAAAATATTCATTCATTTGTACTTTTTCCCAAAGCAATAATATTGTTTGAAAATGGACAATATTTAGATTTAAGAGGAATAAAACAAAACTAGCTACAACCCAAACTTCAGTGAAGTTGGTATGTTGTGTAAAATCCAAATAAAAACAGAATTAAATGATTTGCGTAACTTTTTCAACCTTTGAATTGTATTCACTCAGTTTGAATATGATACCAAAAAAAAAGACTCCAAAGAAGATGAGCAGGGGAGTGTTTATCACTGTTACATCACCTGTTCTTTTAACAACAAGCATTTGTGAACTGAGCTTGGCCCAGAGAAGCCGGCGGTGTTTCTGGGTGTTGTTGATATTTGTCTTTGTCTTTGCATGGTAGAGTTTGACCTTGACCTTGTAGATGTAGAGATGAACTGTGTTTACCGACAATAGATTTCTGAAGTGTTCCTGAGCCCACATGGTGATATCCTTTACAAAATGATGCTGGACAAACAGTGCTATCATATTTATATTCATACTTTAAATGTTGTTAATTTTAATAGTGTGAATTCCTTGGCCTTATTTATAGTCTCACTTGTACTTAGTTTACTTATTTTTCTTTCATAAGGAAGTTGACGTTGCTTAAAGATTCTGCATGTTGCAACCTGCTTACTTAAATTTCATCTCATTTCATTTTATTTTAATGTTATTTTATGTAAATTTTAAGCTCTTATCTATTTTAATGCCTTAACTTGATATTCCTACTGCTATACTGTGTATGAGAGCAACTGAAATAACCGAATTTCCCCTTGGGAATTACTAAAGTATTCCTGATTTTGATTTTTAATGCAGTGCTACCTGAGGGATCGAAGGTCACGGGCATACAATGCTGGTTGTTGGCCTTGACACTTAACTGGGGAGATTTCTCCTGATTCTCTGAATCTTTCAATTATATTATTGACTCTCAACTTTCCCTGTTTTCTTTTGCCTTTGTCACAGCCTTTTTTGGATTGTGTTGCAGGCATCATACTTCCTTTTCTCTCCGTGCACTAGTTTTTGGTCAACTGTTGGGGGCAGTGATTCACCGGGATGCGTTCATGCTGCAGGAATTTCATAAACGAAGAAGAAGAACTTCCGCTTTGAAAGTGCCGCTAACAGGAAATAAACAAAAGCAGAGGAGCGAAGAGGAGGGAAGAAGAGCTGCTGCGACAACTTTATATCTACTTTACAAGACATATTAAGGTGATATCTGTACGTTTATTACGTCTAAATTATTAATGTGTGTTTATACTTTTAAATATAAACTTAAATATTAATTTAATCTTGTATTTAAAGGTTATAAATGATGACAACGGCTGGGAGAAACTGACATTAGCTAACAGGAGGATAAATACAGATATTATTTAAATTACACCGCAAGGACAGACTTAAACAGTTATCACTTAGTTACTGTTTTTAATAATTCTACGTACCTTCAGCTAGGAAATCAGGTAATCCAATAAACAACATTTTGCCGTCAGCTGCATCAAATCAGTCTCCAATAATTAATCAATATTTTTATTTGTTTTTAATGACCCAGCAGATCCAGAGGTCTTTGTTTTCACCGTGGAGATGAAGACGAAGCGCCAGGACTTGTTCGAGGTGACCTGTGAGTGGGCTGGATGCAGCTTTCAGGGCCACACCATGGAGGAGCTGAGTGACCACATGTCCCAGCACCTGAAGGACTACCTGGGGGACAGCGACGCCCTGGAGGACCTGGGTGAGACTCTGTTTGGTCAGGAGACACCTTTAGAGACCTAAAGGACAGTGGTAGAAAAACAAGAGACAGGGGATCCTCTGACAAGGCCCCTGACTTCTTTAATGATAGTCATAAATAAGGGCAAGGACCTCGCTAGCTCTCTGTCCTTTCCCTTTGGGCGAGGACCCTAATGATGATAAAACCAGTAATAATGATAATGATAATCTGTATTATACGGCCCAGATAAGCAACAAAGACCCCAAATCAGAATAACTACCAGCACAAACTAACAAGCAGATGTTTGAAATATAAATAAGGAAAAGTACCAGAACTGAATAGACTGATAATGAAGAAAAGAGAAAGCCGTTAAGTAGCTTAAAAGATTAAAAAAACAGGACCTCAGTGATCTTGTCTGTGAGCTCTATTTTTTACTTTTTGTATTTAGTTTATAATATAACATTACTATTTACTCAGCAGAAGGCTGGGCACTATTTTTTCTTTTAATTTTACTCGGCGTTGGCATCATAATAGCAGAAATGTGACTTTTTTTTCTTTCCAATGTGTTTATTGGAGTTTTTTGAGCAACAAGTAACAAATGTTATAATCAAAAACCAAAACTAGACACATCCACCCACTCCCCATGAAAGAAAGATAAAATCATAAAAATAACAGAGATATATATATATAGCAGTACAGATGGGCACTGAACTTTTTAACAGTATATGATATAAATATAAATACAGTGTGCATGAGTATGAAATAAAAATTTGCCTGGGTAACTGGCTGTTCATGATCTTGTGTAATAATCAGACTGACGTTACTTGTTTGAATGATCTGTTTGTTTCCAGTCCTACTTTATCAAGTCTCACTTCATCCTAACTGATATCCTGAGATAACTGAAATATCCTGAGGGTTTCTCACAAATTCTTAGAAGGAGTTTTGATATATATATATTTTTTAAATCATGCAAATTACATGTATTTGGAAGTCTGACTCTAACTTGTCAGAGCTCTCTATTCATTTATTTTTTGTTTTTCCCTTTGACAAAGTCCTGCTTGGTAGCTTTTTTTTTTTTTTTTAAATTCTCACTGTTTAGTTAACTATCCACAGTTGTTTTCCTACTTACCCCTCATAAATTTGATTGTTAACATGAAAATCAACAGCAATACAAGCAAAGTGTTTGGCATGCTAGTTTGAAAAGAAGAGCAACAGGAATTCAAATGCAAGGATGTTTGGCTTTAAGGTAAAAATAATAAAAGACTGATGGTGAACAATAAGCAAAGAAATAGAAGATGAGTTAAAGGCACATGTTTTTCAGACAAAAATGTAGCTAAAAGGTTCAAATGTCATATTAATTTCCCTTTATGGAGTCTTAAAATGGAGTCAAAAGTCATAATATTGATGTGAAATGTGTGCAGCCTCCCCGTCTCTGTCTCACCATCTTCACTCTCTCTGTTCAGATGAGTACGCCTGTCTCTGGACTGGCTGTGAGTTCCTGTCCATGGGCAGCCCCACAGAGCTGGAGGTCCACGCTTACTACCACAACTACCACGGGAAGCTCAAATTCATCGGGTCCCAGCTGCTGAAGTCCCGTCCTGACCTGCCCTGCTGTAACCAGGGCATGCACAGCAACAACCTGTTACCTGAAGGGTCTGAGGGATACGTGTGCCAGTGGGAGAGCTGTGACGTAGGTGTTTTTATTGATTTGTTTGTTTGTTTGATAGGGGCAGTGCACATTAATGAACATCTATTCAGAAAACAATACTTGTAAATACACCAGATTATAGCAACAATGCTAATGCAGGTGACACAAAAACATGATACCAAAGACGCCACACACGCAAAAGCAGGACACAGGACAGGACAGGACATTTCTAAAAACTCACAAGGCAGTGGTCACAGGACTGGTTTGCTTTCAGCCACCACTTGAGATGCGATTGGAAAGTTTGTAATGTGGGCACTCCCCTATGGAGACTGTTCCAGATCTTACCTGCAGTAATACAGTAATACATAGATACAGATACAGCATAAAGGTATAACAATGCTCATATTTTAATTTTAATCCCTCCTCCCATTCCCTTGAACATGTTGGATGCCAATCCAGTGGAAATAAGTGGATAAATGAAAAATATAAAACTATATTGTTAATAATAACAGTAATAAAGTAACATAATAATAACAAACAAATGTATAAATATATTGGTAAATTTATATTCATATATATATAAACACATGACATAAAAACAAGAAAAACAATCAGAGCAAAAGGTTCGCTAAAGCTGTGCCCTACAAAGGAGATGTTCACGTGGATTTAAGCACAAACATAATATACAATGGCTGCTAAGTTACAATTAAGTGGGCAAAGTTCAAGTTTGTCAAGATATAATAACACTGGATCCTTGAGCTTTTATTTTAAGAAAGTCAGACATTGGAGGCAGAGCAAGTTCATGTAAGACCTTATACATCAAAAAAACAATTTTAGAATGTATAAAGCTCTCATGAAGTTGCACATTTTTAAAATGTTGCAATCATGGAATGACGTTGGTTTTCTATCAAGGACCTTTCATGAATTTTTTATAGAGTGATTTTGCGTGTATTTACACCTGCCAACGACCAACATGTAATACAATATTCAATGTAGGGCTGGGAAATATGACGTAAAAATAATATCACAGATTTTTTTCCTCAAAACTCAAATTACGATTTTAATTGATTTTTTTCCTCAAGAAAAAGCTCCTCCAAGTGACAAGTTACATGAATCAGGTTTTGCTTTTATGTTATCAAAATATGTTCCAAAACTAAACAGACTTTCCCTCTTACAGTTAAAAAGCATGCTGTAATTTTGTCATATAATACTGATTATTTAGTTCAAACGTAGGAAGGCCTGTCTACATAAACACTGAAGGATAATATATTAACAATATATTAACAATATATAAACATGTGACCATCTGATCAATATTTAATCTCATTTAAGAAACAAATAAAAGCCTAAATATGGGCTTGTGCAAAACGTGACAAGGCTGTACATCTTCAGTAATTATATTTTCAAACATTACAACAACTTATGATTGGAGTAAGTTGAGAAAAAAATCTTGATTTTTCATTTTTAAATCTTCTGTAGAAAATAAATCCAGTTAATCGATTTTATTGATATATTGCCCAGCCCTAATTCAATGTGCGACAGAATCAGTGAATGTGAAAACATTGTAGCAGCACCAAGTGTTATCAAATTGTTCAAATTGAATTTTACTGTATTAGATTATCTTTTAATGTGGCTCTTGAAACATAGACTGGAATCAAGTGTCACACCAGTATACTTGAATTCAGAAATCAAAAATACTCCTGAATGTTTGATGTCTTTTCCATAAACAAACAATTTATAAAACCCGTGGAATGACTTAAATGGAAACCAAATTGCACTGGATGCAACGAAGAGTGTGCAGCAGTCACCAGACTAACTAACTAACCAACCACGTCTTCGTCTTCATACAGTGTGTGTTTAACAACCCAGAGTGGTTCTACCGACACGTGGACAATCATGTGGAGAGTGCTGAGCCGGAGCCTCTCCCACAGCAGCAGCCGGCGCTCTTCTGCCATTGGACAGGTATGACTGGATAAGATCATTTTCCTCGTTTGTTGGAGCTCTATCTGTATTTATTTTGTTTTTGTATTTCAGGCTGTGACGCTTACTTCAAGATCAAATACCGTCTGCGGGAGCACATGCGGAGCCACACTCAGGAGAGACTCATAGCCTGTCCCACATGTGGCAGCATGTTCTCCAGCAACACAAAGCTGTTCGACCATCTCCACAGGCAGGCCGAGCCGATAGGTGGGGGAGGAGCTTTGTTTATACCGCACTGATGCAGTGTTAATTTTGTTGACTCATTATTTTCATCATAGTTTTCATCAACAACATTTTTTCCCTGACGAAAACTAGACAGTAACTAAAAAACAAGTGCACATGGACAAAAACTAAATTAACTGACATTTTCATCAACAAATAAAAACCAGTTGAAATTGTTTGATGGAGACTTAATCCAATCAGACCTAATTTGGTCATATAGAAAGTAGAGACAAGTCAGGAATACATCCAATCACAGCTGCCTTAGCTTGGTGGTGGTGGTGGGATAAGTTGTGGAGCGATCCAATCAGAGCTCCTCTCTTTATGAATTGATATATTCATGTAGAGCAGGTTCACTGTTTGTTGTCAGTTCTGGTATTGTAACTGAGATGCTCTGCCAGGTAGCCTAAATAAAGGTGACTGCATTTTACACAAAAGTTCAATTTGTTTCTGTTCATTTCTACATTCAGACTTTACTACTTTACTACTTGACTTTACTGCCTTTCCCTTTACACTTCATATTTTAGTCGACTAAATTTACAGCAGATTTCATCGACTAAAATGTAAAATTTCATCAACTAAAACTAGACTTAAATTAAAACAATTTAGATGACTAAATTATGACTTGAACTAAAAGATATTTTAGGCAAAAGGCTATAACTAAAACTAAATTAAAAAGTGCTGTCCAAATTCACACTGCGCTGATGTGCCGAATGTGATTTTTGTGCTTTTTGTCTCTTTTTCACAGAGTCGCTGGTGTGTGAACATTGTGGTAAAGCCTTCTCCAGCGAGAGGCTTTTGAGGGATCACGTCCGACAGCACGGTAATCATTTTCTGCAACTTTTATCCTTAAACATTCTTCTAGTGAACTTGTTCAGAGTTTTTTGGTAATGCTTATGTCATATTAAAAGGTTCAGATAAGGTCAAACAGACAACAGATGATTGTTTGAGGCTTAATTCAGTTCCTTGTCTTATTTTTACTACATTTAAACACATGAATTTGGCTCCCGGATGACGTGGCTGACCATCATCTTGCCCGTCTTTAATTGCGGTTTTGCAGCAGTTATTCCTATGTTGCTTTATTAAAAAACATTCTGTCTTTGTCTATCAGTAAACCAGGTGAAATGTCCCTTCTGTGACATGACCTGCACCACTTTGGCTGCTCTGAAGATCCACATCCGGTTCCGTCACTGCGATGAAAGACCTTATCCGTGTGACTTCTGTGACAAGAGGTAGACCTCAAATTTAGACGATTTGGACAGCTGGGGAGTCATTTTTATGATTTTCTTTCTAACAATGCTGTCTAAAGGGTGTCTTCACATTGATTTGATATTGAAAGCGGGGATTACAAGTTTCCAATTCTAAACTGCTTAATCATAAAATCTCAGCTTCAGCAGTTTATTAGTTTTAAACTGAAGTTTTGGGATGCACGATATTATCAGTTCAATGTCAGAATCAGCAGATATGACAAATTCTGCCGGTATTCACATCCGATCAATCAGCCATGCACATCTACCCTATATCAGCTAAAATATCGGCAGAATGTCTTAATGTAACATAATGTTTCACCTCTATTTCACTGAATGTCTTCATCAAGACACCAACGTTGTTTTTTGATTAAAAATTAGATTTTGTCATCCCTTATTTTGTTTTCAACACAAACCAAACATCACAGAAAAAGAAGTGGGTCAATGTTAGTTATGTGACGACTGCATATGGCTGTAATGAGTTCAGAAATATCGAATATCAGCAAAAATCGTGCATCCCAACTAGGGCTGAACGATATGGACAAAATTTCATATCTCGATATTCATGCCAGATATCTCAATATCGATACGATACGATACGACTACGGGTTCGGTGAAAACCAGGCATTTTTCAGAAAAATAAAAACATCATAATACAAAAGAATGTGGAAAGTGCAGTTTTAGCACGGGGGAAATCTATATCTTTTATATTGTTGCTTTTTGATATTAATATCTTGAATGTTCATATCTCGATATCGATACGATAACGATATATTGTTCAGCCCTAATCGCAACTTAAGTTATGTTGCATAGTCTAAGTGAAACTTTTTGTAAGAGTCGTACCTGAACATTTAGGCTAATTACCAAAAGAAACTGCTCTTTGATAATAATTCTCTTCATTAGTTTGTTGTAGTTTTAGGGTTTTCCTCTTGCAGTGGTTCAATAAAAAACAGCATTTAAGATTTTTCTCTGTGCTGAAAGTCAAAGTTAAAGAGACGTCCAGTTTCTCCTCTGATACCTTCTCTCATTCACTGACTGAGTTCTTCCCTAATGATCTTGTAGCAGATGAGACACAGTTCTTAGTGGACTTCTTGATTTATTTTTATTTTATTTAACCTTTATTTAACCAGATAACTTGACAGTGGCAGTGCGACAGTTTTGAGGACAGTAACAAAAACACAGGCGTTGCTCAGAGGATTCTCACTGCCTAGAGAGTGAAGTGGAACGAAAAGCTTTGACTGAAACCAGTTCAGACATTTTCAGTTCTGTTTGTACATGATGATGAATTTGATTTTTAGAAACTCCATAACTATTTTAACCTGACATCAAACCTGGGGCTCAATCAGCAACATTATGTTCTACAGAACTGATTGTAATTCTGCATCATATCAAGTTCTCGACCTCTTTTTTTAGATTTAAGAATCAGCGTGATCTTCAGAAGCACACCGAGGTCCACAATGAAGGCACCGTGTATCACTGCACCGTGGAGGGCTGCGATTATTCATGCCACACTTTCCCAACCATGAGCCATCACTTCAAGAGAGTGCACGAGGTTTGTTGGGACTGAATCCCATCATGAAATATGATATAAAGCATGTTGTAATCTCAGGCTTAAACCTAAATATAATTCATTAACAGGTCGGAGGGATGTCCAAGTATAAGTGCCACATCTGTGAAAAGGTCTTCTCCTGGTGTTACACGCTCACACTTCACCTTCGCAAGAAGCATGAGCTGAAATGGCCCTCAGGACACTCCCGCTTCAGGTAAGTCGAGAGTTTTCACCTGAAAAAAAAACAGCTGCATCTTAAGCGGGGTCCACACATCAGGATTTTCTAAATCTGAAGAGATGTTTTTGCTGGTAGAGAGCCCACACATGAAGATAAAAATCAGTCATTGAACAGTTTTGATTGTACTGTGTGTGGTGTGCTCCGATAATCTCAGCACAGCACACCACACACATAACCATTCTGGTTATGTAAGGAACGCAGAAGCAGGCATAAATAACAAGCATGGCCGACCTGAAACATGAAGTTGGGTGAACCAAAGAAATGGAGGACCAGCTCACGTGTTCACGCTGTCTCCAGGATGTTTTCCACAGTCTTTTTTTTTGTTTAGTTCAGGATTTTACGTCAAAAATAGTCCCAAGACCACCATCATACCCCCCTCTTATATGTCCTCTCCCATGTAGTGTGTTGTGTTTTGCGGTTGTTGCTGTTTCTTCTTCTTTTTGTTTGTTAAATCATGTTTGATCAGATTTCTGTCTTGGAGGATTAGATTCTAGATCAGTGGTGGGACAGAATGGTTATGTGTGTGGTGTGCTGTGTTGAGATTATCAGAGCACACCACACACAGTACAATCAAAACTGTTCAATGCCTGATTCTTTATCTTCATGTGTGGGCTCTCTAACTGATAAAACATCTCCTCAGATTTACAAAATCCTGATGTGTGGACCCCACTTAAGATGTGTTTCTCTCTTTTGTGCACCAAATGTCATATACACAAAAAGAAAAAAGTGTATGTATACGGGCTGAATGATTTAAGCTGCAGTTTTTTGCAGCGCTCCTGACTGACCCAGGATCTGTTGTGTCAACTATTTTACACATACAAGTGCTGGTAAGCAGGTCGACAACACAAAGCCTCTGTTTAGGAGTAGAAGTTGGAGTATCCCTTAAACAATGAAAACTGATTATTTATCATCAGTATTAGATGATGAATAATGTGTTATGTGCTTTTGATCACTGATTTCCTTACTGTTGTCTACTCTGTAAACATAGTGAATATTGCACTGAAGCTTGATTTGAAGAAAATCGTGAATCGAATTAAAATTGCAATATCTGCCAGAAAAATCACAATTAGATCTTTTCCTAAAATCGTTCAGCCCTAGTTTGTATGAGCAGTTAATGCTGAAATCCACCTGTCATAGTGAGTTCATCAGTAAAGTACAAGCTTCATGTTCTTATCAGGGCCAGATTTTGTGTTCTTCTTAGATTTTGTTTCAGGCCGACTAAAAGTGGCCTCAAAGGCTGCATTTGGCACCCAGGCCAGAGTTTGGAAACTCCTGCTTTAACACAAAGCAGCTAAAACTGTGGTCCTACATAGGGCTGAACAATATATCGTTATCGTATCGATATCGAGATATGAACATTCAAGATATTGATATCGAAAAGCAACGATATAAACAATATAGATTTCCCCCGCGCTAAAACTGCACTCACATTCTTTTGTATTATGATGTTTTTATTTTTCTGAAAAATGCTTGGTTTTCACCGAACCCATAGTCGTATCGTATCGTATCGATATCGAGATATCTGGCATGAATATCAAGATATGAAATTTTGTCAATATCATTCAGCCCTAGTCCTACATCTGAACACTGAATCAAGGTTAATGCTCCTGAGCCAGTGGTGGTGATGGAAAAGCCAAATTTAACCTTGATGTTCACCCCTGTTTCCTTAAAGGTACAAGAAGGACGTGGACGGCTACCTCAAACTCAACATGGTCCGCTTCGAGACGGTGGAGGTGACCAAGGAGATCATGAAGAACATGGCCAAAAAGCCGCAGCAGAGCGCCCGGAAAAGCCAGAGAACCAGCAAGAGTGTGGACGCGGCATCAGAGAGCGGCGTCAGCTCCCCCGCGGGATCCTCCTCGCCCTCCTCCTGCTCCTCCTCCTCCTTCTCCTCGGAGCTCTCAGGAGGAGAGGACGTCTCGTCTCAGCCCAGCCCCAGAGGCGGCGACTCACCCGTCTACTGCGTCATGAGTACCATCCCTCACATCGAGGAGGAGTCGAGGGGGCTGTCTCAGGGTGACTGCGACGGTGGGGGGGCGGTCCAGGCCCTGACGGAGGTGGCGAGGGGTTTGGGGATGGACGTGGTGTAAGCCGGGCTGAAACTGAACTGTTCTTCTTTTCACTTGGAGTTTTTAAAGTACGCTGAGAGAGTTTATCTGCACTTCATTTAGCGGCTGATGGACCTGAAAAAGTAAAAAACTACAAACATGATTCAGATCTGCTGCTTTAACACAATAATCCCACATTTAGGGCTGGGTGACATGACCTGAATAACTCTATCAGAGTAATTTTCTGCTCTGCAACGGCACCCGTGACTTATGTTGCTGCTCACATAACAGAAAAAGCTCTCTGTGTGCCTGTTTCTTAGTGTTGTAGCTGTAGGTAAATGTGTGGTTTGTTAGTTTTGCTGCTGCTGTTTTGAACATAATTTCTTATAGCCTGCTGCATCGTCTGCGTACGCCTGCATGGGTCTAAAGGATACGTAATTAACCCTTTAACTCGCACAAAAAATAGCTGTGAAAATGTGTTTTTTACATATTGGGGCACTAATGCAACATTTAATTTTTTTACACCCTGTATATTTATAAATCATTGACCTCTACCTAATGGTTGAGCTGGGAGTTTATAGTTGAAGAAGTATTTTCATTTTAAAAGTGAAAAGAGAACAAAAATCAAGTAAAATTTCCTTTTTTGAGACACATGTTTACCTTTTTGAATGTCATAGTCATTTCATATAAGCTATTTTTTTGTATTTATGACTGATTTCATTACAATGCTAAGTTTACCTATCTGAGAAAATACCCTCTTTAAGAGAAATTAATATGACTTTTTTTCTCTCATTGAAATTATGTTATTTCTGTTGGTTGGCCATTAATACTCACTTCAACTGGTTGAGCATATTTTATATTACTTTTATTTTATTTTGATATCATTCATCTTACCCCTTAAGACTTGTTTAAATTGTATAAATTACTTTAATCTGTTGAGTAACGTCTCTGGTACCATCATACATTGAACATGTCATCTTACCTCTAAACATTTTGTCAGAGTAATTTTTACTTTTATGGATGGAGGGAGATTTAAAAATCTACTGCCTCTAAAAAACAAAAAGGAACAACTGCTTTTTTTTCTAGCATTATGTTTAGCCCCCACAAAATATAGATGACCCAGTCAGGTTTCAGAAGTTTGATGCATTTATGAATACGATACAGTTACTCAAAGTTTGGTCTACCAAGCAGTTGATCTGGGAGTTAAAGGGTTAACGACCTGGGAAACCTCTAAATCGGGTGGGCAGCTTTGGTCAGAGAGGTTAATTTTATTTTTAGTGACGGGGCCACATTGTTAAAATTGGAGCAGTAAACTTGTGGTGTACTTACTAGTTTATGTTTATTTTAATAACAGTTTAGTTTTTATTTTAACAAACATTTAGTAATGCACAGAGGGGAATTTTAAAGAGATTATTGCAGCTCTGTTTTCCTGGAAATACTACTATTTTTATGTTTTCATGGTAGATTTTGTCATGTTTCCTGCACTAAATTGTGTTTCTTTATATTTCAAATTGGCTGGTGGGCCACTGTGAGAGAGTAGGCAGGCTGCATGTTGCCCACCCCTGATCTAAATATATCATATTACACAGTTCAAAAGCCAAATGCTTGAACTGGTCGTTTTACATTCATGAGACTTTTCTGACTCTTGTGGGATCATCAGTCAGAAGCAGCAGATCCAGTAACATTTGTAGTTTGGTCTGTTTGCAGGCTGTTATTACGATGGCGAATCTTGTTTCTCGGCTGAATGTGTGAAAAGCTTGTGTGAGTGATAAAAGTTAAAGCACTACAAACTCAGTCCTAAGATGTTGCTCTAACACGATAAGTTATCTCTGGAGTCTCAGTAATGACGCCTGATGAAGACATCCAGACGTTTCTGATGTTTAGTGGGAATGTGGCTCGATTTTATTGGTACAGCTTTTAAATACATTTTGATATAAACAGAGCTTTTTGTTTGGTTTGTCTTTTCGTTTGCATGTTGAATCACCCTCAAACTAAATCAACATATTAACAGACAAATGACTTCTGATTATACAAGTTTGTGCTTCTTTGCACTGAAATTATTTCTAAGCCTTAGAAAAAGAAAAGTTTTTGTATGAATGATAACATGAAGTGTGTCCACAAAGCATTGCTTAATTTTTTTAAATATTTCTGAATAATCCTAAAAATGTTAATTATGATCAGACAAACTCTCTTCAAATAGTCTCCATGATAAGTTTAGTTGATACTGGCATATTTGATGTGGTGTAGCCAAAAAAGTCCTGTTCTAAACTACAAAACATCCCATCAAATATTTTATTTATATATATATACATATATATATATATATATATATATATATATATATATATATATATATATATATATATATATATATATATATATATATATATATATATATATATATATATATATGTGTGTGTGTGTATATATGTGTATGTGTATATGTATATGTATATATATGTATATATATGTATATATGTGTGTATATATATATGTATATATATGTGTATATATATATATATATATATATATATATGTATATGTGTATATATATGTATATATATGTATATATATGTATATATATATATATATATATATATATACACACACACATATATATATATATACATATATATGTATATATATATGTATATATATATATATATATATATATATATATATATATATATGTATATATATATATATATATATATATATATATATATATATATATATATATATATATATATATATATATATATATATATATATATATATGTATATATATATGTTTTTTTTTTTTTTTTTACGGTGGCACTTCTTCATTCTTTAGCAGGAATGTCCAAACTTTTTTTCAACATGGGCCACATTGATTAACCCACATTTAGTGTTTTGGTGATCATAAAATCAATTTGATATAGGCTAAGATATCCTTAATTATTAAAAGTGCTTTAAGAAAAGCAGCCTCACATCATGGTTTCAATTAGTGGCTCATGAGTAGACTCATTGTGAAGTTTTTCATGGTTGCCACCCTCCGAGCAGCAGAGAGGGGAACTGATGGCTCACCTCTTCATTCAGACTCAAAACAAGAGCAAACTGCACGAAGTTAAAAAACTTCATAGGAGCTTGGTTTGTGCTTGAGGATATCCGGCGCTGTTTTCTTAGCTTTATCTTCTAGTTTGGGCCTAATTTTGGGGATTTCTGCTGCTGCAGGTCATATAAAAGTGGACACCCCTGCCCTTAAGGCTTAAAATGTCTTAAAGTTACTTTAATTCTCATTTTTTCTTGGTCTTAGGAGGACAAGACTGGGTCAACAAAAAGTCTATAGTATCACTCTGTCCACAGTGTGCCAGTTTCACAAAATTTAAAGAAAAATATTACAAAAAAACAAACTTTTCACCATTTTTGCTCATATATTTAGGAACCTTGCGTATCTACAAGCCTGTTAAAAGTAAAGTAGCATCCACAGTTCTTTGTTTATGGTCCATTAGTGCCTGAAAACATGAAAACATCTGATAGTTTGTTCAGAAACTGCTCTCAGTTTTGTTGCTTTTCCATTTTCCAGTATGTGCACAGCAAAACATGTGAGTATCTCCTCCCACAAACAAGTGCCAAAATCCCCTTTTCCACTTGAAGAAAGCCCACAGTTCCTCAGTGAAAAGGACGCCCACTTCATCAGAAGTTTGAAAATGGTACCAGTGTTGGCACCAAATAATCCTGACACTCTGCTGACCAGAACACCAGCTTACAATTAAAGGGGATTTTTTGGGGCACTACCCACACGTTTAGCTGTGTTACTCATTCCACGAATGCTCGATTTTATAAGAACTCAAACTTTACAGTTTTTGCTCATATATTTAGGAACCTTGCATATCTACAGATCTGCAAGGGGTAAAGTAGAATCCCCAGTTCTTTGTTTATGGTCCATTAATGCCTGAAAACATGAAAACATCTGATTGTTTGTTCAGAAACTGCTCTTATTTTTGTTGCCTTGCCATTTTCCAGTATGTGCACAGCGAAACATGTGGGTACCCCCCCTCAAAAAAGTGCCAAAATCCCCTATGAGTCCTCAGTGAACAAGTCGCCTACTTCATCCTGAGTTTGAAAATAGTACCAGGGCTGGCACCAAATAATCCTTACACTCTGCTGACCAGAACACCAGAATTCAGTTAAAGGGGATTTATGCACTTTGTTGGGGCACTACCCACACGTCCAGCTGTGTTACTCATTCCATGAATGCTCGATTGTTGCAAGTTGCACCTCATGAAGGCGACTAATCAGGCTTAAAAAATACAAAACTAGAAAGCACTCAGAGAGCGTGAACCTCCGCCAAGGTAGCTCACATGTTGCTGTTACATCAACAAGCAATAGTTCATGGTAAAGTTACCATCATAATGTGATTCATGACCCTGAAAACCCACACTCAGAACCATGTTGATATCATTAGTTAGACAGTTATTGAGCTAAAACGATCGTTAGCTCATGGCGGTTATCTGGATCACCATCATTTTTAAGTTGGCCATTACCAACATCTCCTGAAAATGTCAGCAAAATCCATCCAGTAGTTTTTTCTGCAGTCTTGCTGACAAATGAACAAACAAACAGACAAAAACATAACCTCCTTGGTGGAGGTAATCAGCTGGTGTTATTGAAGTGGAGGAATAATCGACTGAAATGAGGTTTCCAAACTTTTTTTGAGGAGTATAGAGTGAATAAAGAAAACCCTAACGAGGTTTACTTGTCGTCAAAAACCAGCCAAGAAATAATAAGTCAAACATGTTAAAACCACTGTTCTTTATTATATACAAAATTCAAGATGCTGCTTATAAAAAAGGTTAAACTTAAACTCCTGTCACAGCTGAGAGCTCCGCTGAGTTCAAGCACAGAGCAGTGAACTCATTATGGGGACAGTCTCAGAGCTGCAGGTGGGATGTCCCCAGAAGGCCCGTGAGGGGGATCTGATACCTGCAGCAGTAAAACTGATACTTGTCATGGTGTGGGTGCAGAAGCCCCCCCTCTCTGCCGTAGACCACCTCCTGCTGCCTCAGAGCCAGAGGAGCATACAGAGGGGTGTATCTGTGTGAGGGGTCTTTCTGAGCTGCACAGGGTCTCCTGATCACCCTGCAGGGGCTGAAGGACATCCCTTTGAGGTGTTGTCTCAGGTACAGGTCTGTCGTCTTGTTGGGGTCCCACATGGTTTGGTAGCGATGTGGTTCAGGTCTTGGATAAACAACGTGTCCAGCATGAGTCCTGTACGGATACAAGACGGAGAAATCCCCGATCCGAGGTCCTGGTTTGATGTGTGAGGGGTCCAGGTCAACCTCCACAGTCTCCAGCTTCGCCCTCTTCACTCCTGCGCTCTCCAGCCGCCGCTTCCTGTCAGAGGAGCTGCCAAACCTGCCAGCCGCCGTCTGAACACTAACCAGTAAATCCTTTGTTTTGTTAATTTGTTGGCTCTGGAGTTTCTCCTTCTCATCAAGTTTCTCCTTCCACAGCCGGCCAGGATAATGCTCCGGCTCCTCCCTCCTCGACGCTCCGCTTTGGCGAGACGACGGTGCAGCCGTGTGAAGGTCAGAGGGGTCAACTCTCTTTAAGTGGTTTAAGTTTTCTGGTGGTTTTCCAAAGTGTCCAGGTGGAGGATCTAACAAGATGCGGATCAGGTGTTATGTCATGTTTCACTTTGAGAGAAGATTCCTGAAGTATGAATGTTTGAGCTCACCTGGATTTGACTCTTCTGATTCCTGCAGTTCCTCCTCATCGGGGAGGATGGTTGGCTCATGCTTCGGTCTTTTCTGCATTTTCTGATCAGTTAAAAACAAAAGTCAATGTCAGCTCTATTTATATAGCACATTTAAGACAGCCATTGGCTTACCAAAGTGCTTTACAGTAAAATAGACAAAAAATAACAATAAAATACAGAACAAATATGTCAGCAAATCAAATCAAACATGCAGCTCCAGCACAAAACAGATGTTTTAATAATCAACTCAATGCCTCAGAGAGAAAAACTGACCCTGGAGCTCCACAAACTCAGACTCAACCCAAACCCTGAAGCTCAGACTCTCGGGCTGATCCCTGATTCTGATTTTAATTTTAAGGCTCATGTGTCAGATGTCACTAAAACAGCTTTTGATAATTTGAGAAATGAACTGAGACCACATTTCTCTCTGAGACAGACGGACTAATTTACACTTCTATAACCAGCAGGCTTGATTTCTGACATTCAATTCAATTTATCATGTAAAGCAAGAACAAACGAAGAGACAAAAAACAGCTGTACAGTTAAAATAAGGTCAAAACAATGAACCAATACAAAATAAAACAAATTAATAAAGATAGTAATACATTCACACAGTGTCAAAAGCCAAGGAGAAAAGATGGGTTTTAAGATGGGATGGTACGTTGGGGCGAGACCATTGAGGGTTTTAAAACGTAAATAAAAAATTAAAAACTGATCCTTAAATGTATGTGCAGCCAGTGAAATGAGGCTAAAATGGGGGAAATGTGCTCGTGCCATGCCGTCATACTTAAAGTCACTAAACTCCAGAAGCTTCTGTTCACATTACCTTGAGTCTCTCCTGGTGGTAAATTTTCCATGCTATGCAGACGTGCAGTGAACCCCATCTGCCTCGCCTCTGAGAGGAAGGAGATAAGATGACAATGACAGATTTTTGAGACAGAAATGTGGCTCTAACTGTGTTCTCTCTGCATTAAGTTTTATTATCATGTTTTAAAGGTATGACTGTGGACTCACTGTGGAGCTGAAGGACTTCTGTGTTGCTCTTTGAAAAGCCGTGATGGGAACGAACGTCGGCCTGATTGTTCCTCTGGAGAGATGGGAGTGAAACTGCATTGAGAGGAAGAGGGTGAGAACTTCAGATTAGATGTAACATTGCAAGTTTGTTCAGGTGGAAATGTTCAAAACAGGGTCACTATAGCTCAGGGGTGGGTAACTGGCATTCTGTAACCCCCATACTTCTTATATGCAGCCCACCAGTCAATTTAAAAAAATAAAAATGGATATAAATGCAGAAAAAGTGTCAAAAACAGCTGTAAACAAAGACAAAGTAGACACGCACATCCTTAGGTGAGTGCTGTATCGATAAAACCACTCACAAAGAGATCAGCACGCCATAGAGGAGCTCCTTCAAGGATCTTTTTATTTGTAAATCAGTGACTTTTCGAGCCGTGCAGCTTTTCCTCAGACTTACAAAGTGATTCATGAGTCGCCATTTTGACTCATGAATCAATCAATATTCTGAATCTGAATCTGAATCTAAATATACAGGTACACATGTGACCCAGCCCAGCTGAAACACATCACAGTCTAATTAGGTAGACAAAAAGAAAAATACAAAAACATGCAATTTTAATCAATTCTAATCTATCTTAATTACAAATATATACATTAGACTGACTGAGGAATTCAGAGTATCCAGTATCTACAGCAGAGGGTTAGGGATGAAATGTGAAGAGAATATTAATAACTACATATTTTTATATATATGCATATATCCTATCAGCTGTGAGAGTCAGTGTGACGACATCAGCATGGCGACTCATGAATCACTTTGTAAGTCTGAGGAAGGGCCGCACGACCCCAAACGTCACTGATTACCAAGTAAAATGTACTTGAAGGAGCTCCTTTTCGTTGTGTGGATCTATCTTTTCAAAGATAACTGTGACAACATTAAAAATGACAATATTTCCAAGAACAAAGTGCAACAATTTGCTGTTAAAACCTCCACCAAGGAGGTTATTTCATGCCAGTGTTTGTTTGTCTGTCTTTCACAATATAACTCAGAAAGTTATGAATGTATTTGATGACATTTTCAGTGAACGTTGGTCATGGCACAAAAGAGAAGTGAGTAAATTTTGGTGGTTCTGAATCTGATCGTGGATCCAGGAGTTTTTTAAAGAATATGTTTACATTGAAAGATAGGGCAGTTTTCCAGATTCATGGCAATAACTCAGCTGACAGTGTTTGAAAAGCATTGAAGCAACAAGAAAAGACTCAAAGGCACACTCTTAAACTATTAAAATGCCTTTATTTTAACGGCATGGTCATATCAACCTTAAAACAAACTTCAACGGGCATCATCAGGAAGTCATGCAAAAGAAAGCTTGATGTCAAAACAGACATCAAAACAGACCTGTTTTTAAGGTCTGCATGACCGTGCCGTTAAAATAAAGGCATTTTAATAGTTAAAGGAGTGTGCATTGGAGTCTTTTCTTTTGCTTCAATGACTCTGTGAATCCAATTCCAAAGAGCACCTCAAAGAAACTCTTTTTGGGGTCCAGGTAGCTCTTCTAGTTGTTTGTGTGAAACTCCTCTTACATGCAATACTAAATGCATTTGTAAATGCAAAAGAAATGTAAGTGAAACATACTAATCACCAACAACTGGAAATGTATCTTAAACTGAAGAAGTAGCTGAAAACAAGTTGAATTCTGTGTTTTGATCATTTTACTTCCTTTTATTACTTGCGTTTGAGTTAAATATCTAAATATTGAATTAAACTGTCTTGTGATTTCTTCTTTTTCCAGGAAAGAAGTTATTGAACTTTTTTCAACTTATTTTAACAAAAAACCCAACAAACAATAGCATTAACACACACATCAAAACAGAGCCTGATATTAAAAAAATAATTCCTAGTCCAGAGTCGGCATTAGCCCGTCGCACATAGAAAAATAATATCAGCTAAGGAAAACATTTCAACACATAATATAGGTTTTTTATGGTAATTAAAATGATAAATATATATTGATTTCACATTACTAAGTCATGAAGCCTTCTTTAGTTTTTTTTCCTGTTGAAGAGATATAAGAAAATTTCTCCAAATGTCGTCAAAAACAGAAAATTTACTCTTAAACATTAAAGTAAGGTCTTCAAGAGGTAGAGAGTTTTACAGACTGAGAGAAGATCTCCAATGATTTGACTCTTGTGTGATTTGCTTGTAGTAATCAGTTAGTAATAATTTCCTTCTTTGCCCTGTTTACTTCACAGTTTTCTGGAAGAAACCCCAAAATCCACAATATTAATTTAATCCTGGTAACACATGAAATGGTATCAATAATGTCTTATGCTATTCGCTCGATTATTAGATGTTCCTTTAATTGAGCCAGCGTGGCCCTCCGGCAGTGAGGACATTAATGTGGCCCCCTCGGTCACCAAAGTTGCCCATCCCTACTTTAGATGTAAAGTTAAGACGGTGTGGTGAAGCATCTGCTTACGCTGCTGTCCTGAGCTCTCATTGGAGCTGCTGGGATGGTCCCGGGCTGGTGCAGGAGGGGCCTGAAGGTGATGTGCTGAGCGTGCTGAAGCATTGGAGGAAGATGATGAAGCAGGAGATGGAAGAGGACTGTGGAGAGAAAGGAGATGTTTTACAGAGTTAGATGGATGGATATATAGATGGATATATTTCAGACATTTGGCGTCACAAATCCACAGGTAACTGACAGCATCCTGTTAGAATGCTTTAACAGAACTAAGCCAATTTGGACGCTGAGTGAACCAATCCATTTAAATCATTTCAGAAACATCCGACCCCGGAGCACATGGTCAGTAAGGCTGTTATTGAAGAGGAGCGGCGTCACCTGCAGCCTGTCTCTATATAAACTCTGATGAAGGGTCAACAGAGGAGGAGGTCCTCTGTGTCTCAGAGGGCCATATACAACGTTTAAGCAGAAAACTGGAACTACAGTTAGAATCATTTAGTGAAATATCAGCAGAGATTTTTAATATCTGATCATCAAAAGTCTCTCATTAGTTCATAATTTAACTTTGCTGAAGCTAGACTGGAGCTGTACTGATAACGATATACTGCTTGATTGATTAAATGATTGGTTGACTGGCTGACTGATTGTTTTATTGAGATAGTCAATTAGAGCCTATTTTTGTTTAAAACCCTTATTTAAGCTCATTTGTTAAGTGAATAATTGTTTCATCTCACTGACAAGGAGACAAGTGGGAGCATCTACTTCTTCTCTGGGTTACTGTCCTAGCAAATGAAAAAAGAATATTCAAAAATAGTTTTCAGTTGCGTTTTTCCTTTTTTTAATATTTTATTTTGACCAAAACTTCCCCTACACCTGTTTCAAAGAAGCTGTTATTCTCAACAGTTCATTATGTTGATATCAACAGTCCTTGGCTCACTCTTGGAGCCTCTACGCTGCCTAAATTAGATGCCACAGTAAGACAGGATTTCTCTTTGCCCTGACAAGGCCCTGTGTTTGGGACTATTTTGTGATGCAATATCCTTCCACCAGCAACGTGCTGCTTTCCTTTCATCAGCTGTTCAGGTCAAAGTGCTGCTGCAGGTCAGTTTGCAGCCACAAAGTTCATGAATCTGCTCCACCAGGTAACTTGTGATCTTTCCTGCTCCTCAGTTTCCACAACAGTTTCTCAATCAATCAGTCAGTCTTGATTTGTGTAGCGCCAGTTCATAACAAGTGTTATCTCAAGGCACTTTACAACAGAGCAGGCTGAGGCCATGCTCTTCATTTTATAGATACACTTATATGCATGTATACAAATACGTATAATAAATATATTTGTATATACACATACATCCAGAGGTGTATCCATCCAGGCAAAATCACATTTGTCTCTGCTGAATATAGACTCAATCAATCGATCTTTATATATATAGCACCATATTTGTTGAATATAAATTTATTTAAGGTGAGGCTCTTGAGATGTGGCATCTCATTTTCAAGAGGGTCCTCATGTCTATGTGGTTGTTAAAGTAGTTACTTTGGATGAAATAGCTATACAACCATGTATAGAGAGATCAATTTAATATTAACTTTGATATACATAATGAACATAATCTGGAGAGGATAGATGTTGATTAATATAACAGTATTTATCTGAACGGCTATTAAATGGGTTTAACTGGTCTAAAATATGAATTTATGTTAAATGATGTGATTTCTGTTGATGGTCCATCCTTCTTCCCCTGTGTGCTTCGGTTCATGAAGATATCCTTTGTCTCCATGACTAACAGCACATCATTGTCACCATATCACTCAGTTTTTGCGAAGTTTGTGTTTGTTGTTCCTTCAGGAGACTGACGACTATCACAGATGAGGAGAGGGAGGCAGCACGTGGCCGGTGGAAGGATATGTAGCCCACATGTCGAATCACAAAATAGTTCCCAATGCAGGAGCTTTGTTGAGAAAATGTGAAACACTGCAAAGAATCTAACTGTAGCACCTAGTCAGGCCAACATAGTTTTTTTTGAGTAGTTTTACCCTAAATATGGGGTCATTCAGGGGCATTCGGTGTCACCGTTGACTGCTACGTATCGCCTAATGTCTGTACCCGGATATCTCTACCTCTGCCAAGGAGGTTATGCTTTTGCTGGCATATGTCTGTTTGTCTGTTGTTTGTTTTTTTTGTTTGTTTGTTAACAAGATTACACAAAAACAGATTTTGGTGGTGATCTAGATAACCACCATTAGCGAACAATGGTTTTTGCTCAATAACTGTCTAACTAATAATGATATCATCATGATTCTGAGTGCTAGGTGTGGGTTTTCAGGGTCATGAAACATATTATGATGGTAACTTTAACACTGAACTATTGCTTATTGATGTAACAGCAACATGTGAGCTACCTTGCCCGAAGTTTGCACTCTTTGAGTGCTTTCAAGTTCCTCAGGGGAAGTGCAAGCAAGTTGCTTTATTGGCAGTTTAATTTCCTAGTGCCCTGGACCTTGAGCAATCCCATGTCAAAAACCTGAACTCTCCAAGTCCAAACAGACCTCCTGTCAGTCCGTGGACACCTGAGGCTTCATTTTGGCCACACAGAGCAAAGATTCAGGCTAAATCCTCCTCCTCCTGCATTGAGATAAAAGAGTTGATTCGTTTCAATGACACACCACCTTTTCCTCCAGTGATCTGTGCCAGAGTTTCTCCTCCATCCTTCTGTTTGTGCCCTTAAACCTCTCAAGGCCTGGTCAATCCAATCACCTCATCCCTCCCTTTTCATAAAGAGCAGATTAGCTTGAGGTTACACATCCTACGTTCTTTCAGTTTCCTCCATGTCAGCATGCCACACAAATCTCTTAATCTCATCCAAGAGCTGTTAGGAGCACAAACACAGTGAATGAGGCATCAGGAGCAGCTCGCCATGTCGACTCGGGTCAGCGGGGGTGCCGCCTCAACATGCTGGTCAGTCACCAATCTCTGAACTTTATGATCAAAAGTTTCAGACTCAGATGTTCATAGATCCACCTGCTGCCTTTTTTTTCAATCTAGACTCTGAATTTCTGCTCAGACAGGGGCTTGGCACCTCTGGTGACCAAGAAAGGGGCTCATAAATATTCAAGTTGAACCTTTGTCAAGCTCCTCTGTCAGACGAAATCTCTTCTTCCCAGTTAAAGCAGTTGTGATTTTTACTTTGACAAAGAAATTGTGGAAGTCAGAATAACAAAACAGAAAATCGACATGTCAACAAAAGATACATCCTTTAAAAATAAAATGTAAAAAATAAAAAGTATCAGATATTCCCCTTATGCTGAGGTTAGACTACAGGATTACACCCTGACCCAACAGTCCCAGGGTTTTGGGTCCCATCAGCCACTAAACTTGGTTGTTTCCTTTGTGTATTTTGTGCCTCCTGGAGTCATTGACCAATAAGAACATGCATGTGTGACGATCACAGATGTTAAGAGAGCGAAGTTCACACCTTGAGAGCAACAAGACAGAAAAAGTTCAGAAAAGCTCTGAAAACAACATCTCTGCCTTTGAGATGAGTTATAAAGGAGCTACCACAAGACTAAACAGCAGAGAAACCTCAGCACCTTCATCAGTTCCAATGAAGTTGGGACGTTGTGTAAACCTAAATAAAAACAGAATACAATGATTAGTTAATCATTTTTGAACCTACATTCAATTAAATGCAATCAGTGACAATATATATAAACTTCAAACTGATAAACTTTTTCTTGTTTTGAGATTTCAGCCTTGCAGATGTCACTTGGATGGCAGCATGTTGCACCAAAACCTGTATGTACCTTTCAGCATTAATGCCGCCTTCACAGATGTGCAAGTTACCCATGCCATGGGTGCTACCCCCTCATACCATCACAGATGCTGGCTTTTGGACTTTCCTCTGATAATAGTCTGGATGGTCGTTTTGCTCTTTAGCCTTCCTCTTTATGTGCAGAGTTTTCTCTGAATCTTTTGATGATATTATGGACTGTAGATGATGAAATCCCTAAATTCCCTGCAATTGTACACTAAGTAACGTTGTTCTTAAACTGTTGGACTATTTGTTTACACAGTTGTGAACCTCGCCCCATCCTTGTGAATGACTGAGCCTTTCTGGGATGCTCCTTTTATACCCAATCATAACACTCACCTGTTTCCAATTAACCTGTTCACCTGTGAAATGTTCCAAACAGGTGTTTTCTGAGCCTTCATCAACTTCAAAAGTCTTCTGTTGCCCCTGTCCCAGCTTTTTTGGAACTCAAAATGAGTGAACATTTGCAAACAGTAAAGTTTGTCATTTTGAAGATTAAACATATTGTCTTTGTAGTGTATTCAATTGAACGTGGGTCGTAAAGGATTTGCAAATAATTTTATTCTGTTCTTCTTTTCGTTAAACTCAACATCCCGACTTTAGGGGAATTGCATTATCTATGCATTATTTACTTCTTTTAAAGGACTAAACAATCAGAAAACCATGAGGATTAATTATATGATCAAAAAAATCATTTTCAATGCCTTAATTTGTCTAAATGCCATAAAGTTCTATATCGCATATTTAATTCAGCATTTATACTATAATTTTAGCTGGTCATATTTACTGATCGGTTTGTTCTACAGATTCTTGGTTTGAGAAACTGTGCAGAGCTGGTTTTGGACAGGGCTCAATCTGATCTCTTCATGGGGCCCAAAATTCCTGGCAGCACTCCTGTAGGGAAACATTGCGCAAGGAGTATGTGGCCCCTGGTCGGACAGTTACTGTCCCCTAATTCAGATTATTAGTCCAAGAAAAGAAGAAGTTCTCAAACATTAGCCGAGGCTCTTGAAAGTGATAATGAGTTTGTTTACTCAGCTGAAGCATTTGATCGACAAATAATTAATGGACAAAAGCAAGAGAGACTTTTTCCTGCAGCTTAAAATGTAAATTTAATATGAACAGTTATTTAAATGTATATGCTAAGATGCTTTTTGCAAACTAAAAATAAAAGCAGGTGTGAAAAAAGGGAACCTCAAATGATCTAAAGACAAAAACAGAAGAAAGAAAAAGATTCTGTCGACGGTGAGATACTAAGAAAAGAAACATCAGAACAAATTATATCTTAAAATGTATATGTGCTTGTTAAATTTTGCCTTATTTTGATTTAATAAAATAAAATTAAGTGTCTTACCTGTGATGCAGTGAAGTAAATATAAATCCAACTCCAGCTTTAAAAGTGTCCTCCCCTGCACACACAGACTAAACTCTGTCCAGCTCTTCCTACATTCAGACGCGTCTTATCTGAACGAACTCCAGAGCAGTGTCCTCAGAGCTGTGGGGACGCCTGTCGCTCTGAGCCAGTGTCAGCTGTCTGCAGCCCATGTGGACAATTAGTGAGTGTTACTTACCAACACCAGAAAAGATCATTAACTACTCCTAATGGCTTTACCTGATCCCATCAGCCCCCTAAAGCCTCCTGATACAGTTTAGAGACAGCTTATGTGACACCGGGACGGCCTGTGTTCTGGAGGTGCTGCTGCAGAATCTGACATTTACCTGTTTATTGTACAGACTTAAGTGACTGACTGTAAACACATTAATAAAGTCATTATCATGATGGGCATGGATGGATTTAATGAAACACATAAAAACAATACAGACAAAAACAAGATCATAAAGTTTTAAACATTTACTTCAATTTGTCTCTGAAAAATGAAAAAACAGGCAGAAAGAACAGAAACTAACATGAAGCTACACCACACTCAGCTCCTTAATAAGTGATGGTTTGCATTTATCATTAATTCCAATGAAGTTGGGACGCTGTGTTAAAATAAATAAAAACAGAATTCAATGATTTTCACATTCTTTTCAAACTATGAGATACAACAAAGGCAAGAAATTGAATGTCCAAACTGATAAACTTCATTTTTCCTTTGCAAATATTCTCTCACTATGAATTTGATGCATTGCAAAATGTTCCAAACAAGCTGGGACAGGGGCTTGTTTACCTGTGTTAAACCACCTTTCCTCTTAACAACACTCATTTAGTGGTTCTTGAACTAACTGTTGAAGCTTTTTAGTTGGAATTCTTTCACATTCTTTCTTGATGTTCGACTTCAGTTGCTCAACAGTCTGTTGACATCATTTGTGCTTCATGATGCTCCACACATTTTCAGTAGGAGACAGTCCAGGTCAGTTTAGTACCTGCACTCTTTCACTCTGAAGCCACGCTGTTATAACACAAGCAGAATGTGTCTTCAGTGTCTCTGAAATAAGCAGGGACATCCCTGTAAAAGATGGATGGCAGCATGTTGCACCTAAACCTGTATGTACCTTTCAGCATTAATGCTGCCTTCACAGATGTGCAAGTTACCCATGCCATGGGCACTAACACCCTCATACCACCAGTGAAGCCACACTGATTTAGCTACTGCAGCTCTTACACAAAGAATGACAGAAATAGACACCAGTCCCATTATTTACAGGGTTAGGTTTTTTTTTGCCTGCCTGAGTGACATCAGTTTGTTTTATGATTTTTCAACCTTTGTTTGGTATGTAGGTGAAGTATTGATGCATTTCTTTTCACCAAAAGGGTAGTACTCAAAGGTTCAAAGAATCAAGAGAGCAGGGACAACATGCAGTACAGGCGTCCTCTATCAGATTCAAACCCAGACCGGTCTAAAGAAGGACAACATCCTAAGGTCACAGGGTAAGTGGACATGTCTACCAGTGTCTACCAGGACACCCCCCACCACCACCACCACAAAAAAAGAGCATATAACTCAGTATGACAAAGAGAAAATGGGCAACCAGATAATTTTAAAGTGTTTGTGGTGTTTCCAGCCAATCAAAAAACAAAATAGATTTGTTGATGTGACTGTTTTTATTTTCTTTTTTTGTTGTTGTTTCTGTGCCTTTAATTTAATTTAACAAAGCATCACAGAAAGGGGCACAATCAATATTTAAAAAAAGAAGGAGAACTTTTGGTCATTAGGGCTCAAAATAGACTAAACCAGAAAAGAGATTAAATCCACAACTTTTTCCTCAGGGGGCACTGACATTGACACATCCATCCATCATCTTCGTGGCACAGAGTTGAAGAGGTGGGTTAATAATAATAATAATAGATTTTATTTATAACGCTCTTTACATTTGAAAACAAGTCTCAAAGTGCACAACAAATCTCAAGGTTTAGACCCTTTGGACCAGTCACCAGCCAATCACAGGGCACGTTGACACCAATATGAAAATTACACAAGGTTCTTGTGCCATAATGAAAGGATAAGTGCTCAGTAAAGAGACCCCAAACCCCATAAGCATCCACATACATTTCTGAAGAGTTACATAACCTGCCCTTCATCGCCACAGCATCACCCCCTTCAACTAACCCAGGCTCCGTACATGCAAGCTCCAGGTAGTGACAATGCTGATGCTATCTACTCTACCACATGAACTCTCCAACCCCACAACACAGACTGATGGGACCTCACGTCATAGGTGTTTCATCCATTTAGCCCCCGGGACACCTTTAAGAGGCTCGACAGTGAATCCTGACATCCCAGAGCCCACCTCCCTCTCCGAGGTAACTCTCACTGCCCACCATGCTAGAATAATTTCTACTTTATCTTACCCACCCTACAGCATGGACATACAAGCCTGAAGAGTGCAGTCACCTTCAACAGACTCAGGCTTAATGAGAATTTAGACAATTAAAGTAGAAAAAGGGTATGTTTTAAAGCTTTTTGCTGGGTTTTGCAGAACTATACAATTGTATTAAAACATTTACTAAGAGTTAAGTATAAATTTTTTTTTAAAGAACAGAAAAACAAAGTGGTCACTGAAGTATTGCTGCATATCTGAACAACTTCTATAAAACTAAAGCAGCCACAATAAAAATAATTAAATAGATAAGTTAAAATTTAGGACTAGGACAGGAGTAGACAATTATAAAGAGAGCTAAGGGAAACACAGGATAGGTAATAGTAGAAAACGGGTCATTTTTACTGGTTGGTCTGATTATTTATCTAATTATCATTGTCTTCAAGTTTCTACTTTAAGAGTTTTCAAATACTCTTGATTTTTCTGTTGGATGGACTGACATGCACAGGACATAAAATTTCTTCTTGATTTTAAGTATAAATTTAAGAAAAAACAAAATTTAATCAACAGTCTTGCACATTAATCTGTCTCTGATACATGACTGCAAAGTTAACTTTACAAACCTAAGGCAGCATGCTTATAACATTTAAATTAGCATTTTGTTTCCTGTCATTACTATGGATTTTTTTTTTTTTTTTTTTGCATTTTTCAGTCCCATCAGAAGCGAGCCACTCCTCAAACTGTCCAATCTGGCTGGAGCTGGTTGTCCTGAGCAGCCCCAGACAAATTAGGCTACCCTTCAATTGGATCCCATTAAGCAAAACATAAGTCGGTGATTGGATGAGGCTTTGTGAAGACGTGTTCTCCTTGATTAGCTAATTCCATTCTCACTAACCATCCCAATCCTGTTAGTATGGGCAGGGTTAAAGCTGCTGCTCCGTCAAGGAACGAGCCTCACCCGGCCTGAACCATTACCCTCAACGAGCAACAGCCTGCACCGTGCCAAGAACAGAAAATGTAAGCTAAAGGAAGAAAATGATGACATATTTCATATGTTTTGAGGCGGCCACACGTTATTTTTCATTTATCTGGTGAGCACAGTCCTGGATTTAATAACTGTGTGAACTGATGCAGATATTACACCCTCATGGAATTAGTCAGAATCAAAAATACTTTATTAACCCCCAAGGGGAAATGTGGTTGTTTAAGTTGCTGTTATACGTATCATAGTAGCAGGAATATCAAATAAACACATTAAAATAGATAAGAGGGAAAAAAATGAAGTAAAAATTTAAATAAGCAGGTTGCAACATGCAGAATCTTTAAGCTACATCAACTTTCTTATGAAGAAAAAAATAAAATAAAATCATAATAATAATATGAATATCTGGAGGTGTAATGATGATGAAGCTTCTGCAGCACTTTTAAGATCTCATAGTCCGTTTCTTTAGGTTTTTTATGCCCTCTAGTTTGCTTCACAGACTTCCTCTGGGTGATAGAGCACTTCTATGAACTTGACAAAAAGTCTGCAGCATCAGGACTTCTCCTCCTGTTTACTCTTACCCATTTAGCCCTACCAGTGTGACATCATACTGTTGTTGCATGAGCAGTCTAAGGCCCTGTTCACCGGAGAGGAAAACGTTTTCTTTTTAGTTCTCATGTTCTTATGTCAAAT
The DNA here is from genome assembly GCA_037902135.1 of Cetoscarus ocellatus. Taxonomy (NCBI): domain Eukaryota; kingdom Metazoa; phylum Chordata; class Actinopteri; order Labriformes; family Labridae; genus Cetoscarus; species Cetoscarus ocellatus. The sequence goes on along the minus strand of JBAMNC010001626.1, from coordinate 704,801 downwards.
ACGCCGTTGTTTCAGTAAATGTGTCCGTCCACATGAAAACACTAAGAACACTGCATTACATATGTCAGGCCTGCAGGTGGCGCTGTAATGCTGCTGCAAACATACATCAAAACCAGAGAAGAAGACATGGAGCAGAAATGTAAACAAACATGGTGTCTGCTGTTCTCAGTGTCCACTTCTTGCTCTTCTGCAGCACGAACGCGACACCGTATTCAGACTTTGTTTCACACAATCGTTTTAAGGGAGGGGTGGGGCTATGATGTCATCATTTCTGAAACTGTCCATATTCGTTGTCCACACAGGTGCGAAAGCCCTGATTTCATTTAGCAGATCAATCATCACAGAGTAAACCGGTTGACCAATCAGAGCGGGCTAGAACCCACATGGGGAAGTGAGCTCTGAAGAGACAGGATCTCTAACAGAACATTCCAGACTGAGAGAGAATACAGGAGGATCAGGGCTGGAAATCAGAAGTTTCTTTTGAACATCAGTGATTATGAACAGACTCTTGTGGTCATTGAAACCTGAGCTAAGGTGAAATATGAGCTCCTTGTTTTTTCATTATTAATCCATAAGAAAACTCAGGGTTGCTGGTTTGATCCCCGTGTCAGTCAGGCCTTTCTGTGTGGAGTTTGCATGTTCTCCCTGTGCATGTATGGGTTCTCTCCAGGCACTCCAGCTGCCTCTCGCAGACCAAAAACATGCTCATTAGGTTCATTGATGACTCCAAATTGCTCTTAGATATAAGTGTGAGTGTGAATGGTTGTCTGTCTCTCTATGTGGTCCTGTGATTGGCTGGCCACCGGTTCAGTGTGTAATATAGTCGCCTAATGTTGGCTGGGATAGGCTCCAGCCCCCTGCGACCCTGAAAGGGATGAGCAGTTAGATATTGGATGGATTACTTTTGAAGAGTTTATGGAGAGGAAAGCATGGTGAACTAGAAAAACACTCAGAGAGCGCAGACCTCCACCGAGCAGCTCAGTCCAGCAGTGGCTTTTCCACAACCCCTGTGAAAGATCTGGATCACCAGAACCAGAATAGTGCCAGGATCCAGACCAAACTCAGCACATACATGGAGGCAGTTTTCCTGTGTGAACACAACAAGTTTTGGGAACATCACTTAATATTTTGATTTTATATGAATGTTGTCAATGGGATTTCCCATTATAAAGTTCAATGTTTTTTTGTGGCATCAGTCTGCATCAGATCCAGCTGAAATTTACCTTAATGATAGAGACATGGACTCCATATTATCCTGTAAAACTGGAAGCGAATCCATTAAAAATGGCATAGATATGATTTTTTAAAATTTCACACAATGCTAACTTACTGGGTTTTGGAATTTTTCGCATCCAGAGAAATATATGAATCACCACCAAAATCTAAACATTACTAAGTTGGGCCATTACCAACATCTCCTGAAAGTTTCAGCAAAATCTTTGCAATAGTTTTTGTGCAATCTTGCTAAAAAAAAAACAAGCAAACGAAAAAACACCAGCAAAAATGTAATTTCCTTGGCTGAGGTAAAAAGGAGACCCAGAGCAAATAAGTGGGTCAAGAAGAGTCAAAAAAAGGGAAATCAGTTTTGATTTTGGGGGTATAAGATGGTCAAAAAATAAAGTTTAGACAAATGTGTTGTTATCAGGAATTAAACTCGTGATTGTAAATGCCTTTATTACCTCCGCCAAGGAGGTTATGTTTTTGCCGGCGTTTATCTGTCTGTTTGTCTGTTTGTTTGTGTTCAAAATAACTTGAAAAGTTCTGAACGGATTTGGATGAAATTTTCAGGAATAGTTGGAAATGGGATATGGAAGAACTGATTAAATTTTGGGACTGATCGGGATCACCTTGGCGGGCTCTCTGAGTGCTTTTCTAGTGTTTCATATATGATGTTTTTCAGAATCATTACTTGGTTTGTCCACTAGAGGGCGCTGTCAGCCTCCTTATCCTGATGGTAAATGTTCAGATCATGAAGCAGACAAATGTAACAGCCTGTGTATCAGCCTCAGTATTCGGTGTGATGTTTTTTCTTTTGCAGAATATAATACTTGAAAATTAAGATATCCCCCTCATGGAGGATTCTATGTTTGCACTTTGATTCTGTAGAAGTCTCACAAACACAAGCTCATTTATAGTTTTGGATGATATTGGATTTTAACTTTATTGTTTCTTTAATAACACAGAGGAAAGTTCACAAAACATGTCTGCTGAGCCTCACTCAAAATTAACCACGTGAGCAGCTATGTTATGTCTTTTATGTATATTTTGATCGTTAAATGCAGCTCTCATGCGACCCCTTATGACCCCTTCACCTTCAGGGCTCATTCATTCTTGAAACATCCCTCAGAGATGTTGCTCTCCATGACAGCAACACAGCTGCTGAACTTCCATGATGAGAATCTCCTGTTCCACCACATCCCAAAGGTGCTCTACTGTACTGAGAACTTGTGGCTGTGGAGGTTACTGAAGTACTGAGAACTCAGTGTCATGTTGGAGACACCAGGTTGAGATGATTTGAGTTTCGGAGTGTTATCCTGCTGAAGTATCATCATAATTAATACTGTTTGCACTAATTATGATTTTATATCTCCTCATTTTGACCTTTTTTTGCATTAAAAGGACCCCCCCATAATTACTTCTTATCTGATAACGACAACTTTTTTCCTCATGATTTGACTACATAGCTCATAATTAGTCTTTCTCTAAATTTTGACTTGGTTGAATAACTTCTATGTTGTGATTATGACTTTGCATCTCATAATTTATTACATTTATTCCATAATTTAATCTTTTTAATATCATGATTATGACTTTAGAGCTCATAATTTTGACTTTCATCTCATAATTTAACTTCATGTCATATTTATGACTTTCCATGCCCTAATTTCATTTTTTATTTCATACTTAGAACTTTTGATTCCATAATTTACCCTTTATATCCCACAATTTTTACTTTTTCCTAACAGTTTTGGCTATTTGTTTCAATATAATGACTGTTCATCCCATTATTTTGTCTTATTTATATCTCATAAGTATGACTGTAGATCTCATAATTTTTGCATTTAATCTCATTTTTTTACTTTTTGTCATGATGATGACTTTCCATGCCCTAATTTCGATTTTCTTTGTTGTCTGACTTAGAATTTTTAATCCTGCAATTTTTACTTTTCATCTCACAATTTTTACATTTTCCTCACAATTTTGGCTTGGTTTCCTCAACACTATAACTTTTTATCTCATAATTATTACTATAGATCTCCCAATTTTGATTTTTATTCTATAATTTTAACTTTAGGTCATAATTATGACTTTTCATGCCCCAATTTCGATTTCTTATTTCATTCTTAGAATGTTAAATCCCATAATTTCAACTTTTTTATCTCACAATTGTGACAGTTTCCTCACATCTTCTCTTTTTTCTCAATATTATGACTTTTTGCTTTATAATTTTGTCTTATCTCATAATGATGACTGTATATCTTAATTGTTTTTGCATTTAATCTCATATTTTTATCTTTATATCCTAATTTCGACTTTTTTGTTTCATACATAGAACTTTTTATCTCATATTTTGACTTTATGTCCCCATTTCAATTTTTTATTTTCATACTTAGAATTTTTTATCTTTCAATTTATAACTTTTTATCTTACAATTCTGACATTTTCCTCACAACTTCGGCTTTTATTTCTCAAATATATTACTTTTTATCTTATAATTTTCTCTTTCTAAATCAAATTTATGACTTTAGATCTCATAACTGTTTGCATTTAACATCATATTTTTACCTAAATGTCAGAATTTACTTTTTATGTCCTAATTTCGACTTTTTATTTCATTCTTAGAACTTGTTATCTCATTTTTTTTTTCTTCTTCATTTTTATGACTTTTTATGTCATAATTATATGTAAAGAATATCATATTTTTCCGAACACGGATTATTTTTGTTAATTGTCTAAATCGTTCCTTCGGTCCAATCGTCCCTCAGTTACCAGGTCCAGCTCGTGCAGCCGCGGGCCCGCTCGCGCTGTGTGACAGACGCGCTCGAGCTTCATCTTGTAAACTGTGAAGTCATGGAGCTCCTTGAAGACGGATGACGCCCCCATTACCGCAAATTGGCCAATCGGAGCTGAGAGGCAGAGTTGTCCTCCTGGCCGCCATTAAAGAATTCAATCCATGAACTGAAATAATGGAAATCTGCAGGACCCATGGATCAGCCTCGGAGCTCTAACCGGTGATCGACCCGCTTCGATCCGCTTTCTGTCCGTGTAAAGGGCCGTGTTAGCATGACGGAGCTCCGCGGTGGTTTTCTGGAAAAGGAGGGCGGCGGAGCTGATTGTTTTATTTAGCTCGCAGGCTAGCGCTGGAGCTCTGGTATGTTAGCTTTTGTGCTAGCAGGCTAGCAGAGATCAGGGGGAGGGGAGAGTTCCTCCGCTTTGAAATTGTTTCAGATCGGCTAGCTGGTGTTAGCATTAGCACAGCAGGGACTAAGCTTTCGGGGTGAAGTTTTTTTTAGTGTTGGAGCTCGTTTTTCCACTGCGCACCTAACTTTTCTTTTGTTTGGTTAGCCTTTCGTGTATCCAGGTCATGTTAACGTAAGCTAAGAAGTGTTGAGGTGATGTAGCAGCCAGCTTGCGGCTAACAGATCAGACAATACATTTCAAACAGGATTGATGAATCGACAGTGGACGCTATCTGTCTAACGTTAGCTTAGCATCAGGCTAGCGGTGGCTAGCGCCGGGTAGCAAGTTGCTTTAACGGGATAATTACACCCGAACATCGCGTCGCCAGTGAGTTAAGAAGATCATCTCCAGCCCCCGATGGTGATTGAGACAATGGACTTCTACGTGACGACCACGCAGTGAAAGGATGAGTTCGTGCTTTGTACCAAACGGGGCCAGTTTGGAGGATTGCCACTCCAACCTCTTCTGCCTGGTAAGACTTGAAGCTAGCGGTTAGCTCCGATACCACCGAGAGGCCAGAAAGCCATTTTGGCTAATCAGGCAACAAGCTTTGTAACGTCAGATGCAGACTGGCGTGAAGGCATCGGGGCCTGCAACTTGCAGAATCGTGATCGAGCTAACTTTCATAACAGGGACGGCTCTCCCTGCGGAGCTGCTGTCTTTAGCACTTATTAAGATTAATTCTGCATTTGCACGAAATCATAAGTCCTGCTGCTGAGATCAGTGTCCTGCACGTCTGTGCCCCTGCCTCCCAGCAAAGTCTGTTTACACTCCGGTGTGGTCTTTCTCTAAACAGGCTGAAGCCTTTATGGACATTAGGTTTAATGGTTAAATTCTTTATTTGAGGCTGCCTCTGCAGTGCTGACCCAATTTACTTGATTTATAACGTATTAACTTCTTGTTCTAGCTTATATTCTGCTGCTTCATGATCTTAATAATCAGCTGCAATAACACATAAGTTTTCCAGTTTGGGATCAATTAAATACGTTTTTATCGGGGATGCACAGTATTTGATTTGGTAGTATTTTAGAATTTCTTGAATCCAATATCAACACCAAAAGTTGTGATATATGATAGACAATCCTTGGCATACCTGCTGATACTTACACTAATATATACACAATTTATATTAACAGGTAAATCAGGTCTCAGCTAGGGTTGGGAATTACTGTGCAGTACATCACTGGATGTGAGATGCAACACATGGTGCATGGATGCATCTATAAAAAATATTAAAAATTGAATCTTGCATAATAACAATGTAACTATAAATCATTTATTGCAGTTTTGCAGTATCTCTGCGTCATGATTATTTTGATATTACAGACTGTGTTGCACTGCCGCACAGTCATTACAGTCCACAGTAGAGACTTGATATTATTGGAAAATTAGAATAAAATAGTTTTTTTATTGTCACTATATCATCACTTGTTAGGCACCAGAATTTGTACAGTGAAACATAATTTGGCATCCCCGGGGGCAGCAAAGAACACAAAAAAGAAATAAAAATATTATGAAATAGAGAAAAAATAAAAATAAAATAGAAACAAGTTATAACTAGACAGACTATAGCTAAAAATGTTAAACATATTTTTTTATTCTATTCTATTCTAAATTGTGTGAATATTTGTGTTGCATGATATTACCAGTACAACACTGGTATCAGCATATATTGGCCTGAAAGGTGAATATCGGTATTGGCAGAACACACAAGGCAAGATTGTATTGGAATGTTATGTAAAGGATGCACAATATTAGATTTTGCCGATACTGATATGCCGATATTTCCAAACTCCTGATCACTGGTACTGATATTTTCTGTCAAGAGATGTTAAACAACAAAAACAACATTGAAGTCTTGAAAAAATGTAACTCAAGATTTTAACCAGCATTATAGTACATTTATATATTTTGACTGTAAATGTCAGCAAGAATGACAATATCCACCTCTCGAAATATTAAACTGTAAGGTCAGAATGTGCTGACACTGATAATATCATATATCCCCAATTTTTTGCTGATTTTCAAATGCTGAAATTTCCTAACTCATTATCGCCAGTACTGATATTTTTGGAGCACAAAGTCTTTACTTAATGAAACTGGACTTGTTGCTTTCAATATGATATTCAGCCTGTGCAGATGTAAACAACAAAAACAATATTTGCAAAAACTGAAACTCTTGATATGTAATGCACTCACACAGTGGGAATAAGTTGCAGATTGTTTGTGTATTTTGTCGATATTACAGCTGATACATGGGACATATATGGCTAATATGTGTTGCCGGTATATCTGCACAATTTTTAATATCTGCAGATCTTGATATTCAACTTTTCAGATCAATATCTGTTGATACAAGTATCATACCGATAATACTGTGCAACCCTAATATACACTCATCTTATTTTGAGATTAACATCAAGTCACTGGCAGGATTATTACAGGATATTATATTATATCTAACTAGGGAGAACGATACAATGGCACTAGTACAACAATTTTTAAACTTAATTATTTATACAGAAATTTGATTTAATTGTCACAGAATCTCACTGAGACGGAGATGAAACCATGCTCATATTTTTTTTTTATTAAATCAAGCAAAGTTTTACAACTATAAAAACACATTGGTGTTAAAACACACTTTAAAAAGATTTAAAAGAATTACATGAAAGAGTACTGGACAGACATTATCAGCTATTATATGTATACCTGTAAACATAGTGCCATATAGTTTTAAATTAAATATTTCATATCAGTAATTAGATTCCCCCTGTCAGCTCAATGATTTATCACATCATCAGTATTTTATACCACTTATTGTCTCTGTCATACTGGAATTAGCCTGTTCCTGTCGTGGTGACAGTCTGTTTATGTAAGACATAGATATGAAACAATAAATAAACTATTGATCGTCTATTAAATGGTGGTTTATTTTTAAATGTGGACTCTCAGAACATTCAGGCATTACACTGATATAACAGATATGTGGAATGTACTATTAGTCAACATGTATGGCTAATAAATCTGCTGATAACTTAGGAAGACATTTTCATATCTGTCAATATGAATAATCAGCTTTTTAAACAACTATGTGTTAGTACCATATAGTACCATACAGAGCAACATTTGAGATGTAGATACCTCATACACTAAATGTCACTTTATTTATTTTATGTACAAATGAAAAACAATACACAACCCTCGACATTCAGTAATAGAAAAATAAAAAATATTTATATGTAAAATTGATGCTAAATACTAACTAAAGTATTGATTTTACCTGTATATTATCTCTCTTTTTTCTGTAAAATATATAATAACAGAGTGAGCTCTGCAGAACACCCAAAAAAATGGGCAACGAGTTAGCTTATCACACCGCTGTAGTAGTATAAGCAGCAGTTGTAGCTACAGCTACCAGCTAACCAGGCTGAAAACAAACTAAATAATAATGTTCTGATCCCACAGAGTCACTTTCTGTGAAAATGTCAACATTTGAACATCACTCTCGTCTCTACAGCAGATCATCACAGGACTCAACAACATAGACTGATTGAAAAACTGGTTTAGTTCAGAGTTTATTCCAAGCAGGAAGATTTATCCTTTAGTAAAACTTATTAAAACTGCTCTCTGCTTTTCTGCATCACTGACTGTTCCTCTGTGGAAATATTTAAAGGTGTTATATTGTCTTAAAGCAACCAAGCTGTAGGTGTGAAAACCACCTTAAACTTAGTTTACGATTAACTCGTTCACTTAAACAAACTAAATGCCAATGTGTTTGACCTGAAAATCAAAAGAAAATATAAGCAGTAATTTACATATCAGCTGATTCTGATATCAGGCAGATATTTGATTTGATTTAATAAGTTTATTTCAAACATATAACAAAAGGCAAAATAACAGTACAGACAGAAAAAAGAAAATTATGACTTGGATAAATTTTACATGACGGAAAAGGAGTGAATTTATAACATCAATTTATAACTATTTAGCTTCCTAACATATAAACACAAACTTTAAATAAATATAAGGATGATAAGCATCAGTTTAACCCAGGATGGTAATGGCAGAGTCTAGAAAAATATGGATATATTGTCTTGTTTTGTAATGTCTTGTTTCTGTGTGTGCGTAGGGGTGTATCATTTGTATAGAAATTTAGTGTTACATATAGGGGAAATAGTTTGTGTACATTTGAATAAAAGTAGCTTATAATATATTTTAGTCAATATATTATAAAGACCAGTTGCTCCTGAATAGATGTTGAATATTGCAAGTATTGTAAATATAACTTGAGTGTAGTACTTGGCAATAAAAGGGGTAGGATTAAATAAGTTTATACTTCTTCCTACTCCTTTTTGAGCATGTAAACTTGCTGCACAAGCAAGATATTGTCAACAGTTTACCCTTTATTTAATTTTTTGTTTGATATATGCATATATTTTTTATGGTGACCAACCGTGTTTGTTTTCTACATGATTTTGAAATAAAGCGTTCAGTTCAATTTCAATATAAATGTGATTAGTTTTTCAATCTAGTTTTATCTATCCCTTAGTTCTCCATCTAAAAGTTAGTCATAACGATTTTAATACACTGAACTAAGTAACATGATGGTAACAGGATTGTTAAACACATACCAAACATCTGAATTATCGCACATTAGAAGGTGATACTGAAAGTCATGCCACATTTTAAATAATGACCTCGATTTTAAATATTATGGGGTCATCACTGGTTAATAACTGCTGAGTAAATCATTTCACGACAGTTTTCAGTCTTGCTCGTGGAGTCACATGTTTCAGGGGTTGCACAATCATGATGTCAGCAAACCTCATTCTCAACTTTTTCCATTTAAACTGATTTTCATGTGTGACAGAGGAAGCAGCCTGTAACATCTCATCACCGTGTGTTTGTGGGCTGAAAAAGAAACACAGAGTTATGCAATCAACAACAAATCATTGTCTTAATGCTGCGCTGCATTGCTGCCTGCTAACTCTCCTCTCTCTCCTTTTCAGGCTGATTTGACCGGAATAAAATGGCGGCGATTCGTGTGGCAAGGACCCACGTCTTCGCCCATCCTGTTCCCAGTGACCGAGGAGGACCCTATCCTGTGTAGTTTCAGCCGATGTCTGGCAGCAGACGTGCTGAGTGTGTGGAGACGGCACCACACCCCAGGTCGTAGGGAGCTCTGGCTCTTCTGGTGGGGGGACGACCCCAGTTTTGCCGAGCTTATCCACAATGAGCTTTCCAGTAAGTGGGAGCAGACAGCTTGTTTTCAAAAGGCTAACTAGAAAAACACTCAGAGAATGCAGACCTCAGTTCTGGCAGTGGTTTTTCCACAACCTCTGTAAAAGATACAGTTCTGGATCACCAGATCCAGATTAGTGCCTGGATCTGGACCGAATTCAGCACATACATGGAGGTTGTTATCCTGTATGAACACAACAAGTTTTGGAAACATAACTTAATGTGTTGATTTTTTATGAATTATTGAATGTCGCCAATGGGACTTCCCATTATAAAGTTCAGTGTTTTTCTGTGACATCAATCTGGATCGGATCCAGATGAAATTTACTGTAATGATAGAAACATGGACCCTATATTATCCTGTTAGGGTGGAAGTGAATCTGTTAAAAATGGCAGAGATACGTTTTTTTTTTTTTTTTTAATTCCACCCAATGTTAACCTATGGGATTTTTTTAAAGTTCAGGATTTTTTTGCATCCAGACAAAATGCACCACCAAAATCTGATCATTTCTAAGTCCAGCCTTTACTCCTGAAAATCTCAGCAAAATCTGTCCAGTCGTTTTGGCGTAATCTTGCTAACAATGAAGCAAACATACGCTGGCAAAAACACAACCTCCTTGGCGGAGGTAAAAATGATAATTTACAGGCAATGTTCACACTGGTGAGGAAGCTGATCTCTGAGTTTGAGCGAGTGTAGTTTTACATTACCCAGAAATAACTCGAAACATGCAGTAAAATAAGGCCCCTGTGCTGTGATTTGCATTACCAGTCTGAGTGTAAAGAAATTGAGGCTTGTGATGGCTCGTGTTTTTCACAGATGTGGTCTTGTGCCGCCGAGCTGACAGAAAGTTGCAGCTAAACTGGCTCATTCGTTGAGAGCATTCAAGTTTCTACTTGTTTAGTGTTTGATCACAATGCCAGTTACTGAGAATTGTGGCAAATAAAGCTCTAAAGCAGTCCTAATGAGCCCCAGTCTGATGATAATATGTTGTGATAACGGAAGCAGATCGGTCAAAATATCTTTTAAGGTCCGTAAAGCCTTTTGGAATCTGCTGGCTTTCCACCGCAGATTGTTTGGTAGCGCAAGAGCAAGCAGTTGTGCTTCACATTTACTGGACGGAGTCTTAATTTTCTATGTCAGGTGTGTTTATATCTGTGAGAAAATGTCTCTGACGGCTGCCACACCTCTCCTGTCTCAGGCACTCGAGTGTTTTTTGGCTGCAACACAGAAAAGTTAATACAGAGCCTGGGAGCAACTTAGTCATGGATTGCATTCAAAGTGCAGAGAAAGGTTAAGCTTGAATTGGGAAATTTTCATTGACTTAGTGATTCGTCAAAACACTGCTGATCCAAAAACATTGAAATAATCCAGGTGTGGGTCACACCAGCAGAGGTGGCCTAGTTTGAGCTTATTTTGATTTTACAAATGTTTGAGGTGTTGGACCACTGGAGATAGTTCCAACGTAGACATAAGTTGTCATTTTGCACCTCGTAGGTCCTCCTTAAAACTTGATTCCTATAGTCTTTCATTGATAACAGTGAGGAGGAGCAGAGACTGTTTGGTGTCTCTGTGATAGAAAACATCCCTCAGAAATATTTGAGGACTTTTTTGTTCTCACTTTTCAGTTTTCCGTGAGCAGGAATAAGTTCAGCCATTAAGCATAAAAGCATGGTTAAATAATCTCAAGTTGTCTACGATTTCACTGCATGTTATCACCATCGTACCATATCTTTGGACAAAGGCTGAACACTTTAGTCAACTCCTTCTAAGAATATTCTGACAGCATTCATGTACATTTTTGTCTGCATTTAAAAAAAAAAAGTTAAAAAAATGCTTTAAAGTCATTTGACAAATGAATTAAAAAGATTTTATCTGCAATAATATTTAGCTCAGTTTGAACATTACACTTTACTGGTTAAGACAAACATTAACTCTCTGTGGTGCAGCCAAACTTGACCTAGGGTTGGGCAATATATCGATTGAATCAATCAAAAATGTAAAACCGAGATTTTTTCTTGACTTATTCCAGTTGTAAGTTGTTGCAATGCTTTAAAATGTAAATACTGACAATTTACTGTCAGCTTTTGAACAAGCACATATTTAGTGTAGTATTTGTTTTTTGAATGAGATTAAATATTGATCACAGAGTTTCATGTTAATATGCTGTGAAAATAGATCAGCTTTCAGTGTTTGTGTAGACAAATTACATAATCAGCATTTTATGACATGCTCTTTAACCTTAAGAGGGAAATTCTGAGTGATTTAGGAATATATTTTGACAAAAGTTGATTGAAATCATATGATTTGATGAATCGAGTGTTGTTGAAAATAAATCAGTGATTTTATTTTTAGGCCATATCTTCCAGCCCGAACTTCACACCAAAACTTGAGGCAGAACTTACCGAGGAGAGGATTTCACCTGCAGAACTCTGGCATTAGTTTATCCTCTCTTTAACAGTGAGGTTCAGGCACTGGGGTTAATAAACTCTAATAATCGGTACAACAAATGGGACACTGAAGACATAATAATGTTTTTAACAAAGGCTTCTCCTACGAAGTTTGTGGAGCACTTCAAGGTTCACAGTAAGCCAAAGCCAGTTGTCATAGAGATGGAGAGGTTTGTCAGTCACCGGTTACACAGTTTAACACATCTGTCTGGTTTCAGGTGAGGAGGACGGCGAGTGGGAGAGCGGCCTGTCCTACGAGTGCCGAACGCTCCTCTTCAAGGCCATCCACAACCTGCTGGAGCGCTGTCTCATGAACCGTGGCTTCGTTCGCATCGGCAAGTGGTTTGTTAAGCCATACCAGAAGGAAGAGAAGACCATAAATAAAAGGTAGGTCCTGTTCTGTAAACTTTGATCAAGTAAGTTATTGTGTAGTTAAAGCAACATGTGAATGCTGTGAGCTGCTTTTTCTCTTTTTATCTAGATTTCACTCACACTAGGTCTGATTTTGTTGTGTCAGCTCTTGTGAATGAATCACTTCCAACTCTTTACAGTAAAAACCTCTCAGTGAAGGAGAGCTGAAAAGGCTCAGAGGGCAGGAACAGAAAGAAAAGTGTAGTCAGCTAAATTTTGAGTGAAAATGCTTCACAGGGTTCATTCTTGTCCTCAGAAGTCTTTGGAAGATCTTGAGTTATGATCAGAGACTTCTTAGATTTACAGTTAAGTTTTTGCATGTTTTAAATTGGCAGTTTGTGCACTCAAGGCTTTTGAACAAATGTCTCACTCTTGCTGAACATAAATAACAAAGAATATGAGAGCAACCAGGTTTATTTAAATGTAGAGACAGTGCGAGCTTTTTGTGTTTGTGGTAAACCAGCTGCCCACAGAGAAACACAAAGCCAGTGTAGTACTGTCTGTTGTCTGCAGTCATATGAAGTTTGGCTGTGATGATGAAGGTGTGCAAACTTTGGAGATCACATTTGTAACTGCAGTGTCAGACTAAAAAGGTGTTTGTTGTATTGCATGTTGCTGAAATGTCAGACTTGGGTCAAATATCTCCATTGCCATGCTCAATTTTGGTCATTTTCATGTGTGGAAATTATATTAAAAGTAATATTGCTACTGAAGATTTAGTGTCCTGCTGTTTATAACCTGCAGAAGTAGCAATGGACACTCTCAGGATTTGTCTGTTATTTCTGAAAAAGAATCTTTTCCTCCTCCATTTTCAGAAATAATCCTGTCCACACATGCGTGACGATTTTTGCAAAACATCATCTTCCACACAAAAATGCATGAACTCAGTGTGTTTGACCGTGCAATGTCTGTGATATGTTCCTTTTCTCCTCATTTCTATCCTGAAGCAGTTCTGTTTTCATATCTATTCACACCACAACTCTGGCTGGTGTTACAGTTTAACTTGAGGCTGTGTTAACTGGTGATTGCAATCACATTTCGTGGATAATTCTTTGTTTGCATTTCAGTTCTGGACGTATCTGATCACATTGATTAAATCATTTTATTAAAATGTTTCTTGGGTTGTCTTGTTGGCTTCAACAACTGCTGCAACCACTGCAAAAGTGGTCATGGGTCAGCAGTCAACATGGTCACTTGTGAAACGATAACACCAGGTCTCGTCCTAAATGCAGCATCAGTTGTGAAGAGGTGACAAAAAGTATGAGTTGGCTTGTAAATGGTCCAGAACAGCAGGAGTTTAGTAACATGCTGCAGCACGTGCAGACAACAGTGAGAAGGTTGCATAGTGTGACCCTGAGGAGAGGTTGGTGCAGATTTAGAGGTTTAGGGCCCAAAATGGCATTTTCCCCGTCCACACGAAGACACCCTAAATGGAGATTCAGTGACCACACCTCAACTGTGGTTGAGAGAACGCTCCTTGCTAATCCTGGTTTTCAGTAAAATAAAAAAACAATTATAACAAGTGGGAGGGTGGAGAGGTCTTACTCCATTTCTCCTCGCATCAGGAAAAAAACCCATTAAAGTGTGTTTTGCTGTGTTCTGTTTACATTGGAACTGGGAAGAGGGGAGTGGAAATGACGTCATATCCGAGTTATCAGTGTTCGTGTTACAAAGTCGGAAGAATACTCACCAATCCATCAGGCTGTTGTTAGCCTTTGTTAGCGCCCTGCGTTGTTGTTTAGACATACCACGAGAAGAATGTAAATAACACTATAGCTGCATTTCTATATATAAACATCAAACAATGCTGTGTATACGGCTGATTTAGTGCGACAAACACCAGTCAGAATGCTAATAAATGGAATATTACAGGAGTTTAATAACTGTTTACACCTTGGGCATCCATCTCTGATTGTCAGCTTGGGGGTGGTGAGGATACTCTGACTTCCCAGTAGGAAATTTTGGCCCCAGATGAAATTTCCCATTCGAAACACAGAAATACCGACTTCCCAATACAACTGGAACACAGCATAAGTTTACACAAACCCAAACAGGAGTGTATATCGTGTTAATGTTTTCTTATAACAGTCATAATCAATTCACAGAGATTACAGGTTTTACATATTCTGTCCATTCTGACCAAATCCTGAAAAAAGATTCCTTTTGACCCTTGAAAGAAAATGAAACTCCTCCAGAACGTAAATATCCTGTACAATATCAATCCATTCTTCAACTGTGGCCGCTTCATCCTTTCACTATTTTCTAGTGATAGTCTTTTTGCTTGCTTCCAAAAGCATTGACAGCAGTTTTTTCTAAATGTAGTATCTAAATATCTTCATCATGGCAGGAGTTTTCCACAATACACATTTGTTTTTATTGTTTTTTTATTGTTTAGGTCTTTATTTCATTCTGTTGGTATAAACATTCAATACAAACAAAGAAAAATCTCAAACATTTGAATGAAAAGGAGCAGAATGGAGAAAAATCTTGAAGAGTCGGCCCCTTTCTCACAAGATATTAATTAACTAAACACATAATACAAATAAACAAGAGCTGCAGGCCAACATGCCTTTTTACAGTTCCTTATTTCTTATTATCAAAAACAACCAACAAAACCAACAAAAAGGTCCACATGTTAACTCATATTTTTCCACAAAACAAACATAGAAAAACTTAGATTAACACATTTCCCTGTATTTACTCAACATGCTGGCTGTGATGCTTTTTTTGAAGACAAAATTTGATTGAGCTTCTCTAGTTTCTTTGTTCAGATTGTACCATAAACTGTTTCCTCTCACTGTAAAGCCTGGCTCACACTACAGGGTTCTCGGCCCGATTTAACCCAGATTCAGCCCTCCCGACAATCGGGGAAGAAATCTGGTTGGGGACCAAAATCGGCCCCGACGTTCGACCAAGATTATCTTCTAGTGTGAGCGGGTGACAGATCAATCTTAAGCCCCACGATCGTCTCACAGACTCGTCGGAGCCGCCCCGATAATTTTCAAACATGTTTGATATTTATCTGGATGATTACGCAACTTGTATGCGTTGAGGATGACAATAGCCAATCAGAGAGAGCCACCTACGATGACCGGAAATGACAGCGAGACAGGAGTTATCAGAGGCAAGAATGGCGAGCACAAAGAGCGTACGGGTGAGATGGACAGCAGAGATGGAGGACAGTCTTGTCGACCTGTGGCAAGACCACGAATGTTTGTACAACGTTTCATGCACAGATTATCACAACCGATGTGAAAAGGACAAGCGTTGGAGAGAAATCGCATCCGCATTAAATATTCCAGGTGAGATAATAATGTGGCAGAGTGCTGCAGGTAATTACCCCAGCGCTGATATCCAGGACAACAGCTCTTGCTCTCATGTGATATTGCTTGTATACATCAGTAATACAAGCGCATTTTACTAGTTAACAGTAATAAGCGAGCAGGAATAATGATTTGTTTGTTTAACTGTCGCACTAGTCTCCATATTTTGTCTCAACGTGATCCTACGTCATCTCCTTGGTGAGATGACGTAGGATCACATTGAGCGTCTCTCTGGTCCGATAATCTTGATGAAATCCTGTAGTGTGCGCTGGTCATGATTTTCAAATCTTGTAGTGTGTGTGTGCTTAAGATTTAAGAGAAGATAATCTGTCAAGATTCTCTTTATGTGTGTGATACAACCCGATTTCAGAATCTTGTAAGATTTTTAAAATCCTGTAGTGTGAGCCAGGCTTAACACAGCACTCTTCAGTTTAGTTCTGAATCTTGTTTTTTTTTAATTATTTCAAATCCTTTTAATTTATAATAACTTTCTCTTTTTTCAAATCGGTTCTGGATGTTGATTATATGGACAGAAAGCACAGAAAAGCTGCATTGTAAAATATTTGCTTATGTGTGGAAGTGAGTCTTCTGCATCAAAACAATCCCTGCTTTAAGCTTCATTATTGTGCTTTAAAAATAATTTATCTGGAAAAAATATTAAGGTGAATACCAAATCGAGCTTTTCAGCTAGAAAAAGTGAGACATGAATTTTGTCCACATTGCCCAGCCCTAATGTGTCATAGAAAACTCTTTTGTGTTTTCCTGGGGAATTGGGCATCCCCTTGGTCATGTAAAACTTTGCTCTCATAAGCAGAGCAGCAAAATCACAAGGTCCTTTTCCATGTAGGTGTGTTGGTTTAACTCCTCAAAGTTCTATTGTCCTCTGTAATTCTGCATAAATTCACTGTAGTGCTGCGTTTACAACTAGATCCATGTTCCTCTGAGTCATCCTGCAGTTCCCAGAGCAAATGATCTGATTCCTGGAATTGAGTCAGATGTAATAATGTGATGGAGCATCACAGGATTATAACAGTTTTGTAATTGCATCATCAGCATGGTACACATTTCCTCTGGTTTCACACATGAAGAGCGTGAAACAAAAGCCAGACTGCATGTTGTGTAATTTCTCCGTCAAAGGGAGCAGAGCAGACAGTCCTGCATGTTTTACAGCGGAGACATCGCCTCCCTTTCAGAGCTGCTTGTTAAATCTGCTCCGTGTTGTTGTTGCTGTTTGTAAAAATACTAACTTGAGGTGAACCAGCGGTACAGAAATAGCCATTCGTGTTCGGAGCAGGCATCAGCACAGCTATATATCTTTCCCTCCGCACTAAAAAGCAGTGACATACATTCAGCTCAGTCCTGAATGAAGTGGGTCGGCGTATCCTGGAGTTCCCTAACAAGCTAATTTGAGCCTTTACTTTTGGCTGACTTGTGTTTGATGCACTGCCCCCCTCCTGCTCTGGCTCGGCTCCCTCTGGCTGCCATGTCCATGCCTTCGCCTAGAACAGAGTTGTTTCACAGAATAGGAGGAGATTTCTCCGCCACCTCTCTTTAGCTTCTGATTTCTTCTCCATAAGGACGTCTACAAGTGTGTTCGAGGCAACACCTCTAACAGAGCGTCTGGCAGCCTCGCCGTCGCCTGCCCTCTCTGGCTGGTAAACAGGGCAGTCTTTGGAAAATGCTGAGTGTGCACTGTGGTTTTACAGCAACCAAGTCAACAAGTACTATTTTAGTGCTTTTTGCCGCCTAGTCTTCCTGAAGTAGTTAGGGAATAAATCAGAATATTGTTTTAACATTTCAGGACTATAATAATCTCCCATGGGTATTTTTGGCTTTGTGTTGGGAGGAGGATTGAGGATGAAGATACGGAGCCCCAGATTGGGATATTAGAGAGCCATAAGAATGCAAAAATATTGGGTCTTGTTTGGTGATTTCTGATGTACAGATAGTTCCAAACTTATTTTAGCTGACACTAATGCAAATGCCGAAATATGTAAACAACTGAGGGTATTTGTTGAGCACAGCAGCAATATGTGTAGGGATGCACAATACTGGATTTTTGCCGATATCCTGTGTGCTGATATTTCCAAACTTATTATTTCAGATTCTTAGATGTTTTTTAAGAGCAAAAAGCATCCACTTCACTAAAACTGTTCTGTTTCTGTGTTAGAAATGGATGCAAAGCAGGTTAAACAACATTTTGTTCTTCAATAAATGTCACTTTTGATTAATAAAGTTGGACATTCAGTGATGATGAGGTAAACCATTATGGTACATTCTGCAGATACTACAACCTAAATATCACCCTCTGTCAGGCCAAACAGGCCAAATCTGCTTGTCTCTGTTATTTATTATTTTTATATTTTTCATAAAACAGAGCCCTAGTGAGCAAGAGTGCTGTTTTTACCTGATGTCTGATATCCAAAAAATCTCTTTGAACTTGGGGCAAATATTCAGATGTAAGATATACAGTGAACTGCCTGATCAAACTTAGGGTGACCTTAGCGCAAACTAACTGTCCATTGCTCTTTGACCTCAACAATAGGCAGCACACCGCAAGAAAACAGAGGACAGGCAAAGCCACTCTGAGCAGACTGTAACAACACCATGGAAGCTCTTTGGGCTCCACAAAGCTGATGGCAAAATAATAAACAAAGAGTCAATGCGAATTTCAGCTTTATTTATATAGCATAAATATGTATAAATAACCAGTAAAACCAATAAAAGCTCAATCAAAGTGACGATACTCTGCCAAAGGCCAAGAAGAACAAGTGCGTCTTTAGCCGTGTTTTAAAAGTAGAAAGGCTGTTTGCAGTCCGCACATTTAAAGAGTGTGTCAATAGAGTGCAAAGCTGCCTCCTTACTCCTCATCCACAACAAATATGTGGGCCCATTCGGCGGCTTCTACCTCAATGCCAAACGACATTGTTTTATGTGCTTGGCCAGGACTCTCTGGTAAATGAGATTGTTTATGTCAGTGAGGATCTCCTGGTTAAAAATAAATAAATTAAGTTTGAATCACCAGTTGACAAAGCCACAAGATAAACCGTAACACCAGTCAAATTTGTAGTTGGAATTGATATGAAAAATAAAACAACTTTTGCATGGAAATTGCAAAAATAGACAAAAAGAAGTTGCATGTCACAGACACTGTTCCAAGGTAATAGGCCGTGTTTGTCCGTGCACTTGCATGTGTTTTGCATTTCCATGTGGTTAAAGATGTCTTTTAAAGATGTCACCAAAAATACCCGCATACCTGTGGACACCGTCTAAAAGCAGGCCCAGAGATATCAGTGCCATATTATCAGCGTCCTTCATTGTTATTTTATCTGAGCTTCACTACTGTCAACACCCTGCCCACAGGGAGTACCATCAAAAATGTACTGGAATGAGAATCAGAGGCCTTTTTATAACAAAATCTCACAGATTCAAGTTGAGTTGAGAAAGAACACTAAGTGAAATTGCACCATTAGATTCTTGGAGGGTTTGGAATAAGAATAAAATAAGATTTCTGCTTCATGTGCCATGAAGCAACAACAAGGAGATAATAAATCTCTTATCAGGCTGTTTATTTCAATGGCACGAGTCCATAAAAAAATGAAATGTAACAGGAAATGTAAGATTAAAATGCGATAACAGTCTCTCTTGTGCTACTGACAACCAGCAGTCCAGTTTCCCATGTTGAAAGGAAGTCCAGACCTCTTCATTTAGACAATATTTCTTTATTTGCTGTGAGGTTTGTAGCCAAGTACAATCCTTTCCCCACAGTGGGTCAAAGGAAAGTTCAGATTTCTCCAAAAACTCAAACTACCTCTTTAATTTACATTCATCTCATTGGTGTTTGGAAACATTGACTGTTTGATACTAACAGTGATTTTAATCGTTCTTAACTCTCCTTGCAGTGAGCACCTCTCCTGTGCGTTCACCTTCTTCGTACACGGCGACAGCTACGTGTGCACGAGCGTGGAGATCGCCCAGCATCAGCCTCTTCAGCGGCTGAGCGAGGAGCACCTGAGCCTCGCCCAACAGAGCTCCAGCCCCCTGCAAGGTAGGAACACACCTGCCATTAAAACAGCATTAACACATCTCTTAATTTAGCTTACTGCTTTTGTTTCTCAACTGAAGTTTTCATGTCCTCCCTCCGCCCTGCAGTCATCCTGAGCCCGTACGGCCTGAATGGGACCCTCACAGGTCAGGCTTTTAAGATGTCCGATCACCCCACTCAGAAGCTCATAGAGGAGTGGAGGCAGTTTTATCCCATCAGCCCAAATCCGAAGGAGGTCCAGGAGGACAAGATGGAGGATTCGGACTGGGAGGACGACTCCCTCGCGGCCGTGGAGGTCCTTGTTGGTAAGACGTCATCCTGTGTGAAAAATGTGATGGCTGCTGGGCTTGTTCAGAATAATGTTCAAAGAAAATTGGACAGGAATAAGTTTAAGAATTATTTAAGAAGTTCACAGTATTTAAAAACCATACATGAGCTCATGAGGGTTTCAGGAATGTTAGGACATAGTCTAGCTCACTTCTTTAAGGCTTTTGTAACAGAGAGGGGTTTTTTAGACCTGTACTGATACAAGAAACAGAGATGTGATCGACGAACTCTTACTGACAGTTGTATTTCTTTGTCACAGCGGGTGTGAGGATGGTCTACCCATCCTGCCTAGTCCTCCTTCCCCTGTCCGACCTCCCTGCCGTGGTCCCCCAGGGCTCGTCCAACACCTCAGGAAGCCTGTGTGGTGCTCAGCAGGGTCAGGCTGTTCACAGAGACCCCGCCATGTCCTCTGTCACTCTGACCCCTCCAACATCACCAGAGGAGGCACAGACAGGTAAGACTCTGAGCCAACCGGTAGGTCCTGATCTTCTGGTAGATCTTTTAGATATATTTTGTAGATCTTGAAGACTAGGGGCCTGTTTACATGAAAACGTTGTCACCAGAAACTGAAAGGTTTTCTCTTCGCGTTTTCAAAAGGACTCCACGTTCACACGGATTCGCGAGAATGCCTACAAACATGGTACCATGCATGCCAGGCCAGTAATTGGCGATGTAAGTTTGTAGTGGTGAATGTAACAAATGTGCTGGTCAGAGTATTGATGCAGAAAATCCACATTTTATTGGAGGAGCAATAACAAACCTAGCACAGTTAGCAGCACACATGTTGCTCTGTAGTCGGCCATAGCTGTTGCTGTTGTTGTTGTTCCTGAGTGCGTGCGCAGCCTTTATCCGAAAGAGTACTATGCATACTCGGTGCGTCCCCGTTTTCCCTGACAACGCTGAGGCAACAACAAAAATGTTTTCAAAACTTCTACTCAGGACCCCGGTGTCAACAGTTTGTGGATTCAGACATTCCTTGGGCACCATTTTCGTGTAAACAGAAGGCGCAAAGTTAATGAAAACTCTCTGTTTTCAGCCGTTTTCGTTGTCAAGTAAATAAGCCCTAGAGGGTTTATGTATGCTACTGGTGAATCCAGATGCTGTTCAAGCTCAGTTAGGTCTAAATGACTTCCTTCCACCTCATTAGTGTTGAGTATGAGCAGGATGTTTGCAGTGATTAGTTTGTTTCATGCCTTCTTGTTCCAGAATACAACTGTCAGTCATCAATCAGTCAAACTCTATTTATATAGCAGTTTTCAACGAATACATGACTTGTCGCATTCGTGATGTCACTCCCTGACATGCAAGAAGAAAGTAAATATATTTTTTTGTACTAAGGAAAATGACAGAAATAGTAACTCACAGTGACTTGAATAAGTAACTTAAATCTGATTACTGGTTTGGACATGGTAACGCGTTAGATTACTCGTGGTCATATTAGAGTAACTTCGTAATGCATTCAGGGCATCACTGTTGGTCACCACAGGAAAACATAACTGTGAGATTTAACCACTTCGATATCTTTGCTTCTCTTTTAGATTATCAGCCTGCCCAGAGGTGGCTCAAGTTGTCCTCTGCGTCTGACGGCTTCAGCTCTAACAACACTCTTCATGGGGGTAAAATCCCTCGCAGGCTAGCCGGCCAGATGGTGGAGTCCGTGTGGCAGGAGTACAACATCAACCGCACTGGGCACAAGTATGTTCACGGTCACATCTCCTCTTCTACAACTTTTAGTATCGAACAGTGCCTCCTTGCTGACATGCCCTCTCTCTTTGTCTAACAGGAGGAAGTTCACCACGTTGACCAATGGAACCTGCGAGGAGGAGGCCGACAAACCTGGACTTTGGGACTTTGTGGAGTCGACTCACAGAGCTCACTGTAACTGCTCACGGTACGTCGAAAAGGCTGTGATGTTTGGAGACCATCAGCTCTGTGCGGGTTCAAATGTAGTCTGGTTGTGTTCGTGTCGAACTTTTGTCCAAGGGCAGAATTTGATGAATGTCATTTCCATCTACAATTACAACAGTACGCTGTGGGGTTGGCAGCAGCACTGTTCTACAATCAGGCCGGTGCACCAGCAACATGCTGCCAAACCACCAATTTGGAAGGAAAGTAAACAAACAGAGAAGAAGAGTACGGCTTTCAACACAGAGCAGCTGTGTTTTGTGCTGCTGGCGTTCTCTACACTAATATCCAGCTCTTTCTAAATTTGACCTTCTTATAATGCATGCAAAAATAAATAGATAAAAAAGTTTGCAGAACTCTAAATGAGTGTTAAACTTGAACCTACTCACAAGGCTAAAAGCTGCTGTTTTTATTTAGTTTCACTTTCGAAGATTGCTATGCCAGTTAATCAACCAGGAAATCCTTTTATTTAAACAGTTATCTCTCATTATGCAAAGTTTTCCCACAAAACTGGTTTTCTGTTTAGCGTGCACACCTCATGGAGTGACATTTTACTGAATGGAGTCTTAAATTAAGGAACCATAAATAGTAATGGCGTGTGGGGTGACTGAGTCAGTACAGCTTGACTCATCTGCATTTGTTTTGTTTACTTGAGCGCCCCCTGGTGGCAGAATTTTGAATACTGTGCCTTTAATCAAACCCAATCAATCAGTCAATCAAGCTTTATTTGTATCCCACTTTTCATTCAAAAGCTTGTTGCACCCATTGCTTTACATTAAAAAGACATAAAAATATGAAAAAAAATGTAAAATAAAATAAATGAAATAAAAAATAGAAGATTGAATGCAATAAAAATACAGGACCCTACCCACCCTCGCTGACCCACACTCACGCACACTCACAAAGACATTAAGAAGAAATTCTTACAGAAAACAGAATTAGACTGAGGAAACGCAATCTTGAATTAAAAATGAGGAAACACAGGAACCAAGACTAAATTGACATAAATGTTAAAAAAAAAAAAGCATGATAAGAAATGAGATAAAAATACTACAGGGAAAAATAAATCAATAGATAAATAAAATAAAATTTGAAATGATAATATGGTAAAATGAGATAGCCAAACACCAAATGCCTAATAAAATCTGCTAAAGTAGGATAATGAAAAGAAAATTGATTATCAGAGAATAAAATTCCGAAACGATAAATCTGAACTCAAATGGAAAATAAAACCGATTAAGAGGATTAAAATAAATAAATAAGATGTAATAACAATAATAAATGTAATCAGCTAAAAGCCAGCCTAAAAGGTAGGTCTTGAGTTTGCTTTAAAAATATGATCAAACAAATTGAGCAACTCTTTTGTCAACAGCATTAAATCAACACGTTGGCCTTTATTTGTGCCTTGTTGATTGTTTGTCTGGTGGATTAATTGTTCTTAATTAATGTAAGTTACAATTGGAATGCTCAGAAGCATTGGATCAGCATTAATATTGACCAGTTTTAGCCCTTTTTACAAATACCTGCATATGTACAATATTGCATGAACAGATGTCACTGGCAGATGTTTTCTTGTCACATCATTTGGCATCAAGCACACCTGACTGCTGTTTCAGAGAGGAAGATGTTATTGAGCAGAAGCATTAAGCTGCTGGACAAACTGTGATCTTCTCCATTATTAAACATGAAGGGATATTTTGGTATTGTGGGAATGCTACACCAAATTAAACCAAGACACTGATTTTCACAGTAAATGCATCACTAATTCCTGTCCTAGTTTATGACTGTGCTCGGGTCGGCTGGTTCACACTCATCACATGCATGTAAACACCATCTCATCTTCAACTTTATTATCATCCCGTGGGAAATTTGTTTTGCAGAAGGCATCAGCACACAAGTACATGATAAAACATAAAACATACAGACATTGGGAAAATCAGGAAAATCCTGAGCACAAGTGAAAAGGAAAGGCACTTAAACCACAAAAAGTCAAAAGCTGAAGAATCAGACACAGCTCCATAAAGTGGATTCAGTCAGTAAAGTGCTGTGCAGTAGATAAACAAGAATGATGAGTAGTCGAGGTCAAGCAGATATATAAAGAGAATCAATAAATACTCAAGGATTACAATCTAAAAATCAGTCCTATCCACAATGTACATAAATATACACAGGAAAAGCTTTGGTTTGAGTTAATCATGAAAAATAATTTGACAATACAAAGCAAATTATTTAGATGGATTGGGTTTGATTCCGAATTAATTAATACCAAATAGAACAGAATAGATTTTTAAAAATAGTGAAAGGGGACCTACGATATTCTGGGAGCTTTTAAGAAAGAAGAAGAAGAAGAAGAAGAAGAAGAAGAAGAAGAAGAAGAAGAAGAAGAAGAAGAAGAAGAAGAAAAAGAAAAGTTTTCAAGAGATAAAAGACCAATTTAGTCTGACAAATCAGGATCAATACAGGTATTCACAATTAAGGCATGATCTAGAGCAAACACTCGGGGGAACAATATAGGGAAGGGGGTTGGCAGTCATTGACATGTTCACTTCAGCATAAGAATCAAAACTGGGGAAAAAGTTAATTTCAGATTATATAAGATAGTGGAAGACACTGTACATAAAAGAGAGGTGGATGAATGTGAAGAGATGAATGAACTGCAGTGGAGAACAACTTGCTCCTTGTCAACCAGCACAGAGTAGAAAGAGTATCATGACACAAAGCTGATAAAGCTGAACATTTCCACGTGTTCTGGAGTTGTCCCTCCATTTCCCCTCTATACTTGGGGAAACTGGACATAGATTTTAAAAGGTTAGGAGACCAACATATCTAGAAAATAAGGTTGATTGTAAGCAAAAAAAGCAATTGCCAGAAAATGGATGAAGGTTGAGGACTGGGTTGAGGTTATACACAATGCATATGTGATGAAAAAGTTAACTTTCTCTGTGAGACTGGAGGGGGACAGATTCAAAGAATTAGGCAACATTTGATAGAGTGCATAAAACTAATTAGGTCAGACTTTATCTGAGATGTCAGAGTACCCTGGTTCGTAGCTACAGAAGTTGTAATGTTCCGTTTTATAAAATGTATTATTTTTTTATTTCACTATTTTTGCTACACTGGAACATGGTAAAAATCTTAGTTTGACTGGTCATAATGCATGAGAGACAAAAAATGACAATAAATGATGAATAGGTAAGGTTATTTTATTACTGTGATTCAAGGTGAAAGACTGAGGAATGGCGTCAGGTGTGATTTAAAGATACAGTATTGGAGGGAAAATCGATTCAGTTATTGTGTACCAGATGTATGCAAAATGTACGTTAAAATGTTTGACAAAACTAAATAACAAAAATATACACGCAAGAAAACAGGTCAGGCCAATGAATTAAGGTTGTCAATGGCAACGAAATAAAAAGTTCTGGCACGCCTTGTCTTGGTTCAGGCATTCTGTAACGTTGGTTATAACGTTTCAAACTTTCTTTTCCCTTCAGACATAAGAATCAGAAGCAGAGATCCAGCAGCACCTCAGGACACCCGCCCTCATCAGGCCAGCCCACCCAACCCACCCCCAAACACAAGCTGGGGGAGAAGCTGGAGAAGTCCGAGAAGCAGCAGAAGAGGCCGCAGACGCCCTTTCACCACCGCAACTCCGTGAGCGAGGATCAGTCCATGGAGCCGCAGACGCAGAGGCTGTGTTTGCGGCCGCAGGAAGAGGGCTCGTACCCCAGCCTGCACCATGTCGACACAGTGCCCTCCAAAGCACCCACTCTGCACACGCATGGCCCCCCTGCAGACCTCGTCGGATCCCCGCCCCCACCTCCTCTCAGCCCACATCCCTGCGATCACGTAGAGGGCGACGTGACTCCAGGTGGCATGAAGAGCTCGTCCACGCCCATCCACCAGCCCTTCTACCCGCCGTCGGTGGAGCCCTGCCTGCTGCCACAGAAAGGCTCGTCCGAGGAGCCGCCGCTGGAGAACATGCCCCTGCCTCTGCCTTTCCCTCCAAACTACAACGAGACGCTAGAGCCCACCGTCTTCGTGGGCTCAGCCATCAACCCTAATGAAGACTCCACCCACAACCCGTGGAAGTATTTCAACCTGCCCAGGAAGAAGGGGTCCAACATCCAGACGCCGCAGCTACCCGTGGATAAAATGAAAGACGACTATGGTGGAGGCGCAGGAGCGGAGAACATAGTTTCAGTTACTGAGTGAGTCTTCATTCACTTCATAGAAGCTGTATTAACCAGTGTTAATTTTGTTGACTAATTATTTTCATCATAGTTTTTGTCAACAACCTTTTTCCCCTGGCCAAAACTAGATGGTAACTAATGAAAACAAGTGCACATGGACAAAAACTCAAACTAAATTAACTGACATTTTCATCAACAAATAAAAACTAGACTAAAATGTTTGACACAGACTTAATCCAATCAGACCTAACTTGGTCATGTAGAAAGTAGAGACACGTTAGGAATATATCCAATCACAGCTACTTTGGACTGCATTTCACACAAAAGTTCAATTTGTTTCTGTTCATTTATACATTCAAACTTTACTAGCATTCAATAAAGGGTTCTTAGATGTTTCATTTTATCTAAGTGTGAAACATGACTTCAGAAATTCAAGGAAACATAAAAAATGCCTTACCCTTTACACTTCATGTTTTAGTCGACTAAATTACAGTAGATTTCGTTGACTAAAATGTTGTGAAATTTCATCAACTAAAACTAGACTACAATCAAAACAATCTAGAGGAGTAAATTTTGACTAAAACTAAAAGATATTTTAGGCAAAAGACTATAACTAAAACTAAATTAGAAAGTGCTTTCAAAATTAACACTGGTATTAACACAAATGTTCGTGTGTGTGGACAGAAACCCTCACTTGCATCATCTCTTTGCTTTTCAGGTTGATGTCTGTCTCCACGCACACCCTGAAGGTGTCCCAGGAGCTGGTCAAGACCTATGCTCAACGAAGAAACAGCCATCTTGTGTCTGCCATAAGTGACGGGGAACACAGCGAGGAGCCTGACCCTTACGCCTTCGTGGAGGGAGACGACGAGTTCTCGTTCACTGATAAAAAGGACAAACCTGGAGCTGAGAGGGAAGGCAACAAAAAACACAAGGTGGGTGTGAAAGTGTGAGCCAGTGCTGATGGATGACTGGAATTGAAACTCAGAACTATCAGTGAGTGAATGTGAGAGTGAATAAGTGTGAATGGGTAGATGGAATCTAAGAGTCAAGTCCACGTCAGAGTCAGAATCAGAAATACTTTATTAATCCCCAAGGGGAAATTCAGTTGTTTTAGTTGCTCATATGCACAACAGAGCAGCAGGAATATAAAACAAAGACACTAAAATAGATAAGAGCATCAACAGTTTAGTAAAAAAAGAAGAAAGCAGGTTGCAACCTGCAGAATCTTTAACCTATATAAACTTTCTTATGAAGGGAAAAATAGATAAAATAAGTACAAGTGAGATTATGAACAAGGCCAAGGAATTACACGATTAACATTAACAGTATTTACAATATGAATATAACATTGACAGCACTGTGTGACAGTAGACCACTTTTGGCTAGGTATTGCTCTGTATATTATGTTTGCTTATTAACAAAATTTGGGCATCCCAGGGAAATACCCAAGAACGTTGTTTTTCAGCAGAGAAAGCAAATTGGGGTTGAACTTACTCTACTTGAAGGTGCTCTCTGAGTTCATGGAGTAAAAGGAATAACAAACACTGGATCATTAATAGTAAAACATAAGCTCCCCTACACTAATTGTGGTTAAAAACAAACTTACAGGCTGCCTGTAAATGTCATGTTTTTTATTTTTATTTTAAGTTTGAAACCTCACACTTGATTTGGAGTTTTAATAGAAACAGTTGGATTTTTTTCCCCCAAGTGCGAGGTTGGTCATTGTTGAATTACGTACAGCACGAAAACTATTTAAAGCAAAAACTATATATTACCTGGAAATGTTGTAATATTCACTGAAAGGGAAGGGGTTATAATCTACGGGGGAATTTTCATTTCAAAATCCAGGTTATATGCACAACAGGAAAAGCTTTTATATTCCTATTGTGGAGTGAAACTATGGAGCCGTTTGAATGTGGAGTTGAAGGAATATCTGAACATAAACCACATTAAAAAGAAGTATAAAAAGATGATTTTCAGTAGATATAGAATGAAGGTGTTTGACGATCACAGGGTGTTTACTGTTAATTTAATAATTTGGTTGTCTCATTCTCTTTTTTTCCCTTTTTTTTATTTGGGGGAGTTACTTTCAGTTTATGTATGAGTAGGATATGTGTATGTCTGTGCTTATGTATATAAATTAATTATTGTACAGATTTATATTGATAAGGAAGCCAAACAATATTTTATGGATAAGGGGTAAATAAGTATTACTTCTTCCCACTCCTTTTCCGGTATGTAAATCATAATTTGTCAGTTTTGTATTGTATTGTTAGATTTGTTCACTATTGTATGAGTATTCTCCCATTTTTTTACATGTCTTGAAATAAACTACTCCTACTTAACTGTGTTCCCACAGTCTAATCACTTGTTTTTAACTCTTTGCCCAGGGTGACGATGGTGCTGGAAGTTCAGGAGATGGTGAGTGTCTTCTTACCCTCTATGTTCAACATGTGTTGAATAAACCTCCTGTTCGTGGTGTCTTATCAATGCTTTCTATCCAATATTTTGTGTTGTAGATGGTCAGGGTCCTTCAGGTAATAAGCCCACAGCGTCAACAAGCCTCATCCATGAAAACGACTTGGCCGTGTCCTACAGCGACCTGGACAAGATCTTCAATTCTGATGAAGACGAGCTCGCAGTAAGTGCACCGGCTGTGAACGTAGGCCTGTAAAGCCGGAATGGAAGATGGATTTAATGTAAAGTTTTCTCCCCCCTGTGTGCGCAGCCTGGATCGAAGAGAGCTGGAGTTGGCACGGACGATAAGTTTGGCTGTAAAGAGACGAAAGCAGCCACGCTGGACCCTCTGTCTTGCATAAGTAAGAAGCCCAAACATTATTTAATCAGCACATTGTAATTTTTATAAGCATGTTGTTCCAGGAGAGGTTCTGATGTTTTATTTCTGTAGGCTCAGCAGACCTGCACCAGATGTTTCCCACCCCGCCCTCCCTGGAGCAACAGGGTTACTCCCCCATGAACTCCGGCAGCAAGGACAGCCTGGAAGCGGGGGCGGGCCTCACCCTGCTGGACGGCAGCCAGCTCAACAACCACTTCAAGATGGAGGTGGAGGAAGGATTCTGCAGCCCCAAGCCATCTGAAGTGAAGGTATGACACCATACACACACCTGTGAAGTGTGGAGAAATGGAGCCGCATCGGTCTGGGTTTAAAACTCGTCTTTCCAGCGCTAATTTGTTGACTAATTATTTTCGTCATAGTTTTCGTCAATAAACTTTTTTCCCCTGACGACAACTAGACAGTAACTAATAAAAACAAGTGCACATTTTCATCAACAAATAAAAACTAGACTCAAATGTCTGACGGAGACTTAATCCAATCAGACCTAATTTGGTCATGTAGAAAGAAGGGACAAGTTAGGAATATATCCAATCACAGCTACTTTGGTTGTGTTGAAAGGTTGGATGAGTTAAGAGGGACATCCAATCACAGCTGCCTTAGCTTGGTGGTGGTGGGATAAGTTGTGGAGCGATCCAATCAGAGCTCCTCTCTTTATGAATTGATATATTCATGTAGAGCAGGTTCACTGTTTGTTGTCAGTTCTGGTATTGCAACTGAGATGCTCTGCAAGGTAGCCTAAATAAAGGTGATTGCATTTCACACCAAAGTTCAAATTGTTTCTGTTCATTTGTACATTCAATAAAGTGTAAAACATGACTTCAGAAATTCAAGGAAACAAATAGTGCCTTACCCTTTACACTTCATATTTTAGTCGACCAAATTTACAGTAGATTTCATCGACTAAAATGTTGTGATATTTCATCAACTAAAATTAGACCAAAGTTAAACAATTTAGATGAGTAAATTCTGACTAAAACTAAAATATATTTTAGGCAAAAGAGTATAACTAAATTAAAAAAGTGCTGTCAAAATGAACACTGCCTCTTTCACCTTCAGGACTTCTCTTTCGTGTACAAACCGGAGACGAGTCAAGTGTTCATCGGCTGTTCGATGTACGCCCCCCTGAAGACGCTACCAAGCCAGTGTCTGCTGCCTATCAAACTGCCAGAAGACTGTGTGTACACGCCCAGCTGGACCATGGGCAAGATGGAGCTCGTCCCGCCAGTGACCAACGTCAACCTCCTCACCAAAGACAGGTGGGTGCAGTCAGGGTTAGAGGGGGGTTCTGCAGGGTCTAAAAAAGTATCAAGGGTTTATTAGTAAAAGTAAAGGCAATGTGGTGTTTTAATGATGTTGACACTCCTCTCTGGTCCTGCTTTATCACCGATATTTATCTTCAAAAGTCTTTCAGAGCAGGTAAAATTTGAGTGTGTCTTCAACTCGTTGTTCGCTGTGCAGATGTTGAAAACTCTTACGACATAGATTTATCTATTTATCATTTTATTTGTCAGGGACAACACATGAGCACTGTTACATCTCATGGAGAGTACAACCAAAGCAATGTATACAAGATTTCTAGCCAAGGCCAGTTTTGCAGTCCTTGTCCCTGGTAAGAAATGAAACAGGGGAATAAAACACTTGGGGAAAAACAATAAAACGAGGATAAACTGCTAAAAGATAATTCTGAAGTTAAAACAGAATAAGATAAAACCTAAATTACTAAAACAGATTAAGGTGAGTTCATTAAATTCTGGTAAAATCCAGACTGAAGAGGAAGGTCTTGAGTTTGCTTTTAAAACTTTAACATTAGGTGCAGCCTTTTGCCATCATTTGAATTTATGCTGGAGAAGTTTTTTAATATTTTAAAGCCTCATAATGACGTGACTTTTTTTGGCTGATCTTCTCTTTAACAGTAACGTCCCCAGTGTGGAGCCAGACTACAGTCAGACCTACACCCCCCAGACTCACACCCCCTTCATGTCCAGCAGCGCCCCTCCCAGTAACAGCGGCACAGGCATCCTCCCCTCCCCCGCCACGCCTCGCTTCTCTGTTCCCACGCCTCGCACCCCACGCACTCCACGGACGCCCCGCGGCCCCTCCAGTGTCCAGGGCTCGCTCAAGTACGACAACTCCGACCTTTACTCCCCAGCCTCCACTCCCTCCACCTGCCGGCCGCTCAGCTCCGTCGAGCCGGCCACCGTCCCCTCCATCCCCGAGGCCCACAGCCTCTACGTCACCCTCATCCTCTCCGAGTCCGTCATGAACCTCTTCAAGGACTGCAACTTCGACAGCTGCTGCGTGTGC
Source organism: Cetoscarus ocellatus (assembly GCA_037902135.1). Lineage (NCBI taxonomy): Eukaryota > Metazoa > Chordata > Actinopteri > Labriformes > Labridae > Cetoscarus > Cetoscarus ocellatus. Next base: position 673,283 of record JBAMNC010001626.1, on the reverse strand, counting down.
GTCTGCAACATGAACATCCGAGGAGCCGATGTGGGCGTGTACCTGAAGGACAACGGCGAGGCGCAGTACCCCTGCACCTGTGGATTCAGCGCCGTCACAAACCGGCGCTTCGGCCAATCAGCGGGGCTGTTCTTAGAGGACGAGCTGGACGTGGTGGGACGGGGTTCAGACTCCAGCCGGGACACGGAGCGGTGTTTTGAGGAGCTGCGAGCGCCGCATAAAGCGGGCTGCCTGGGGGAGAAACCACCGGACGAGCTGATCCTGCTGCTACAGGACCAGTGCACCAACCCCTTCGCTCCCATGGCGGGCGTCGATTACCCCAAGCTGAGCTCCGGCACCAGCTCTTTCATGCGGGTGGAGGAGAGGGACTGTTACAACGACTGCTACATGGCGCTGGAGCACGGCAGGCAGTTCATGGACAACATGTCAGGAGGCAAAGTGGACGAAACACTGGTGAAGAGCACCTGCCTCCACCAGTGGCCAAAATGCAAATGTGCGTGTCCGGTTCACTCTCATTTTCCAGCTCCTTTTTTTCCTCTCTGTACTTTCCTAATGAAGTCTTCTCTTGTTCTGTTTTTCCTTTTGTAGCAGCAGACATGAACAAGCTGTTCTCTCAGGACGTCCTGCGGGTGTTGTTGTCCCTCCAGCCTGTGCTGCAGGACACCATTCAGAAGAAGAGGAGTGTGCGCTCGTGGGGCGTTCAGGGACCGCTCACCTGGCAGCAGTTCCACAAGATGGCTGGGAGGGGATCATATGGTATGTGGAAAGACTTTGGCAGCAATTCTGGTCTCGAACAGGAGAGAGGTTTGAGTGTTGGAGTTCTACTCTGCAGGACTGAAGAGAAACTGAACACCAGAATCACTTTTTTTAATGATAAAAACCTGCATATGTGGAAATTTACTTTTGTTATTGATCAGTTGTGATCCAAAGTCACTTTCAGCCCAAAGTGTTAAAGGGATACGCCAACATTTTTTTTTGTTTTCGTGTCTTGCCTCACGCCTGAGTCCATGACAGGCAGAGAGACTCCATTCTTTCAACTGTGCATCCAGTAACAAGGAAGGGACGGGCAGAGCTTTGCCCACCGCTAGTTAGCTTACACTGTAACTGATTTCTGTAAACTTAACAATATTTTACAATATAATATTTACAGTTACCTGCTGTAAAAGGTCTTTACAGTAAGTTACTGAAAAGGTCAATGTACCAACATTCTGCCTGCCTCGTTGTAAAGTGTCTTGAGATGACATTTGTTCCGAATTGATTGGTTGTTTGATTGATCAGGAGAAAAATTTAGTCACTACTACAATTCCATTTTGTCCAGAAAAACTGACCAATAGCAGTCAAGATTTCTTTTCGTAACTGTTTCACATTTTTGGTTGAAACAAATGTTCGAGTAAAGAATTTTATTTCGTTTTTTTTTTTTTTTTTTTTTTTACAAAACTACATATTGCTATAAATAATCATTTAAACAGCTAAATATACAGCAACAATACTGTAAATGAAAATACAGCATTAATGCTGTAAATTAAAATAGAGAAATGCTACTGTAAAGATGTTTACATTAATTTACTGGCATCTTCTTCCCAGTAAATTACTGTAAAACTTACAGCAACCTTTTTACAGTGTAGTTCAAACACTGGGAGTCAATGGGAAGTGTTAGCCTGCCTCTGCCTATAGTCATCAGATAAACACTTCAGGAAACTCTGAACGGTCCTGTGTGCTTGTTGTGCCTTGTTTTTTACCCCTTTGTGTTACGTTTCCTTTACTATCACCGTACTATCTTCTTCTACTCATAAAAAGAGGCTTTGTTTTCTTGACCTTCTTCTGCGATAACTTGCTTGAAATGTGCCGTTCATAAACGAGTCGAGTCTTTTGAACAGCTCTTTTAAGTGAACGATGAGAGCAGTTGTGAGTGAGCTGTTCGTTTCTTAAATTTGCAGGAAATTTGCATTTAAGAATGGCTCGCAAACGAACAGCTCACTCACATGATTATTACTTTAGGCAGAGGAAGGCTAACGCTACCCATTGACTCCCAGTGTTTGAGCCAAGCTAATTAGCGGTGGGTGAGCTCTGCCTGTCTCTTCCTTGTTACTGCATGCACAGTCTAAAGAATGGTGTCTTTCTGCTTGTCATGGACTCAGGAATGAGGCAACACGAAAACAAAGAAGATGTTTTAACAGTTTCATGCAGCAGAAGCAGCCCACCACAGGAGCACATGTGGCTCCCCCAACCACAAACTCTGCTGTGACGCTGTAGGATTAGAAATAGAGACTCTTTTGCAGTAAATCTCAATGAACTGTGTATTCCTCCAAACCAGGTTGTTAAAAGGAAATTTCTGTGTAGATGTTGAACAGAAGAAGCTCTTGGTTACCTTAGAAAGTAAACTCTCTAAGTTCACCCCTTGCAGAAATAACTAAAAAGTACATTCGATATTTTTTCTGTCCAGGTACAGACGAGTCTCCTGAGCCTCTCCCAATCCCCACCTTCCTGGTGGGCTACGAGTACGACTTTGTGGTGCTGTCTCCTTTTGGGCTGCCCTACTGGGAGAAGCTTCTCCTGGATCCTTTCGGCTCCCAAAGAGACGTGGGATATGTCGTCATCTGTCCAGAAAATGAAGCTCTTCTCAGCAGGGCCAAGACCTTCTTCAAAGACCTGAGTGCCATGTATGAGGTGCGCACCTGGTGGGACGAACCTGGTCCTTCTTGTGTTGGCATGCCTACAAAACAGCTCCACGCTCTCATTAAATGATTCACACTGTTTGGATTTCTTATTGAATCCTGTTTTTCCCATCAGGCGTGTCAGCTGGGGCAACACAGGCCGATCTGTAAGAGTCACCCAGAGGGCGTGTTGAAGGTCGGCACCACAGACGGGAGGAGCATGACGGAGCAGCCCCTGAGCGACTGGTTCCTGAAGATGGCTGCTAGAGACGGGAACAATGAAGCCTTTAATAAGCTCAAACTCTTTGCTCAAGTCTGCCGCTACAATCTAGGTAGCTGCTTCGCCTAGAAGTCTGAAATCAAAGTGAATCTGATTTTGTCAAAGTAAATAAAATAATATTTCTTTTCCCTCTTTCAGCTCCATACCTGTCAGAGCAGTCCTTGGACAGCTCTCTGCTGTCCCAGCGCAGCCCCTGTACGTCCTCCTCCTCCTCCTCCTCCTCCCAGACCTCCGCCTCGTCCAGCACCTCCTCAGGACCCCAGAGCGCCAACACTACCAGCTCCAGCACCAGCTCTGCCCAGGTCAACAGCACCCCTCCCTCCTCTTCTTCCTCCTCAGGCTCTCAGACTATCGGAGGAATGTCCTCAGCGAAGCCCAACTCCTACTCGCCCTTTGGAACGACAGGCATGCCGGGCAGCGCGTCTCAGAATGGACCGCAGTCAAACTCACAGGGGACGGCCGAGAATGGACCCTCTGCCAGCCAGCCCCAGGGGCCCGCTGAGGCACCAGAGAGGTAAGACCACACCATCAGGGGTTTTGTAGCCTAGTTATATCTACTGTCTCTGCTGAAATCTTAATATCTAAGTTAAAATCTAAGTTTATGACACTTTAGTGCCATTTAAATATTATATACCAGCTTAATTAACTGGTGCAATCAAAATACTAGTTACAGATACTTTCACAAGTACAACCAGAAAAGCACTCAGAGAGCACAGACCTCCACCAACCAGCTCAGTTCTGGCAGTGGCTTTTCCAAAACCCCTGTAAAAGATGGATTCAGACCAAACTCAGCACATACATAGAGGTTCTTATCCTGTGTGAACACAAGTTTTTATATGAATTATTGAATGTTGTCAATGGGATTTCCCATTATAAAGTTCAGTGTTTTTTTGTGACGTCAGTCTGGATCAGATCCAGATGAAATTTACCTTGATGATAGAGACATGGACTCCATATTATCCTGTAAAATTGGAAGCAAATATGTTACAAATGGCTGATATGATTTTTTTTTTTTAATTCCACCCAATGTTAACCTGTGGAATTTTAGGAAATTTGTGGAATTTTTTGCATCCAGACAAATGTACTTATCACCACCAAAATTTAATGGCTTCTTATTGGATCAAACCACACCTCTGGTAAAATTTTCGTGTAAATCCATCCAGTAGTTTTTCCTTAATCTTGCTAACTAACAAACTAGAAAGAACTCAGAGAGCGCAAACCTCCACCAAGGTAGCTCACATACTGCTGTCACATCAATAAGCAATAGTTCCATGATAAAGTTACCATCATTATATGATTCATGACCCTGAAAACCACACCTACCACTCAGAATCATGTCGATATCATTATTAGTTAGACAGTTATGGAGCAAAAACGTTGGTTTGCTAATAGTGGTTACCTGGATCACCCCCAAAATCATTTTTAAGTTGGGCCATTCCCAACATCTCCTGAAAATTTCTGCAAAATCTGTCCAGTAGTTTTTGTGTTTGCTAACAAACAAACATACGCTGACAAAAATATAACCTCCTTTGCGGAGGTAATTATGACTTCAAGGGCAGCCACCACCATTTCTCAGTGCATAAAAGTATTACTGCACCAAGGGTGATGCAAATAAATGGTGCAAAATTGCAAATATTTTGTATATTTATTGACACGCCTTTCTGTTCTTATCAAAAGAGTGGCATATGTGCGTATTTATGTTACTTACGTTCAAAAAAGATCTCTAGACCTTTAAAAATGCAAATGCTAATATAAGACAATTAAAACAACTTCAGAACATGGCGCGTCCGTTGTCTCTGGCATGTCTGTGTTGTTTCAGTCAAGGCGAACACATTTATGTTAAAACTTGCCGTCCGATCTGAATTTCTCCTCAGCACAATGGAGAGAGATAAAGTGGGAAAGCCAACAGACGGAGAGTCTCACGCTGTGTCCTACCCTCCTGCCATCGTGGTTTACATCGTCGACCCCTTCAGCTACGAAGACGCGGACAGAGAGGTCCACTCCAGTGCCTACACGCTGGGCCTGCTGCGCTGCTACATGGAGATGCTGCAGTTCTTACCGGCTCGCATCAGGAACGCTGTCTCTGTGCAGGTATGGATCAGGTTAACTGTGTCCTCTTACGTTAGCAGTACTCATACATTAGGGTGTTGTGGTTGAGTTAAGGAGCTGGAGCTGGTCAGGGAGAGTTTGCTCAGGTGTTTGAGGAAACAGCAGCTTGATGTCAGCAGCAGGTAAGCAGCAGGCACACAGGGAGGAGAGGAGGAACAGGGGACTCATTAGCAAACACTAATGGAGGTGATAAAGTGACACAAGGTTGCATCAACAAGCCAAAGGGGACAACAAAGGAGGTGTGAATGTGCTAACAGTGGAGATATTAAGGTGAGGAAAATGTTTGCAGAAAAGCAGGTTTGATATCTTGTATTTGTTTTTCTCACTTTTTTTTTTCAAAGATATTTTGGAGTTTTTTTCACAAATATATGGTGCAGGTGTAAAATGTTGACAGGAGGTTTGCAAAATACAGTCAACTCAGGTGGAGAAAGACAATCCTGTCCATGCACAATAGGTAGAAAATGAAAACACTACACAAAACAAAAAACCTTACCTAACCTACCCACCATTACTGAGCCAGACTTTTACATAAATCAGTCAAAACACCCAACATGCATCCATCATGGCGGCAAGACAAAACCTCTGTTAAGCAGTAGGAAATCATGAATGTGGAGCCCAGTCTCATGATGAACAGCCATCCTCGATGCTGTGTTAGGTGGACTAAAGTGAGAATTAAAGCTAGTGACAGATCCATGGGCCAATCAAAGACCTGTCTTCTTCATATAAATTATTGAATATCGTCAATGGGATTTCCCATTATAAAGTTCAGTGCTTTTTTTTTTTGTGAGGTCAATCTGGATCGGATCCAGATGAAATTTAACTTGATGATAGAGAAATGGACCCCATATTATCCTGTGAAGTTGTAAGCAAATATGTTAAAAATGGCAGATATGATTTTTTAAAATTCCATCCAGTGTTAACTTGTGGAATTTTAGGAAATTTGGGGAATTTTTTGCATCCAGACAAATACACGAATCACACCAAAATCTAATCATTTCTAAATTGGGCCATTACCAACATATCCTGAAAATTTCAAAACAAACACTGGCGTAAACTTAACCTCCTTGGCAATCGTAACTTTGTTAGTATCAAACCTGTTCTAAGGTTTCTCTGTTTTTCTTTGCAGATTGTTCCCTGTCAGTACCTCCTGCAGCCGGTCCACAGCGGGGAGCGTCATCTCTACGGCCAGCACCTTAAATCTCTGGCCTTCTCCGTCTTCACTCAGTGTCGTCGGCCTCTGCCAAACTCCACCAACTTCAAGGCTCTGACGGGATTCGGCCCCGGACTCGCCATCGACATGGCCCTCAAGAACCCGGAGGTAGCTGGGGCTCCGTCTGCTTCTTTAGATTACAGTGTGATGTTTCTGTCTCTGTATAAACAACATGGCTTCCCTCTCTGCAGCGGCCTGAGTGTCTGCGTCTGTACACGCCGCCCTTCATCCTGGCTCCAATCAAAGACAAGCAGACGGAGCTTGGGGAGACTTTTGGTGAAGCATCTCAGAAGTACAACGTGCTGTTTGTGGGCTACTGCCTGTCACATGACCAGCGCTGGCTGCTGGCGTCCTGCACCGACCAGCACGGGGAGCTGCTTGAGACCTGCATCATCAGCATCGATGTGCCCAACAGGTACTCACGCTCATGTGACCTTTAGAAAGAGTTCAGGCGAAGCTAAAACAGGATTAAGTAGTTTTCTTAGAATTGAATTGAATTGAATGCTTTATTTCGATCACAGAGAAAGAAACAAACATGGGTACTCACTATAAAAAATACATGCATATACAAAAAAAGAAGGTAAACTGTTGATGATAGGTGTCTTGATTGTGCATGCTCAAAAAGGAGTAGGAAGAAGTATAAACTTATTCAATCCTACCCCTTTTATTACCACGTACTACAGTTAAGTTTCTTTAATTTTTCATATTTTTAATATTTACAATATTCACCATTATTCAAGAAACATTTGTCTTTATATTATATTGACTAAAATATTTTTAAGGCTACTTTTAGACAAATGTACACATATTTTATACTTACATATAATACTTAATTTCTATACATTTAATACACCCCTACACACACACAGAAACAAGACATTACAAAACAAAAAAATATGTCCATTTTTTAAACTCTGCCGTTACCGTCATGAGTTAAACTGCTGCTCTTCGTCTTTGTATTTATTTAATTTGTGTTTTGAATATTCTTTTGAACTTGTTTATGGTTTAACTTTTCTTTAATTCATCTGCTAACCTGCTCCATAATTTAACCCACACATACTTTTTAAAGTTTAGTTCTTTAATTAGAGCCTCCTTCTCTCTCTGAAAACATTTTCTTTATGTTCTCTGGAAGTTAATCTCTTGCCTTGAATATTATTTGTGCTGTTTTAACCTGAATCAGATTTCGAAGCTTTAGGATTTGCAGTTTTAAGTAACGTTTGTTTTTTTTGTTTCAGGGCTCGCAGGAAAAAGGGCTCTGTCCGGAGGGTGGGTCTGCAGAAGCTGTGGGAGTGGTGTCTCAGCCTGGTGCAGGTGACATCGCTGCCATGGAGGGTGGTAATTGGCCGACTCGGTAGGATGGGCCACGGCGAGCTGAGAGGTAGGCACACTCAGACCTGCAGTGGTTTACGGTTTAGTCGTGTGGTTTCCTCAGAGTTAACGAATGTCCACCTCCCTCTCAGACTGGAGCATTCTGCTGAGCAGGAGGAACCTGCAGTCTCTCAGCAAACGTCTGAAGGAGACCTGCAGGATGTGCGGCATTTCTGCTGCGGATACTCCCAGCATCCTCAGCGCCTGTCTGGTTGCTATGGAGCCCCAGGGTTCCTTTGTCATCATGCCAGGTGAGAGAAGCAAAAACACTTTCTAGATTTAGAAAGACTCTCAAAAGGGCCCCTGCAGGTCCGTTAGAGGTCTTACAATTGATGCTGCTCTGTTTGGTATCTGCTCAACTCGGTTTGGATACTTCCTGCTCCATTTTCCACAACAGTATAGACTGAACAGTCCCTCTTTAAGGCAGGTGGGACAGGTGGCATCCTCACAGCAACAAGGAAGGAAACAAAGGCGATAGAGCTGCCACCCCCCTTTGTGGCTTTTTGTATCAGTTAAGAGATGATTAACCCTTAAGAGATCCTAGGGACATTTTCAGTTTTTTTTAAATTTTCAAGCCATATAGGCTGTTGAATGAATACAGTTGCAGTCTCAGTTTCTTAATTAGCCTGTAATGGCTAAGCAACACAAAAACTGGCTCATTTGTTCCTAACAACAAAAAATGCCTGATTGAAATCCACCCATTTATCTAAACACAAACTAATGCATACCTTTATGTTAAGGTTTCATTTCAGACAACTAGCTTCCAGTTTTAATTTTTTTGTTTGTCCACCAGGTAGCGCTATTTTTTCCCCATTCAAAGCATGACACAAAATTTCACCCTCTTTCCTGTTTTCTGCAGGGGGGTGCCTGAAAAAAAAATGCATCAAAATTAATGTTGCTGCCGATCATTGACCCGTCTCAGGGCCTAATAATAATAATAATAATAAACTTCTCATTGAAATGTATTATTGAAAGTTATTATTATTATTATAGTTTCCAGTTAAAAAACAGTGGAGTTATGTAGACATGTAGATTTATGTAGATTTCAGGCTGAAGTAGTTTTAAAAGACTGACTCACTCAAAGGGAAAAAAATGAAATATATATTTCATAGCAGTTATTGGTAAGGTGACATTTTTTGTCATTAGGAACAAATGAGGAAGTTTATTAAAGGGACTTTAAAGGCTTAAAAGATGGTTGCAAGCAGAAAACAGCATGTTATTTAGCAGAGGAGCGTTTGGGAAGTCACACAGCATCCTGGAGCCAAGATATCAAAAATCAATCAAACAAAAGGGAAATGAAACAATTCGGTCTCACGTGAAGGTGATGGATGAAAACAAAGATCCAAAAAGCATGCAGCTATGCAATGAAAATTTTGCATGTGTTTTTCTGAGTTTGAGTCTTGAAATTTATCAAAATCTCTCAAAATTGAGGCTGAAAATTGTGCAGCGGACTTGTTTTGGTTTCATTTTTCAGTCAGTTTTTATTTGTGTAATTTGAACTCATAGCTGACAAGCTGGTGAGCAATAACAGAGTTATGCTGTTCTGACATTTTAGGTGTCATTGTTTCTAAATTGGTGTGGCTTTCTTTGGTGTCATCGGTGTTTTCTGTGATTGTTTACACCCTCAGATGTGTGCTTGGCTTTACTCCTGCTTTACTTTTCCATGAGCAGAGATTAAATCACAGCAGAGACCTGTTGATGTTGTCTCTGTTGTTGTTTTACTCTGGTGATAGATGAAGGATTAAGGTTTTAGATGATGTTTGCCAAACATTTTTGAACCCGTTTAGGGATTAATGATAGGTCATAAAAGTGACTTTTAATTTTTAGAGACAAAAATAAAGAAGGAGCAGCAGCAGAAGTGAACAAACCTGTTCTGTGGCAATGTTTGGGTTAGTCTGAACACCATATCGAGCTTCTGCCCTGCTCTTACAGCAGGTCATAGATCTGGAGCGTTCCTGTCCAGTATTATTTACAAGGATTTAAGATTCATCCATCATGAGCAAACTCCACGCTCCAGTGATTATGTTGGGCTTCAAAGTGGGATAAATGGACTTAAAAAGACTGAACAGGTTCCCCTTGTATCTGACGCTCTCTCCTCCCTCTTGTCTCTCCAGACTCGGTGTCCACAGGCTCAGTGTTCGGCCGCAGCACCACGCTCAACATGCAGACGTCCCAGCTGAGCACGCCTCAGGACACCTCCTGCACCCACATTCTGGTGTTCCCCACCTCAGCCATGGTACAGGTCAATACCAACACTACAGAGCCCATCGACATCAACTTCAACCCCATAAATCCTGGTAAGGCCTGAAGCTGACTGCACGTTAATATAACCACTCCTTAAAGTGACAGGCTGTATCCTGAGGTCTGTGGTTTTCTCCTCTGCAGATGGATCTGATGGGATGGGAATCTTTGACCTGTTCGATAACGACATGGTGGATCCAGACCTCATCAACATCCTGCCTAACTCCCCAACAACCTCCCCTGTTCACTCCCCCGGCTCTCACTATCATCAGGGGGGAGATGGAAGCAAGGTCGGTGCACTTTTTATTACAAACTGTGCACGTCTGTCACAGAAAAACAGTTTATTAACCTGTCGTAGATAAAGTAGTTTCACATGTTTGTTCCCACACTTTGATCGCCAATCAGAATCCTGAATCTTAACTCATTAGTGATCAGTTAGCTGTGAGGATGTTGATAAATCCAAAACACGTGATCAACTTCAACTTTATTACCATCCCATGGGAAATTTGATTTGCTGCAGGCATCAGCAGACCACCATGATAAAACATAAAACACACAGGCATTAGGCAAATCAGGAAAATCCTGAGCAAAAGTGAAAAGGAAAGGCACTTAAACCACGAAAAGCCAGAGGCTAAAGAATCAGACACAGCTCCATAAAGTGGATTCAGTCAGTAAAGTGCTGTGCAGTAGATAAATTAACAGTCATGATGAATAGTCGAGGTAAAGCAGATATAAAGAGAATCAATAGTCAAGGATTTAACTCTAAAAATCAATCTTACCCACAGTGTGCATAAAATACACACAAGAAAACTGACCAATGAATTAAGGTGGTCAATGGCAACGGAATAAAAGAAGTTCAGGCACGCCTTGTCGTGGTTGGAGGCATTCGCCCAGGAGGGAGAAGATCAAATTCATCAAGCAGAGGGTGATCAGGGCAGTTAAGCATGTGTGAAGTCTTAAATCATGTGTTATCTGTGTATTTATTTCCTTGTCTGTTCTTGTCTTGCAGGGACAGAGTGCAGACCGGATGGAGTCCCACGAGGAGGCCCTGAACATCCTCCAGCAGCCCATGGCTCTGGGATACTTCGTCTCCACAGCTAAGGCCGGACCACTGCCCGACTGGTTCTGGTCAGCCTGCCCACAGGCCCAGAACCAGTGCCCACTATTTCTTAAGGTATTGAAAAGACAGAAGAGGCAGCTTGATTACAGCTTAGAGACAACGCCGCCCTCGCTTTATTTTAGCCATGACTGTCGGTCTTTGTAGATTCTATTCTTCATATCTAATTCAATCAATCAATAAGTTAAACTTTATTTGTGTAACACTTTTCATACAAAATTTTGTAGCACAAAGTGCTTTACATAAAAACAAAAAAAAAGAAGAAAATAAATAAAATAAAAAGTAGAAGATTGAATACAATGAAAATACAAGACCTTACCCAACTTCACTCTCCACATCCAGCACACACACAAAGACATTAGCAAGAGATTTTAACAGAAAACAGAGTTAGAGGACTAAGGAAACACAAGAGCTAAGACCAAAATGACCCCAAAAAAAGATCACAATAAGAAATTAGATAAAAAATACTATAGGGGAAAGTATATAGATAAAAGTTATAATAATAATATGTTAATGATAAAATAGCCAAACACCAAATGTGTAATAAAATCTGCTAAAGCGGGACAGTGAAAAGAAAATCGATTAACAGAGAAAAAATTCTGAAACGAGAAATCTGAACTGAAATGGAGAAATGAAACAGATTAAGAGGATTTAAATAAATAAGATGAAATAATAGTAATAAATATAATCAGCTAAAAGCCAGACCAAAAAGGCATGTCTGGAGTTTGTTTTAAAATTATGAGCAGTAGATGCTGCCCCTAATTAAGTTTACAGTATTTTACACCGTCCTAACTGAACACGTGGCGTAAGCATCCAAATCATGCTAATTAACTGGAATACTATTTGAGTATTTTAACTGCCTGTAATCAACACAGAGCGATGTGGCGCTCAAGGGGCGAAGAGACCCTGGAGGGATTCTCTTGATTTTCTTTGACTTTTCTAACTCAGCAGAGTTCGTTAATCTGTTGAACAGTGATCATGGTGGAGCACGTGTTTGCTTCTGAGTGAAATGATTTACTTTCACTTTCAACTCCAGAAAGAGAAACCTCACAGAGAGCCGGGTATCGACGAGCCTTTGTTACACTGCTTGTAAAAATCTTAAAATCTTTTCGTCTTAAAACTTGATCCAGAGTTTCTGCTGTTGATGAAGCTATTTGTTTTATCAGGTTTCTCTCTCTCTGAAGTTCTTCTCACTCACTTTAGATGTGATATCATCTGAGCTTTCTTTCTCTTGTTTGTTTCCAGGCCTCTCTGCACCTGCACGTGTCTTCTGTCCAATCAGACGAGCTCCTGCACAGTAAACACTCCCACCCGCTCGACTCCAACCACACCTCTGACGTGCTCAGGTGAAGCTTTAGATCACTTTGACTGTAAATGTGAATGCAAAATACAGTTACCAGCTGTCAGAAGTGGAAGACAATAGCTTAAAGGTTAATTAACAGTATAAAAATGTATTTTTTTACTGCTGATAAAGCAGCCATTCAAACTGGCAGATTTTAAGGTTGCAGGATAATTGAAGTTTGAGCTGAACAGCTAGAGTTTTTTGTGTGTTCAGTCTTAGTCCTGAAACTTTCAAATGTTCTGTAGACCGAAGTTATAGAGCTGTGAACTTCAGGGACTTTCTGTATTGCACGAGAAGGATCTCCTTTCTGTGTCAATCCAAGTACTTTCCAATTATGAAGGGCACACAGTGATGTCACAAGACTAGCAGTTCCTCCCATGAATGGTAGAGAACATCGTCTGGTAGCTGAAATCAGTTGGAAGGAGCTGGGAAATGCTGTAATTTACCTGAACAGTGCAGTGTTTTTAGGCCCCTTCATTTAAATGTGTTCTTTTGGCTGTAGGCAAAATTCCTTAAAAAAAAAGTTTTCATTGCTTTGCAGACGATTTCCAAATCAATCTGCCATCAAAAGCCAAAAGTATTGAACTGATACCACAGCCTGAGAAAAAGGAGCTTAAAACTGGAGGGAATTGAATTTTTAACATTTAAATGAAGGTAACCAACTGTTGATCGTCTCTAAAAAAATCTTATTTTTGACAGCTTGTTGAAATTTGATCAGCTTTTTCAAGCTCGGACTACTTGGAAAAGTAAAGCCTTTTTTAACTGAAGGCGGCCTTGAAAAAGCGATTCATGTCCTTTTTGACTTGTAGGCTTGATTATTGTATGTTACTAAATATTGGTCTTGATAGATCTTTTCTGCACGCCTCCTCACAAGGACAAGAAAACATGACCTCAGCTCCAGTTTTAGCTTCTCTTTTCATCAGCTTCTAGTACTTTTTCAGTCAATTTTAACATTTTATTGATTTAAGTTGTAAGTGGACCATCTTTTCAGTACATCTTGTCCGTCATTACACACCATCAAGACCTCACAGGTCAATCAGCCAAATGCTTTAGGACGTCCTGAGATCAAATCTCAAAAGCAGAGAGCCTTTTTCAAAACTCTCCATGAAGATCTCACTGCTGCTGCAGGAGATCATCTCTTCTCATTAACCTTCAGATTTCATTCACCCTGAGCCTTTCTGTTTTATCATGTTTTGCTTTCTTGTCCCATCTAAGCCGTTTTAGTTTGACAGCAACAGCAACAAGTTTGCTAAATAACTTCACAAATAAATCATTAAAGCTTTGAATACTTGCCTGAATAAGGATCCATCAGGCAGTAACTGACCCGAATTCCCTCCTCCGTCTTGTGCTAATGCTGCTGCGTCTACCTCCCTGTCACAGATTCGTCCTGGAGCAGTACAACGCCCTCTCCTGGCTGACGTGCGACCCTGCCACCCAGGACCGCCGCTCCTGTCTGCCCGTTCACTTCGTGGTGCTCACTCAGATGTACAACTTCATCATGAACATGCTCTGAACTGAAACAGGATCGAACGTGAGGGGATCTGAACAGATGCATTGTGGGATTTGTTGCCTGGAGGAGGGACCCTGACGCTCTAAAGGACCTCACACTCCATCAGGGCAAACACGGAGGAAGCACCCCCCTCCTCGCCGTCCTCCTCCTCGGGCAACGCCGACTGACCGGCTGGAACTTTCCAATCAACCAATCAATCAACAGATGCCAAGAATCCACTTTGGAAGATCAAGGGACGTTTCATAAAGGAGAATAAAATGTCTTTTTAATGACTGTAGATTGCAATCTATGAAATTTTATCTTAATGAAATGCCTGCATATATTATTTATTGTAAGTTTTTAAATGTGGAATTTTTAATGCTTAATATCTTTTATATATTACAAATCCTAGAGGGTGTGTACATCTCACTGTAAAGGAATTGGTTTAAAAAGTGTAATTTTCTCGATTACAACACGGAACAAACCCTGTCCGAGTGAATTTGCTGTAGATTGCTTTTAGAATATTATTTTTTCAAAGGGTACAGACCTTTTTATCGCCACGCTGTAAAAATGAAGTAAAAGCTGGCCCTGGGCATTTGTGTCCCACCTGACGAGTGGATGAGACTTACCTCTCCGTCTGCTGCGGCTCCAGAGTCTCTCGCACAGTAACTCAATGAGCTCTGAAGAGGAATTAAAGGTACATTGTCAGATTATATATTTTATATAACAGATTTAGGTAATTGTGTGTGTATATGTGTACATATAATTGTGTGCCGCTACTGATGGTGCAGCTTCTGTTTTAGGAATAAAGTGCGTCTACCTTAACCTCTCGTTTCTGCTGCTTTTTAAGAGTTTGTTTTTTTCTGCAAAGACTAAAATCTGCTTTTTATCACAGAAGAAGACGTTTAAACAAAATTTAACTTCATTCAAGATCTGCAGATTTACACAAATCCAATTTCTATGAAGTTGGGATGTATGAAATGTAAATAAAAACAGAAAACAATAATTAGCAAATCCTTTTTGACTTTAATTCAGTTAAATAGGCTACAAAAAATATACTTAATGTTCAAACTGATAAAATGTATTTTTTTTAATAAGGTATTTTTATTATTTTTTAAATAACACAAAAACAATTACATTAACTCCCCCAATTAACAGCCAGACAATGTTACAGATATTATAAAAAATATATATATTGTATGTTAAAAAATAAAAATAATAAATGAAATAAATCGGTAAATAAAAAGTAATAATTATAAAAATAAAAAGCAACAACATAAATAATGATAATGGGAGAAAAGGGAAGGAAATATGAATATGTTAACAGTAATAATTATAAAAATACTTTTATGTAAAAGTACACGCTCAGACATATAATCAAGTGTAAATTACATGTTCAGATTGCCAGGTGACACATTTTTGACAAAAGATATAAATGGTTGCCAAGTGGTATGAAATTTTCTGGTACATCCTCCGATTCTGTATCTATATTTTTCTAAATGGACAAGACACATTACCTCCCATGCTCAGGCTGCTGCTGGTGGTGTCCTGATATCTGGAATATTTTCTTTTTTGGGCCCCTTCGTTCCCCCTGAGCACCGGGACCATAAACTACATTTGTACAAGGGACATACAGTAAAAAGTGATGTGGGCCTTATTTTAAATTAGAATGAAATAATATTTAGTGCAGCACGCTGGTGCCGCAGGTAGTGCTGTGAGACTCTTAAAACAGATTTTTAATCTTCATGAGTTTTTCTTCCTGGTTTAATAAAGGTTTAATCAAATAAATAAAATTCTGCAACAAGCCATGAGAAGGACCCAGAATATGAGCAAACTGATTCAGTGACACTAAAAATTAAATTGAATTAAAAGTAATTAAATATATTGTTGATTAAATGTTATTTATTGTCTTTGAAGTGTTATACATGTTATTTGTATGTGTTGCTGTTATTTCTTTCCTGGCCGTGACACTCTTGAAACAGATCTTTTAATCTTAATGAGTTTCTCTTCCAGGTTAAATAAAGGTTTAATCAAATAAATAAAATTCTGCAGTAGCAGCATGTCGTGAAAAGGACCATGAATATGAGTTAACTTTGACTCAGTAACACTAAAAAATTAAATTAAACTAAAAAAATAATGATAAAATTCAAAAATAATAAAGGACAACTCTTGTAAAGGGTCTAAAGATGACATTTGTTTAGATCTGGAACTACAGGAATAAAGACTGATAAATAAGAGTAGTAGTCGTATTAGTAGAATTATCATGTATGACGATATTCTTTTGATTTAATAAATCTCTGGACTGAACCTTTAGACTAAGTAGGTCAAACAGACAAAGATGATCCCTGTGGTATTTATCAGGCTGTTATTTTGGTCCCGTGATCTCAGCTGCGGTCTTTGGAAACTGTTTTTACTCTTAAGCGCCTAAAAAGGATCATAACCTGAAATCTAAAGTGGTTACTGTCATAATTTCAGCTCTGAGGGTTTTATAACAAAAACTGGACGCGCTGACGCCATCCTGTCATCCCCTCATCCACCACAGGGCGGAGTCACGCACCGCCAACGTCATCACGTCATTCGTAAGAGGCGGAGCGTCGTGCGTCAGAGGAAAGTGTCAACAACATGCCGGCGGAGGCTTCCAGAGAAACAGAAACTGGAGCTGCGGACAGACCTCAGAGAAGAGGAGAAGGAGGAGGAGGAGGAGGAGGAGGAGGAGGACAGTCCTCTCCGAACATCGTGACCCTGATCTCTCAGCTCGCGGACGATCATTTAAGTCTCGTGAGGGTAGGAGACTCACCTGATGGAGGCCACCTCACTGCTTTTGTTTGATTTCAGACCCTTTTAAAAGCTTTTAACTATTTAAAAGAGTTTTCACAGCTCTGCAAACGAACAGCTTGATCCAGTGCTTGTACTTGCATGTTTTGTAGGATGATTTTTATTTGCCATGCGTGCATATAGAAAAACATCCCCATAATCAAGCAGAGGAGAGCAAGTAACAGCAAAAAGATGTTTTTTTACAGTAAATGAAAACAAGTCCAATTTCTGAAGTAAAAGCCAAGTTGCAACGCTAACTTTTTAAATAAGTTGCTCCATGAGAAGTCTAAAAAACAGCAGATCATCTTTAATATACTCATGACAAACTGAAAGGATGCACTTCAATTCTAAGAGGGAGATGTAGTAAAGTTTTGGGACAAGAGAAACTAAGTTATTTCTGTGTCATTTGGAGGGTTTTTTGAAGGGAAAAACTTATTAAAATCATTAAAATCGTCTTGTGAGAATAATCTCTGGTTTTATTCTATTCCATAACTCATGTATTTACCACATTTTATTCCATATCACCCAGCCCTCTGAAGAGTCCTTATAGACATTTACTCTGTTATGTAGTAGAAAACAAATCTGAAATTCCTAATTGTTTTGTTGCCTTTCTACAGAATATAAGCACTGGACTGGCTGTTGCTGGTGTCATTGTCATAGCAAGGAGCATTAAACTGGTAAGAAGGAAAGACGCGTCGATGTAAAGTATTTGTGATGTTCATAAATTTACCACTTTGCTCTAATTGTTGAAAAATTAAACTGATATGTTTGTTATACATCTGAGTCCACACAAAGACTAACAGACTCCGCAGTAAGTTTGAGGCCCTTTTTCTTGGTAATTTAGTAAAGTGGAGGAGATATTGATTCCTGTCTGAAAGCCTCACCACATACTGGCCTGTTCATTCAGAATCATCCATCTGCTTTCTTTGCTGATCCTTGGCCGGGTCGC
Organism: Cetoscarus ocellatus; assembly: GCA_037902135.1. Taxonomy (NCBI): domain Eukaryota; kingdom Metazoa; phylum Chordata; class Actinopteri; order Labriformes; family Labridae; genus Cetoscarus; species Cetoscarus ocellatus. Next base: position 655,710 of record JBAMNC010001626.1, on the reverse strand, counting down.
TGAGACAGGAGGCCAAGCAGCTCAGCCCAGACATCCCTCTGTCCTGCAACACTTTCCAGTTCCCCCAAGGGGATCCCAGGCCAGACAGGATCTGTTATCTCCACAGGAGGTTCTGGGTCTGCCTCGGGTCCCTTCCAGTGTTAATTTTGACCGCACTGTTTAACTTAGTTTTAGTTTTAGTCCTTTGCCTAGAATATCTTTTAGTTTTAGTCATAATTTAGTCAACTAAATTGTTTTAATTTTAGTCTTATTTTAGTCGATGAAATCTACTGTAAATTTAGTCGACTAAAATATGAAGTGTAAAGGGTAAGGCATTTTATGTTTCCTTCCCTCTTTACCACGAGGGTCCAGCTCAGAGCCTGCATCTCTGCAGATGCCAAACCGATCTTCATTCTCTTCATTCTCATCAGAATCACTTGAAGTCAAAGTGGTTCAGCCTCGCTTCGCGTCCTGTTCATCTTTGTTTCTGGGCATCGTTCCAGATCTCAATGAAATTATGTTTTCAGCCAGATTATTTTCTCTGTGATACTTGGTGATAGAAGAGAGACACGCAGTTATATTATTGATCTAATGATTTTGTTAGGGAAAAGATTTATTATTAAAACTGCTGATTTGAATATCGATCACTTTAGAATGATTATTAAACGATACTTTACTGTGGAGGGATATATTGTGAGGACAATGAAAAATATTTAAAAAGGTGGAAAAGGTTTATTGAAGTGGAAGGCTGGTAAGCAAATTTATTTTGCTTATATATTTTAGGTTGTAAAGCCTGATGATGAAGTTCACGATGACATGGGTGATTTTGTTACGATTGTGTTTGTTTTATTTCCAGTATTAAGTCTGTGTTGTGTGTATTGTGATGTGTAATGTTCTTATGTTACATGTTTTTTTTTGTCTTTTTTTGTCTAAAAATATTACCAAAAAAAACAATCTGCTTGTCAAAATCTCGGTCCATTTTACCCTCACCATTCAGAACCATTCAGAAATCAGAATCAGATTTTCTTTAATCAAATTAGACTTATAACAAAGTGAGAAATGTTCTGTGCTTTGTACCCAACCATAAACTCGCAATACACTGACACTGCTGCATTGCTTCTCCTCCTCAGATCACTAAATTCCAAGCTGCATCTGAGATTCCTGCTCGTTTCATTGAGAGGAACGTCAGCCTTCGTGGGAAAGTTCATTCAGTCACAGAGCGAGGACTCGAAGTGGAACATGTCCCGATTTACCTCCCTGTCCTCTCCCCTCTCCTGTCAAAACACAGAGGTGAGCTGTGAGGAAGCATCTCAGTGACTTTATAAAGATTAACACATAAATCTGGATTCATTTAAAATATAGATTGTTTACCTCCGTGTGCAGGAATGACCTCCTGGGAGTTAAAAACACAAACCTCCCCTCTCTTGACTCGTCTCCTTTTATCTCGTTATATTCTAATTTTATTTTCATTCTGTTCAGTCAGACTCGACTGCATTCAATCATCTTTTCATGAGTAAGAGTGACAGATAAGCTTGTTAGCCATGTTATTAAATCACTGTGTTTACTTAGCGATGGAATCAATCAGCTTATTCTCTCAGAAGAGCTCCATCAGCACCTCCAGTGTGAAGGTCCCTCATGACTGATCATACTGTGCTGATGTTACTTCAGCCCGAGGTGACCTCCATGTTTTAAATCATGTCAGGCTTCTGTAAAGGTCCTCAGTCATCCAGGTCATGGTTGTCCAACAGTGATCCAAGAGGCAACTGGACTGGATCAGGTTCTTGAAGATGTTTCTCCTCTTCTCCAAAAGGCTTCTTCAGTTCTAAGAGGATTGATCTGATGGTCACCTGAGAGTCGTTGGCTGTTTGGTTCACATGTCGATTGGTTCCTCGTTCTGGGCTGGAGGTGTTTGATTGACTTAATTGGAGCCCTAAACTGCATCATATGTAGGAGGTAGAAGGTGTTTTAGTCCCTCCTGTTTTCAGCAATGATTGCGCCGTCTTGACTTAAAAGTCTTCCTCGACACCTCTCTTGAACCAACGGTGTTCTCTGGATAAAATACAGACTGTCAGGTCCGTCATTTCAGGAGCACAACAGCTACAAAACATGTGATGCATCTGTTTCAGGACTGAGAATGGAGCTAAAGATGATTGTTTTGAGCAAGCATCCCCAACAAAGTCAGGCTAATTACACTGAATCATATGTGAGTGTCCCAACTGCCTGCGAGTGATGCTGTGCAGTGCAACACAACATTTTTGCCTCAAATCCCCACATCCTGTGTGTCAACGCTGACGAGGAGCAAAGCAGGAGGGATTTTCTTGGTTTCCCTTGACTTTTCTCACTCATCAGAGCTCGTTTATCTGTTTGTCAAAGTGTAGAGAGCAGAGCATTCATCTATTTAAGTGAGTGAAATGATTTACTTTCACTTTCCACACCGAGGGAGAAACGGCTCGCAGAGAGCTGTGTATTGATGAGCCTTTGAGACCACCCCTCGTCGATACAAAGCATTTCAGGTCTGTTGCTCCCCCTGAACTGTTGAAGCACTTGCAGTACTGTTTATAAAAGGAAGCACAGGGCAGTGTATTATATTTTTAACAGACGCAGTGTGGACAGCAGGAGTGCGATGCTGAGAAGTTCAATGCGACATCTGTTAGGACGTGGTGTAAGAATGTCTGGAATATTTTGATGGAGGTTTCTGCTCTCTGACCACTTTTGGTTAAGTCCTTTTATTTGATTTTTCAAAGTTAATGATAGAAAAAATAATGAAAATGTAGATAATAGAGCTGGAAAAGGCAAAAAGTCATTGCTTTGTTGCTTCGGCCATTCAAGTGACGCCAACACCCCAAATATTTAATAAATTAATTGTGTGATTTATCAAAGAATATAATAATTTTATTTCTTCATGTCTGTTTCCATCACAAATGGACTGCCAGTATGTAAGGAAACAGTCATTTTTAGTTAAAGGGAGACTGTGTGCTCTTGAATATAAGTATTGGTATCAATGTCAGTGTCTGCAATTATTAGTTTGGCAATTTAAGCATGTTGGATATGATGCAAGAAACTCAAACTAATTGTCTCTTTTTGTCTTCTACAGGTATTCAAACATCTCCAATGTTGGTGCATCTTGCAGGAGTGGATCTGACCCCAGAGGGCAGGGAATGGCTGCAGAAGACCCTGACTCCCTCACAGACGGTGTGGCTCAAACTCGTCAGCAGGGAGAACGAGACGCTGCACTGTTTGGTGTCTCAAAGCAGGGTGAGCAAAATTCAGTTAACCTATAAAACACAAGTTAATATTTAAAATCCTCAAGTTAGGGGCCTGTTTTCCCTCATGCCACTTCCTTGTGCTCCCTCGTCCCTCCAGCAGGGGTCGCTGAGGAGCTGCTGCATGAACGAAGAGGTCCTCAGACTCGGCCTGGCTCGCACGGCGCCCGTGGTGGGAGTTTTGCCGGACTCTCGCCTCTACTGGCGTCTCCACAAACGGTTTCACAGAGCAGAGGTCAAAGCTGAGAAGAAGGGGCGGGGCCTGTGGAAGCAAGACAGCCTATGGGAGAGGGTCTCCAAAGCTGTTGGGGAAAGTGCTTTCTTCAGACTGATTGGGAGGATTTTTAGGACCTGATGAAATGAGGATAGAGGATGGACAGCAGTTTGTTCAGAGTTGTTGCTGCCACCATAAAAGTGAATGAATCTTTTTAAAAGTGCAGAGGATGTGGAACATAATGCAAGAAAACACTTAAATGTCTACATAGTGACAGAAAAAGTCAAGCTGAACATTTTATTTACATTTCTTATTGTGATTGTTGCATGTTTATAATTTAATTTTACTTCGTCTGGTCTTTAAATCAATTAAAAGTCCAATCAAATCCTTCAGTCTTGCTTGCATGTGTGTCTTCAGGACACCCCACTAAACATAAGAGGGGGGCGGGGTATGTTAATGGTCTTCCTTGTGCAGAGGGGAGATTGCTTGTCCCTCTCTGGGATCTCCATTGCCATGGGAACGCCAAATGTGAAATACAAAGCAAGGCAAAGGCTAAGTCCTATATTGGCTGCCCCCGAAGCCCATGGGAGCCTTACATGTTGTGTGGGGGTCTGTAAGTACCCATAAAGAGGGTCCTTTCAGCTGTGACCAGGCCATTAGAGTAACTGAGTACTCACACAGAGCCCTAAGAGACCGTGTGTATGTCATAATGTAGGATTTTATGGTTAATTTTGGTTAGATGAAGATTTCCCCTGAGTTTAGGATTACGCTCATGTGATCGTCATTAATGTTTGAAATCCCTAAACTTCACTCTGCGCTCTGATTTTTACACACACAAGAAAAAAGGAGGAAGGAGGTGTGCGTGCAAGCGAGGCCGGACCCTGATGGGTGTCCTGTGGGGTGCAGGGTTAGGGGGGTCCCGACACAGAGAGAGCCAGAACTGCTGCAGTCAATCCAGAGGGAGCAAGGAGATTAGTGCAAAGGGGGAGGGAGGTCACAGGGGTAGAAGGGGATTTTGGGTGCGAGCACAAAGGCAGCATAGGAGGAGTCACACAGTGGAGGAGGAAAGGGGGACTGAAGGAGGAGGAGGGGGGGAGTGATGAATCAGCTAGCCCTTCTTTTGTTGTGCAAATGTTACTAGCGACTGTTACGGCCGAGGAGCCTCGTGATTGGTGGGCTGGTTTAAATTGTAAGGTGCATCTCAGGCTGATGGCTGTTGCTGCCAGACTTTGAACTGTCAGTGAGGGGAGGAGTGGGAGGGAAAGCACGGCGGAGACGGAGAGGGAGAGCAGAGAGGCGGAGAGGCTGGAGAGGGAGAGCAGAGAGGGGAGGAGGTCATCTCCATGCAGATGATAATTTAAGATTTGTTTGAATATCAGAGCCGTTTAAGGACAATCTATGATGACTATTTGATTACTGAATGAAGTGTTGAACTCAAATATTACTCAACAATTATGTGTCAACTTTTTTACACCAAGGGGCCACATATAAAAAATATTAGGATGACAGAGGTAGTAAAATCAATCAAACAGCCTTTGTTACAGTTTTTCACAATTGCTAGGACACATTTCTTGAGACCTTCCCTCAAACATCTCAGTTTTCAAACTTTGTTCACGTAACCTCTGACCCTTGAGACAAAATCAAACACTGATGTCACACACTCTTCAGTCAGAATGTAAAACTGAACCGCAAACCTTAAAAATGAGAAACACACACGTCAGTTATCGCTCCAGTAAAAGTTTGTTCATGCAAAAGCAATACAACAAAAGTCATGGCTTGTACCGTTTTAGAAAAAAGACCGCTCACATTTTCAAATGGCCAACAATAAAAAATAAATAAACATTTGTTGCTGTACTGAGTAATGCTATTTTTTTGGTGTTGAGATAAATGCAACTGATGCCTAAATCTATTCCCCCTTATGAGTGGCCTTACCTGTTAGTAAAATTAATTGCAGTACAATAAATGATGATTCATTAAAAACACATGATGAAAAACTTTTGCCCACAGCTGCAGAGAAGTCGACGGCTGACACACAGATTGTAGACGCTCTGTCATCTGCGCTGAGACAGAAGGTTTTTCTACTCCACTGAAAGAAAGATTCACAGCTTAAGTTACAGCGTTAGAGGTTTTTCTTTCAGCCTCAGCATCAAGTCTTTCTGCTCCATCAGCCCAGAGGACTTCCTCTACATCTGTGTTCTTCCTGTCCAGGCAACAACGGGGAAAATCCTCTGGTAAGCCTGATCCAGCCCTGACAGAGCTCAACATGGTTTTACTAAATCTATATATATATAGTTATAACTATAAAAATTGCTGCAGTTACATTTAGCCAACAGTCACTTTTTCATTTAATGCTTTAGCCACATTGTGCTGCTTTGCTCCTGTCAGTGAAGTTCCTCTGAAGTGAATCTTCTGAAATGTTGTAAAACAGTAAATTTCTGATTTGCACAGGCAGATTTCAGTGAGCAGGAACTGTTCCTTTCTTTTTTTGTGAAAAAAAATCAACTGAGTTGCAGCGAACACACTGAATTATCCATAAGATTGTTAATATTTATTTTTAAACTCACTTGTGTTTCAGTTTTCACCTGCTGGTGGTAAAGATGGACTCATGTGTTGTATGTGAGTTTAACTTCTGCATCTGTTTCCACCATTTAGCGTCACAAGAGCATCAGAATGATAAATGAGTTTAAGAGGGTGATAGTGCATTTTTAGTTTTGCACATAAGAGTGAATGGGATTTTGAAAATGGTCAAGGTTTTGTCAAAAGACTTTACAATTCAGTAAATGAATCAGAGAGTGCCATGTAGTGTCTCAGCAGTTGTGAAAAACTGTAATATCTCAACGAAAAAATAGTCACTAATTGGAAATGCTTTTGGAGTGACCAATCAGCAGGTGGTTCGTCTCCATTTTCAGACTCAAAATAAGATCAAACTGCACAAAGCAGACAAACTACAGGAGCCTGAAGATGCTTGAACAATATTCTCTGAAAAACAGAACCCAAGATGGAGAAGTAAGCATATGGGGGTGATTCATGCTGCTCCACAATGTTGTTCTTGTTTCTCTTTATTCATCAGTCAAGCTTAAGCTTTATATTCTGGTTTGGTCTGGAGCTCACATGGACCAAGTAGAAGTGGACTGTGGGATAAAGTTGGCCCCCAGGCCAAAGTTTGGACACCCTTGATCTATACTTGGATCAGAAAATCATCCCCCCGTTGAAATCTGGTGATTATTAGGAAATAAAAAGAGAAAAATTCAGAATACACAAAATATACTTTGTTCAAACTTTAGGAGAGGATCTTAGGATGACTTAAGTCAAGATCATCTCCATATTTCATGTCAAAAAAACTTCATATAAAGAAAAACAAATGTCAAATATCCTTAAAGTATAAGTTTGTTTTCATTTTTGAATCTTTGCTGTCACATGAAAATGTGTCTTTATTTTTAACATTTTTCATTATTTTTTATAAAACATTTCCATTGGTAACTCAAGGGTTTACGGAGAATGGTCTGAAAAAGAGAAAACATTCAGTATGTGGCAGTTCTCTGATTGAAAATTGCTGATGTCAGAGGTCAAAGGCCAAATTTGGACAAAAGAAAATGTTTCCTGGTGTGATGATTCTGGATTTCTGCTGTGACATTCAGACGAGATGGTTGAAATTTGGCGGAAACAACAACAAAGCATGGATCCATCCTTTCTTGGGATGTGGTGCAAACGAGAGATTCGCATCATGGATGTTCAGCTGACAAACTGCAGCAAGATGTCAAATTGTAGTTATTTACTTGCACTCTTGAACTGAAAATCAGTTTTAGTGGTTGAATGCTCTGCTTGATTTATTTTTCTTCTCAGAGAAGTGAGCAGCTCGGATGTAAAAGTGAATTCAGAATAAATTCCTCATTCATGTTCAAAATGTGCATCCAATAATAACATTTTCAGCTTTAAACAAGATTTCTAAAATAGTTATGTTTTCTTGTTTTATGACAGGTGGTCTTAGAGATTCAATAAGCACTGATGAAGAAGACTTCAAAATAAATTACAAAGCCTTAATAAAAAAAATAATACAGACCCCCTGATCTGACTCCACTCCAGTTCTGAAAAGCCAGTCCAGTCCAGGACTCTGCTCCAGGTCTTCCGGACTCCTGGCTCCCACACTTGTAGTAGTCATTTGAAAAGGCACCCTGCCTGATGTGGTGGTGGGTGCTTGCCCACACTGTGAAGTTGCTGGGACGGGTGTTTGCCTGAAACAGGACTGCAGGGACTGTCTCTCACTTCCATGACACGTGCGCCCTCCCTGTGCCATGGACATGCAGCTCCTGGGGGACTTCTTCTCTGGTCTGAGTGGGAAGATCTTGTGAGGAAGCCTCCAGCGTGGGTTCACAGTGACAGAAGTAAGTGTGAGGCTTGATGTGCTGAAAAGAGGGCTGGGTTTGTTAGTGAATCAGGAGGACATCTCATCTCCAAAGACTCTTTCTGCTCAGTTTGACTTGATGTTTGTTGGATGTTTTTTGAGGAACAAAGTTAGCTGTCACTCTAAATGTGTTGTTAGGCTCCTGTGTACAGTATCCAAGCACCTGAACAAAGACTCTGCCGAATTAAAACCATGACATTTGAATCCTTATCTTTACTGTGCGTCACCAGGTGAGCCGCAGGCAGACAGGTGACAAACATTTTCTCCTTCCTGCTCCATTCTGTCAACAACACGGCCTGATCCAGTGTCATCACTTTCATTATTTGTTGCCCTCTTCTGCTTGAATCAATATCTCATTTCTGTTGCTGATAATGCACTTTCTGCCACATTTTGCTGCTCCTTCCCATTGTGCTCCAACAACAGGGATTTGCAGCAGGGCAGCTTAACAAAGGCCTTTATTACTCTCAGCCGGTAGCCATCCCAGAGAGAGAAAGGAGCCGGGCACTCCCCCATCCCAGATCAGGGTCCTTGGGGATTTTTTTGATTTGATTTGAGTGGCTGTGAGGAGCTGGGCCCCCATGTGGAAGACAAAGAGATTTAAAGAGGCAGAGAGCTGGTGTGACTCTCAGGATTGCTCCCAAAAATCACAAATTCTGCCTTTGCTTCTGCATGATGGACCTGACACACAGCTGTCAACATCTCACAGAAGATAACAGCAGGCTCTTTGTCAGGCTGGAGCGCGAAGGTAAAGTGATCTGCTCAGAAAGGCCTCTGGATCTTATTCAGTAACTTTAATGTGCAGGTGCTTTGTGTATTTCTCTGAATGAGGCTGATATCTGCTTCCACCTGCTGTCACAACATGCACATAAATGTAAGGAGCTTTAGCATTCAAGTGCACGCCCACATGGACTGTAGTGCAGGAATGCATGGGCAGTAAAGTGACTCCCTTGTTGGTCTGTGACTCGCAGTATTGTGCAGTGTATCAGCTTGCTGGTGTTGGGTTGTAGGAGTGGAAACAGGAGTCTGTGTGGGTGCTGTGATCCCTCATGAATTATTGAAGTTTCTCAGGAAAGGAGAGAAGAAGGAGGAGATCACTTTTAGGACTGAATGGAGCCAACTGTTGGTGTGTAAATGATTTCATCTTTTAGACAAGCCGTCACTTTGTGCTACTGTACGTCATGGTTCTGCTTTCTCACTGTTCAAAGTAAGACGGGTGCAGGATATTGGATTTTTGCTGAAATCTGATCCACTTCCATTATCGCCAATATCAACATCTCAATCAATCAATCAGTCTGTATTTGTATAGCAGCAGTTCATAACAAGTGTTATCTCAAGGCACTTTACGAAAGAGCAGACTGAAGCCTGAAACTGAAGAATTAAACTTTTTAAATAAAAATTTAAATTAAGGTAAGGAATAGGAATAGAGTATGTACAATATGTACAGGATAAACAACAAGAAACAAAATGACACAAACAACAACAAACAAGAAAAAAAGTGCACAGGTGCATGTACAGTTGGAGGCTGTTATGGGGACTGGATTTCAATGAAAATGAAGTTTGTAAGTAAAAATTTGTTGTTATTATTATCATTAAATTTGCTAAAGGCAAGCCCCTTAAGATATTGCATCTCATTTTCAAGAGGAACCTCATGTCTATGTATAGAAAGATCAATTTAATATTAACATTAATATCTATAATGACTATAATCAGGAGAGGAATTATGTTGATTAATACAGCAGCATCTAGCTGCCATTAAAATGGGTTTAACTGGTCTAAAATTATGAATGTATGTTAAAGGATGATTTCTGTTGATGGTTGATGCAGGATAGAGCACATGGAGTAGAGCAGGTCCACAGCAGCAGGTCATCCATGATTGTCAAGGTCACACTAATAAATGTGTGCTCTCTGTAGCACTTATCATGTGTTTAATTTTATTGATCTCTTGAATGATGTATTGATACAAAGCCTCCACTCAACTAAAACTGACCTGCTGTGATGGTCTATTGCTGTCATCTTGATTTTATTTTTTATTTTATTTTAGCTTTTCTGGTGAGCATTAGTCTCCAAATCCCTCTCAACATCCCACCAACTATCACTACAATTACAGTGGATACCACTTCGTAGATGAACCACTATATGTGATATTGGCAAAAATCTGATATTGTGCATCCTGAGTTTCAAGTTTTCCCGACTTATACAGTAGTGTTAAAGACTCCTACGCAAATGGGTTTAAGCTTCCTCACCAAGGATACTGAACTGTTTTCTATACATAATGTCACGTTTTCCCAATAATAATATCAAAAAGCACTACTAAAGCTCTCCAAAAATCGGACCTGTCTATAAACTGGACTCTAGAGCTGGACCTGTCTATAAACTTGACTCTAGAGCTGGACCTGTCTATAAACTTGACTCTAGAGCTGGACCTGTCTAGAGCTGGACCTGTCTATAAACTGGACTCTAGAGCTGGACCTGTCTATAAACTGAATTCTAAAGCTGTTGTGTTATAAATGGCCAGCTCATTCTTGCTGACATAAAACAGAAAGTTAAAGTCAGAACTCAAAGGGATTCAGAGCAGCAGGAGGGATACGGAGGGTTGTTTCTGCTTCAAATAGATCAGTGTTTGACTTTTGACCTTCCCCTCCCATCACGGTAAAGCAAGACGACCACACCACACGCTTTGCCCCACACGCAAGCACATGGTAGTGACATATGACATTAACATCAGGGTTAGGCTCTGATTGATCTCTGTACTATGAACTCTGCTTTTTACCGCCACAAAATGGAGGCATCTGATGGACAAAATTAACAAATTTAGAGTTGAGGAGAGTAAATTGTGACATTGTCATAAGTTCATGCTTCATTTTTCCCATGAAGATTTGATCAAAAGGTGTTTTTCCTTCACATAAATAAAAAGATATTTGTTTTGTATTACCATTTATCTTTTTTTTTGGCCATATTACCCATCAATACCTTTACACATTAACAAATAAATCAGAAAACAAAAATCAAACACCTTCTACAAGCATCACCAAAACTCCTTTTACCCCAGAGTTCCTCACAGCAGGTTTTAGCTGAAGTCCATAAGACATCGTGTCAGACCACACCAGAGAAGACTCCACGAGTGGTCGTAGTTTTGCTTTGACAAGCTCCGATAGTCTGACCGGCTGCCCCCTTGTAACAAAACTCTGACCCCTTGGTGACCCCCCTGCCTGAAGGTTCAGTCTGTCTCCTTATCAGGTCAAGGCTCACTGAAGCAGCACGAGCCGCACATTTAGATGTCACAGCGTCCTCCCTCTGAACTCAAAGGAAATATACAGTAATGTTTTTATTGAGCTGAAATTATTTGTGAATCATTAACAATGAGAAATAGATCTGTTGTGAGGAAATGCTCCCGAGCAGAGTTGTAAAAAAAATCTCTCTCCTGCTTCTCTGATTGGCCTGCGCTCAAAAATTGCTATGTCAAAATATACTCATGTATTCCTTGCTGATATATGTATTGATACAGATTTTACAGAATAGATACAGCCCCAAATGCTGTGATGGCAGTTGTGTACACCTTAGGTATTGTCACCAATGATGCAGCGAACGTTTCAAACTTTAAGTTTCTTCTGAGATCTTTGAGGAGCTGAAATTTAAGTGTCTTGAGTCACAGAATTATTTTCACCTTGTCCTTTTTGTTTTTGTATTTGCAAAAAATGACAAAAGCTGTTGAAGCTGAATTTCCATTATTTTTGGAACTTGCTACAGGCCTGATTAAAATAGACCGTGGGCTGACGTTAGTCCCAGGGCCATAGGTTGGACACCCCTGGTTAAGTGCACACTCTCTCCTCTTGCGCCGATCTTCCTGTATGTGCACAAAGAAATCAAGATTTAAGGTGTGCCTAGAGATTTTAATTGTTTTGCCAGAAGGTGATGGGTTTGAATTTGAGCTGTTTTTGCACTGTGGCGATGGGTTGCGAAAGCACTTCTTACCACAAACAAGGCAGCTCACATATTGCTGTTACATCTATAAGCAATAGCCCCATTGTAACGTCACCATCATAATATGATTCATGACCCTGAAAACCCACACCTAGCACTCAGAATCATGTTGATATCATTATTAGTTGGACAGTTATTGAGCAACAATGATCATTTGCTAATGGCAGTTATCTGCATCACCACCAAAATCAAATCACTTTTAAGTTGGGCCATTACCAACATCGTCCAGTAGTTTTTGTGTAATCTTGCTAACAAACAGACAAACAAACAAACATGTGCCGGCAAAAACTGAACCTCCTTTGCAGAGGTAAGAAAAGCATTTTTTTTTTATCTTCAATCGAAAAGAAAAGTATGTCAACCATAACAAGCCTAAATGCATGTTGCAGAAACTTCCACCAATTCAAAACACTTCCAGTTTCAAATCAGTTTTAATTTTGTTGATTAATTATTTTCATCATAGTTTTAATCAACAACCTTTTTTCCCCTGATGAAAACTAGACAGTAACTAATAAAAACAAGTGCACATGGACAAAAACTAAAACTAAATTAACTGACATTTTCATCAACAATTTAAAAACTAGACTAAAATGTTTGACACAGACTTAATCCAATCAGACCTGATTTGGTCATGTAGAAAGTAGGAACAAGTTAGGAATATATCCAATCACAGCTACTTTGGTTGTGTGGAAAGGTTGGATGAGCTAAGAGGGACGTCCAGTCACAGCTGCCTTAGCTTGGTGGTGGTGGGATAAGTTAGATTTCATCAACTAAACTAGACTAAAATTAAAACAATTTAGAAGACTAAATTATGACTAAAACTAAAAATATTTTAGGCAAAAGACTATAACTAAATCTAAATTAAAATGTGCAGTCAACATTAACTCTGTTTCTAATGACAACACTCTGCCTTGTCTTCCGTCCCTCCTGTTGCCCTCACAGCCAATTGAGTTAATGGGTCATGAAGAGAAGCTCTCAGATTGAGCCGTCAGTCTGTCCATCAGCATACCAGGACTGTTTACACTGAAATCTGCTCAACAGCAATTAAGAGCCACTCACTGACTCGTACAACTTCAAGGTCATTTGGAAGAGGAACCACGGCTGAGCTGGACATTTAAACCCAACATTAGACATACGAGTGGTAACTGATTATTTTTGACTGGTAAACACTTCTGGCAGCTGGTCATAAAGTAGAACAACCATTGTACGTCTCATTAATCACGTCTAAACAGGGAGCTGGATGGCATGTGCCAATACGGGGTGACAGATGCTGTTTTCTTTGTCACGAGAGGGACATAAATACATCAGGAGGTGTCATGAATTTGATTAAAAGTGTCAGTTAATGACATAATGGAGGCTCAAACTGTGCACAGGGTTGGTGAAAACATCAGATTCGACAGCTAAAATGGACCAGTGAAGCTGCAGAAATCTGGAAATATTTTGACCTAAATGAGAAGTCCAGTTCATCAGCAGCTGGGCAGAAAATCACAGAATTCAGTTCACAGAGGTGGAAATATGAGGAAAGGAAGAGTGATGTTCATGAAAGTTTAAACTCTTTTATTGCTTTTATTTTATTTGTTTTTATATATTTGTTTTTAAATATTGTGTTCAGTTTTATTCCATTACTGTTTTTATTATTACGTGTATGCATGATTATGTTGTAGCCCTGTACAGCACTTTGGTCAGCCAAGCTTGTTTTTAAACTTGCCTTAGAAATAAACTTTGACTTGACTTGACAGGAGAATGTCCTCAATAATGTTGACATACAATTTTAAGGAAAAAACTCAAAATGATAAAAGTTAAAAAGGACTGAAATTTCAATTCAATTCAAAGACCTGGCATGAATGTAGGATGTTATTGCTTAAGCATTTCAATAAAAACTGAAAAAGCACTCAGAGAGCGCAGACTTCCGCCAAGCTACTTAGTTTTTCCAGTGGCTTTTCCACAACCCCTGTAAAAGACACAATTCTGGATCACCAGATCCAGAATAGTACCAAACTCAGCACATACATGGAGATTGTTATCCTGTATGAACACAACACGTTTTGGGAACATCAGTTAATATTTTGATTTTATTTGAATTATTGAATGTCTTCAATTGTGTTTTCCATTATAAAGTCCAATGTTTTTTGTGAGGTCAATCTGGATCGGATCCTGATGAAGTTTACCTTGATGATAGAGACACTGACCCCATATTATCCTGTGAAATTGGAAGTGAATCCATTAAAAAATGGCAGAGATATGATTGTTTTGTAAACTGATGGGATTTTTTTAAATTTTGGGAATTCTTTTTGGATCCAGACAAATATATGCATCACAACCAAAAGTTAACTTATTTTCATTATTCCTAGTGCTATTCTGAATTCTTGCATTTTGCTATATAAACCTTATTTCCGGGCCATGTTGACAGCCCTACATTCATTAGATTTTTCTTTCACTCTTCTGTCTCTTATAAAACATAAGTGCTTATAGCGCCAGTGGCTCAATAACTTTTTTAAAGAAGCATAACTCATATAGTTGTGTTTGTCATCTTCGCCTCATTCTGCAGTGGTTATATAATAGACATGATCACTTGTGTGTTTAGTGTAAAAAAGTCCAAGTGCTTAATTGCTGCGTCCACATTTTACAGACTGTATTGCTCCGTCTGATTTTTTCTTTTGACTCGGGGGCATCCTCGACCTACTTCTGAAGGAGGCCTGAGATAGAGTGACTCACCAGTCTGTTTGGCAGAGAAACATTTATTTTTAAGCTGCTTTCTGGAGCCTGATCGAGCAGAGAGAACAGACTGCAGTCCCCTGAGGTCGGGGCCCGCCTATAGAGGAGAGGGCTGCTAGTGTTACAGGCAGGAAGACGAGGAGAGGGGGAGTCGATTTACAGACGCACACTCTGACACACATTAGTCTGGTGTGTTGGCGAGATGTGTTTCATTATACAAACCTTGACCTGTATTCAATTTAAAATGCTTCAAAGACAATATATTTAATGTTCAAGCTGAGAAACTTGATTGTTTTTTTGCAGATGATCACTTAATTTGAATTTGATATCTGCAACATGTAACTAAAATGCTGGGACAGGGGCAACAAAAACACCTGTTTGGAAGGTTCCACAGGTGAAACAGGTGAGTGTCATGATTAGGCATAAAAGGAGCATCCCTGAAAGACTCAGTCATTCTCACTTTGTGAGCAACTGTGTGAGCAAATAGTCAAAAGTTTAAGACCAACTTTTCTATCAGGACCACTTTGTCAAGAAAAGACACAAGAGAGGTATTTGAATTAGCTTTATTTGCATTTATTTGCATGTTTTTAATTTGGTGGTGTGGCTGTGATGGGTGCTCTCCTATCAGCTGCTGAGTTAAGCATGAGGCAGGGAAGGAAGCATCAAAATCCCCCCAGACTGAGCATCACTGTCAGCTGACGTTAGCCCAATTCACACTGCTGTTTTCAGGTGTAATATTCACCTCCGTGTGATGTTTCACCTTCACTGTGAACATCCTGGAGACTGAAGGGGACTTGACCTCTTTGCTCTGTCTCCAGAGGTAGTGACAGAGGCCTAATATTGGAAAGAAGGAGGCACATGCACTCAGCGGGAGACAGGAGCGCTGCGAGTGGTCATTGCTACCTTTGTGTGTATGTGGACGCGTGCTCTGTTGTGCACATCCAAGCTAAATCTGCACAGAAGTTATGGCGCCATGTATTATATGTATATTATATATGTATTAATAATAATAATTCTTATAATACATATTATATATGTATTATATGTGTCCCTGCAACTTTACTCTGCCTTCTTTACACCAAGTGTTTTTTGTTTCTGTAAATAGAGGACTCCTATTGCCTTATATATAGGTATATTATATTATGTTAAGATCCTTAGTCTCTTTTTAGTGTGTATGTTATTTACTTCCTTACCTGAAACCAGCTGCTGTAATACCATGATATCTATCTATCTATCTATCTATATATCTATCTATCTATATATCTATCTATCTAATGTGAATGTCTCGAGGTGTAAATATAATGGAGTTTCACTGTGTCACTTTTGCATAAAGGCACTGTGACTGGGCTGTTAAAAGAAGAGAATAGCTGAAGGAGGAGCTAGGATGGAGGAGGGTTGCAAAAGCAGCTTGCAGCTGGAGCAGTAAAGAGTAGACAGGCTAGAGCAGCTTAGGTAAGGCGGTCTGAGTGCATTAGAAACTGGCAGATTAGAGGTGATCAGCTGGCCGTCAGCTATCTGTGGATCTGCTGTTTGACAATTGAATTGAATGCTGATATGTTAGCAATCTTGAGTCTGTGTTCTGCCAGAACTAACGCTATGGTCCATTTCTCTAAGTACAGTTGCAAGGAGCTCAGGGATTTCATCATCTAGAGCCCATAATATCATCAGAAGATTCAGAGAAACTGGAGAAATATCTGCATGTAAGAGGAAGGCAGCTTCGACTGCCCATGACCTTCCTGTTTCCAAGTCTTAGCACGCAAGCATTATTCATAAATCCAAATATTAAAACTCAAAATTTGAACATGAGATTAAACAGAATACCCTAAATCATTTTATTGCAACATTAATACTCATGCTGGGTTTATACTTAAGAATGAAGCCTTAGTTTATGATTGTTTGTTCCGTGCTTATAATGATCACAGCATGACAAAAACAGATCAGATCTTGGATTAACAGAAATTTAACCTAATGTTAAACAGAGCTGCACAAGCTCAAAGTATGCCTCATAATCGTTTACCATATTTACAGTTAATCTTTGTGCAGCTTCAGTAAAGCTCCCAAACCTTCATGTGATCTTCTCGTGTCATGTGACTTCAGCGTTTACTGTAGATTCATGAAGGCTGTATTTCAACCTGACTCACAGTTAAATCTCCTCAAACAATGTCTGCAGTCACGATCCTGTGCTCTGCTCCCATCTCTAATTTGGACTCTGTTATGAAAACAAACAGTCATTTAGAAGCATTATTCTATAATGAAACAGAGAACTGCCAGGGGCTGAGCTCTGCAGAAACAAAGTCTCTACGAGGAGATGCAGGCACACGGTGGAAGAGAGTTTAAGGACTCAGAAAAAGACTGAAATTACAGCCAACATGAAAACAGCAGAAGAGTCTTAGCTTTACGGAGAGTGCCTTAGCTTTAATGAGCTGTACTTCTGTTACCAATTAGTAGTCCTCAATACTTCGATATACCTAAATGCACACTGAAACTCACTCAGGCTGCATATGAAGGTAGCGTGGGATGTCTTGATCTTCACAAACCCCAATTCCAATGAAGCTTGGACATTACAGAACAAATGATTTGCAAATCCTTTTCGACCTATATCCATTTGATTACACTGCAAAGATAAGATATTTGATGTTCAAACTGATAAACTTTGTTGTATTTCTGCAAAAAGTCACTGAATTTGAATTGGATGCCTGCAACACGTTTCAAAAAAGCTGGGACAGAGGCATGTTTTCTACTGTGTTCTATCACCTTTCCTTTTATTGACACTTAATAAGTGAACTGAGGACACCGACTGTTGAAGCTTTGTAGGTGGAATTCTTTCACATATTTGCATGACGTTTGACATCAGTTGCTCAACAGTCTGGGCTCGTCCCTGTGCTTCAATTGCTCCACACATTTCCAACAGGTCAGTCTACTACCTGCACTCTTTGACTCTGAAGCCACTCTGTTTTAACTGGAGCAGGATGTGTTTTCATTGTCTCTAAAACAAGAAGGGACGTCCCTGAAAAAGATGGATGGCAGCATGTTGCTCCTAAACCTGTGTGTACCTGTCAGCATTAACAGTGCATTCTCAGATACCAAGTTTGATTGATTGATTGGTTAAGTTTATTTCAAACATTAGCTCTTGGATTAATGCCATATGTCTGAAAAGGAGTGAGAAGAAGTCAAGACTTATTTAACCCTCTCCATTAATTAATAACCAATTATTTACCTTCCCAGTCTGTATAGAAATAAACATGAAATTAGTTTTTTAATCTACTAGTATCTATGTTTGGAAAAACAAGACTTAATAATTTATTAGGAAAAAAGTCAAAAACACTTGTTCTACCAAAGTTATCAAATAGACTTTACATAAAAGTTACCCATGCCATGGGCACCAACACACCCCCATACCATCACAGATGCTGGCTTTTGACCTTTGTGCTTGTGTTAGTTATTTCTTTGCTTTAGTGAGATGGACTGAGGCAAAGTGGAAAAGTGTGCTGTGGTCTGAGTCCACATTTCAGACTGTTTTTGGACATCATGGACGTGGTGTCCTCCGGGCTAAAGAGGAAAAGGACCATCCAGACAGAAACCTTGGAATGTAGAGCAACTGAAGATGTTCATCAAGCAAGAATGAGAAAGAATTCCTCCAACAAAGATTCAACAATTAGTGCCCTCAGTTCACAAACACGTGCTTAGTGTTGTTCAAAGGAAAGGTGATGTAGCACAGCTGTAAACATATCCCCTGTCCCAGCTTTTTTGGAACGTGTAGCAGGCATCAAACTGAAAATGAGTAAATATTTGTAGGAATACAACAACGTTTATCAGAAAAAAGGCCAAAAAGGATCTTTAAATCATTGTTTTCTGTTTTAAATTACATTTTACAACGTCCCAACTTCATCGGAATTAGAGTTTGTACGTGGTGATTTTGGTGCATCTCTTGTAAAGCCCATATATGTGTAAGTAGTATTTTCTTGCAAAAGTTCCCACAAATCTTTTCTTTCTTCTGACAATCAAATGTATCATCAAGACTCTTTCTTCTTCCTATTCATGCATCTATCTTTTTCTTGAGACACCATCAATGGTTGATAGTTTTCCTTCCTTGTAGTTTTTGCAGGAACTTTAATTCCTCTTTTCACCTTCATAGAAAGTTAACATTCTGCACCAGCACCAGAGTCCAGCTGAATAATTAATCAGTACTGATAAAACATTTCTGATGATTAAAAAAGGATTATTTCATTATTTAACGGAACAGATAGGAAAGTTGCTAATCCAGTCTTCAGTGTGTTAAAGTGAAGGGGTCACAGGAAAGTGAGATACTTGACCTCTGACCTGTCTGTGTTCAAACAGACTGTCAGCTCCACTGAGGTCAGCCGGCACCAGACGGCAGTAACCGTCCTGGAGGCTCTGAGCCCTCCCATGTCTGGAGGTCTCCTGTGAGAGTGTGGATCAGGCACAGAGTGAGGCAGTAAATCACAACGAGATGGATTAGCAACAGGTGGGGGAAACACTGAGAGGTGAGGCCGGCAGCAATGAAAAGTGATCAGGAGGAAGAAGTGGAAAATTGGGAATTCGGGAATGATGGCTAGGAAAAACAGAAGGAAGATGGATGAGAACACATGGAGTGAGATGGATGTTCAGCCTCGAGGGGAAAAGGTGAATGAACACACGAGATAATGGGCAGAAGACCTGAATGTAGGACAGTTCACTGGAAAACAGATGATAACCTTTTACTGTGATCGGGCTGTTTTTGAACCATAGACTATAGCAGCATGTACTAATTTAGCCAAAATGTAGTATGCAGTCAAATCTGCAGAATGCCATAAATGCCCAAATGTCAGACTACTTTGGGAAAAGTAGAAGAATAATTTGGACAACCTTCAGGGCTGAAAATGGAGGCCCATGCAGAAATACCAAAACGTAATCAAAGTCAAAGGAAACAACATCATGGCCTGAGTTTGGACTTGCTTTTTCATGCCTTCTTCATCCTTGGTGGCGATGGTGTTCTCAATGCACTGACTGATGTTTTGTCTCTGGATCTTGTTGAAGATCCAAGTTTTATTGCATGTCGTCACTCCTAAAAACCTGAGTTTCCTTCAGTTTGTTCCAAGATGTCTCCACAGATTTGCTTTTCCTTTTGATCAGAAGTCAGAACAACTTTGACAAAAACTTTAGTCATGTTCAAATTTATCAGTGGAAACCATTTCTGCTTTCATTCTCCTTCTGAGTTGTCGATCATTTCCAACCGTTTGTTCAGATTGTGGAATGTTTTCTGAAGTTTTTTACGTGCGTCTGTCGTCTTCGACATCCTCTCTGCCTTCACCAAGTCCTCACCAAAGATTCGGCTGCTGTTTTATTCCATTTGACCAAGTTAATTGAACTTTGAAGCTAATCATTTTCCAACGCCTTATCAAAACCACGTCCACTTCAATCAACTGAAGACGTCACTTGTTGTAAACTTACAGCCGTTGCACATGAATACACAACCTTTAATATATAACACTCAGAGTGACTGTGAACCACATGGTTCATCCTCAGGACAGGGCCTCTTTATTTAATAGACGTACCCTGTATGTGTCTTTTATTGCCTTTCAGCTAAAAAAAAATCAAGATATGCAAAACCATATTTCCCCAACTCTATGTGCACATTATTGCTTCTGCAAAGGAGCTTATATTTTTGCTGGCATTTGTTGTTTTCTTTGTTTGTTTTTTAACAGGATAACTCAAAAAGTAATGGGTAGTTTTATTAAACTATCAGAGACTGTTTGTTATGGTATGAAGAGGAAATGATTAAAGTGGTGATCCAGATGTGGATCCAGGATTTCTTTAAAGGATTTCTTAACGCTGCTTGATAGGGCAGTTTTCCATGTTTTCACTGATAACTCAATAAATGATCAATACATTTTGTGTAATACATTTTCAGGGAATGTTGGTCATGGTACAAGAGAGAAGTGATTTGATTTTTGTGGTGATGTGAACTAGGATGTGGTTCCAGGAATTTATTAAAAAGGATTTCTAAACAGTACAAATCGGGCAGTTTTCCCAATTTTACCCAATAACTCAAAAAATAATCAACAGACTGTCATGATATTTTCAGGAAATATTGGTCATAGTACAAGAGAGAAACAATCATATTTTGCTTGTGATCCTTATCTGAATGTGGGTCCAGGTTTTTTTTTATTAAGGATTTGTTATCAGTGCAAGCTCGGACAGTTTTCCACATTTTTTTTACAATATCTCGCCTGACTATGTTGGTAATGCCTTGGTGGAGGTTTTGTGCTTTTGGTGCGCTTCCAGTGTAAATTTGTATTTGATTGAAATTCTTATCACCCTCAGGCTTTGTTATGATTGAAGTTATTACAGAAGATGGTATCTTCTCTAATTTGCTGATATGGGATGTGTTTTTTTGTGGTGATTTCTCTCCTCTCCCTCTCTCCTGTGCTTGCAATAAAAGTCATGCAACATGTGGATTTAAAAAAAAAGTGTGAGAGAGTTATTTCAACACGTTAACTAACTTTCTGCAAAGCAAATAAAATCTTGAAATGTCCTTCTCCTGCACAGGTCACTGACTCTTCATCCCCCTTGTGCACGTCCTCATCTCACCATGAGCTCCTGGGTGGTGAACAGGAAGGGAGAGCCACAGTACCGCCGGCACTTCCTCACAGACAACAGCACCTTTCACGGTAATCATCACCCACAAACATGATCATATAATCCACCTCACTGTCACTGTGATGATGTGAGACATCTGAACGAACAGCAGAGGGAGACTCACATCCATCATTGTGCTTAAATACTCACTACAGGCGTTCACTGTGAGCTGCTTCTGTCTTGTGTCATTAACGAAACCTCCTCACTGTTTACTGATGATTAAAATTTCCTGCAAACTGTGTGATGAGGAAATAAGTGTCCAAAACAATATATGGTCCCATGATGCTTTGTTTACTTGCTGTAGCTTCTTTTAATATATAAACACATTTGTCTGACTTATAAATGGCTGCTGACTTTGGTCACTGCTTCTGCCCAGACTTAAAGCAGCTTTCAACACAGCTGACAATGGTATCCTAATTACTAGATTAAAATATTGTATGGGTATTTCTGATGTGGCCCTGGCCTTGCTTTTCCCCTCCCTTTCAAGCAGGAAATGCTACGTCTGTGTTGACATATCTAAATATTTATCTACATCTTCATCAATCCAATCCAATTTTATTTGTAAAGCACTTTAAAAACAACCACAGTGGACCAAAGTGCTGTACAGAAGAAAATATAAAATAAAATAAAATACAAGAACAGATTGAGGACACAACACAGTTGTACAGTTTAAGCAAGGTTAAAACAATGAGCCAATACAAAATACCAAATAATCATATGGTGTACTGCAAGGCTCAACTCTTGGTCCATTTTTGTTTTCCTTGTCTTTGCTCTCGTTAGGTCACATCATCATATTTGCTGATTACTCTCAATTAAACCTGTCCATAGCACTTCTAGGCTAGTCACACTTGAGACTAGATGTCCAAACACTTTCTACGACTAAACCTCTCATTGGCCCTGAATATGCTGCTGATCCGGCCCCTGCCCTGTCATAGACCCTCCGGTTAATACCTTTCTTGTGAAGGCTCAAAGAATGTTTTGAGGGATTTCCTTTTAGCTTTGCTCAAATGTCTACTCTGATGAATGAGGATAAATTGATTAAATTTAGGAGTCTTGTTCATCCATTGTCAGTGAGTTTGATGTTTGATATTTCAAGAATGATTTAAAGTATTCTCCTCAAAATTTGCTCCCCTGAAGCCAGAATATAGTTTCCACTTTAGTGGGGTACACACATAAAGATTATCAAGCTGTTTTTGTCGCGAGTTTCCCCCTTCCCAACCAAGGATGGCAAAATCCAGATTATCTAATGTCTTATAAGATTTTCCTATTAGATTATCCTGTGGTCTGAGGTGTGTTAAGAGTGAATTTGTCCCAATAATCTGCTCCGAAACGGGTCAGGGCTGACAATTGTAAATATTAAACTTGTTCAATATTTACGACTTAAACTTTTCATGTGTGTGGGGAAAGCCGACAACTCCCTAGTCATGACTCCTTGAATTGTGACGTGAATGTAACCAATCAAGAAGTGAGCTGACTGAGGAACAAGGAAGCAGGCGTAAATAAAACAAGCATGGCCGACCTCAAACATAAAGTATGGTGGACCTCAGTAATGGAGGACCAGCTCACATGTTCACGCTGTCTCCATGATTTTTTCCACAGTCTTTTCTTTTTTTAGTTCGGAATTTTTCCGACAAAAAAGTCCCAAGACCACCATCATTCCCTCCTCTCATATGTCCTCTTCCATGTTGCATGTTGTGTTTCTGGTTATTGCTATGTTTCTTATTCTTCATTTTTGTAAAAAGTCAATTAAGTGGTATGCACAAGGGGATAAACAAATGTGTTCCTTGCTCGTGATCTGCTTGCATAAACTCAAGTACCATGACACAAACACAAACCCATTTTCTCCAGTAAATGGTCTGTGATTTAATAAGTTAAAGCAAATATTGCAATTTTCTCTTATCATGCTTCAAAGACATGTCAGAGCATTAAATTGATGAGGATGTCAGAGTCTTCAGACCGTGACACTGACCTATCTGCCAGACAAATCAATGACAAATCCGTCACACTACAGCTCGCAGACTCTCAAAGGCTCACCTTGAACAGCCAGCATCCCGTCCTCACAGACGGAGCGCCTGCTTTCTGATTGTTCTGTCGCACAAAGCACCTTGATTGCTTCAGCTCTCTGCTGCGGATGATGGATTGACCTGATTGATGTAGAGACTGAACACGAGTCTCGGTTTCCTCTTCTGTCAAGCTTTGAGGAGAGGATGTTATCACATTGATGGGAACATCACTTGTTCAGTCTTCATTTGTAAGAGAATTCCTGCAATCTCGAGTTGACTCTCCTTCCAGAGAATGAAAATGAAATGCCCACTGAGCGTGAAATGAGACGACATTTTTTTAAAAGTCTCGTAAAAGTGAGATTGAGATGTCTTCCAAATCCAGCTGAGATATTTTGATGCTAATCCGGCTGTGAGTTTGTTGAAGCTGGCTGAGGCGAACAGACCAGGGATGAATGAAGTGAGTGTGTGACATACAGATTATCTTCATCTCTGTCTTTATTTGTTCATTAATCTGATCTGATCTAATTTGTTCATTAGACTGTTGTTTTTCTTGTCTCTTCCTCCTTCCGTTTATTCCACATCACTTGGCTCCTTTTACCTCTGTCCCTTCCTCCCAGTTGTTTGCAGTGTTTTGTGAACGACAGAGTGGCTGATGGTTTTTGTTTAGACACGGTTCATAAATCAGCTTGAAAAGGGGAGAAAACTGTCTGGGATCAGGCAGGCGTGGAGGAAGAGAGATTCTCACTTAAATCAAAAGGTGCTTTTCAGCAGCTGGAATTTTCCACAGGAGCTGGGAACCTTTTGTGGAAGTACTTTTTTAATCACGGGATAAAGCATGCCAGTGTCTTTTGTGATTTGTTTGTCTCTGAAGATTAGACTCCATTGCGATGTCTTTATGAATTTATAAGGGTAGTGAGGCCAACAGCAGGATAGGATACCCCCCTTGGAGTTTATATGATGATGAGGGATGCAGGATGAGATAAAGAGTAGACTCTATTGAGCTGGACCTTGACATTGATGAGATGATCGGACCTGCCTGAGGTAGAGGAGGGTAGTGAAGATTGCACTGCAACATAATGTCAAAGATTGAGGCCGTTTTCACACCAAACAGGTTTGGGCAGGACCAAAAAAAAACCTCTGGTTTACTAATTTGGAATTTCCCCCTGTGGGACTAATAAAGGAATATCTTATCTTATCTTATTTGGTGGTGTGAAAGCCCGCACCAAAAGAACTGAACTTTGGTGTGGCAGGGGGTCTTGTTTAGCTTCCAAGCAAACCAGAGTTTGGTCTGCAGTAGGTGTGAAAGCCATTTGAAGCAAACAAGGCAAGCGAATCAAGAAGCAGTGCTTTGATGGTTGGATTTGGCCAAATACAACAGCAGAAAGCAAACTAATAGGATTCAATGATATTAGCATCACTAGCACTGCCAGCCTCTTTGAGTCTTAACAGGCTAACGTCTACAAGTCCGTAGGGTTTTTGATTCCACGTTGCCCCTGTTAATATGCCAGTACCACCTGATGCAGCATAAATAAAGTGGTGTAAACAGAGATATAGTGGCTACAGCCCTTGATGAAGCCTTTCCACACTGATAGAAAACAACACAAATTCAGGGACAAATGTGAAGCGAACACGTTTCATGTTGCTTTTATTTACAGACATCAAAACAACACATGCATTGTGTTCATGAGTGGACATTCTGTACTTGTGTTCGTGTGTCTGCTTCTCTCGGCTGTTTGTGTCAGAGAAATCTCTCGATCTTCCCTTTAGTGTGGCAGGACGGTAGAGCTGTCCTTAGTCACACGGTACTAACTATATGTCTGCCTTTAGTTCAATATGATCACTGACTTTTTCTGTTATATTATGATTTTTTAATGCTTTATTGGTGGGACACACTGAGATTTACAAAACAAGGCACGAAAAGTAAGGGAAAAAAGACAAGTAAGTGTTTAAAACAATTTAATCGGGAAAGAAGAAAAATAAAATAAATAAAATAACAAACAGAGAAAAGGCAATGAACACAAACAACAAACATTCCAGCTTTACAGGGAATCCAATACTTAATCACCATGATGAGACACTAATCAGGGAGTGGCAATATAACTGCTGGTGGAGGAGGAATAGGGTGGACCAAAAGCATATAAATAAGTCCATTAAATTGATAGGTAAAGAGAAATTATAAACACATAAATGACAATGAATTAAACAGTCAATAAAGGAGGTAACACACGCAAACACACACTTGCACATCATAGATATTGTCTTCACCCATAAGGCGTTTAGAAATTACAGGTTAATAGGCATTGGCAAAACAATAAATCTCTTAGAATGATTATTGACATTTTTGATAAAGATGGTTATATCCATACCGGTATGTTGCAACAGCCTTAAAGTGCGTTCACACCGAACGTGACAGACGCGACCTGGGCAACCACTCTCCATGCAAAGTCAATGTACAGCTGCAATCGGGTGCGACCAGATCACGTGATGCGAAGGACACGATCTGGACAACTTGGTTGCATCTTGGGAGACGTGGTGGCACCGCTGTCCCTGCAGACGGGTACTCTTGGGGTCGCTTTGGACACAGGACAAGGTCACGTCGCTCGGTCACCAAAGTTGAAAAATTTTAACTTTACAGGCGACATCTTGCGTGGCTGTGCTGAGACAGCCAATCAGCGTTGTGTGGGTGTTTGATGACACCCGTGACAGACTGTTTTTATTCCAGATCACAGAGTGACAATCCATGTCCGTGTGGAAACTTTAGTTAGTTGCACCATTAGGTTTGTCATCAGGGACTATACCTAGAACCTGGCACAGTTTTTCATATCAACTTTCGTGGAGTTTAGAGCTGTCGGGTCAAAACTAAACCTAACATGAGTCACGGAAATTAACACAGAAATGAAACGCCCCCTGTTGTCTACCCTGGGATGCTGTGACTCCCTAAACTCTTCTCTAATTTAATAGCAAGTTGTTTTGTTGCTTGCAGCCATCTTTGGAAGAAAACGTCTCTCCTGACTGTTACAAAAGCCACAAAGGGGTTGGCAGGTCTATTACTTAAGTTTCTCCTAGTGGAGAGGGTAGTGTTCAAACAGTGCAGAGTCCAGCTGAGTCAAGCAGATCCCATAAATGGTGAAGCACCTTATGGTTCTTCCATTTGACCTCGGAAGTTGTCTGAGTTGTAAATTATGTCACTGGGACGCCCCATTTGGCCTTAAATTCTACTTGGAAAGTTGTTTGATCTTTACCACCTTGTAACTGGAACACATTCATACGATGTGATTCCCATTTCTCATGTCTGATTTCTGCTGTAAATGGGCCGCACCATTAGGCTCAAACAGAGGACAACTGCTCACATGAAGCATTTGTTCCTTTAAGAGAAGTTTCTGGAGCCAAAGGTTTGCGATAGCTTGGGTCTAAAAGCTCCTTAAGTGGAAAATCAGGTAAGGATTTTCAATAACTGCGAGCACACACATGAGCTCTCTTTGTATATCACACAGACACACACACTGGATTAGACTGAGAATGACTCTGGTGCTGGGGCATACCTTATTGTTCCTCCAGACAGCACTAATCGATTTGGTAACCCTGACCTCTGCTCTGAGTAAACAGATGCATGTGTGCTTATGTTTTAGTGAGTGTGTGTTTCACTGAGTGTGTGTTTCAGTTAGTGTGTGAGTGTGCCTCATGGTCCTATAATTGTCTCCTGCAATCCTAAATTGAAAAGCTTTAATGTGGACCAGTGGGCAGGACTAATCTGGGAGCTCCACATTGAACAAACTTTCATCAGGGGATTGACTCAACGAGGAAGAGACACCCAAGGCTGCACACACACACACACACACACACACACACACACACACACACACACACACACACAGAGGCTGTTTTACCATCAGGCAAAGGAAGGTGATCACCTGGGGCCTCATGCACCAAGAAGCCTTAAAGGGATAGTTCAGGCTTTTTTAGTGGGGTTGCTCGAGGCCCATGGCAGCAGTGAATATGACCGTCAAAAAGCAACTGTCCAGCTCCGCCCCTGAGAGGAGAAGGATCGGTACGTACGCTAAGGCGAAACAGAGCAGGCAGTGGTGCCACACAAAGCCTCATAATTACGACACTTACAAAGATGCTTGACTAGATACTGCGGTAAGATTCTTTACTGTGTCTCACTTTTCTAGACAAACCTGTGTTTAGTACTTCTGTGTGATGCACCACAGGAGTTTGATTTTCCAGAATTTTTTTTTAGAATATCAAGAAAATTTGGAGCATGACCAAAATTCTGTGAAACATAAGATATTTAGTGGAAAAATCAACATAATTTGTTGAAAAAGGACCCCAAATTTCATAAACTAATCGGAAATGTTGGAGGAAAGAGCTCAAATATCAAAAATGAAGTTGAAAGAGCTCCACATTTTCTTAGTCATTTTAATTTGGGAGGAAAAAAAGTTAAAGGCTAAAATATATAAAGAAATAATAATATATAATAAAAAATATCAGTATATAATGGCTCAAGTTAAAAGGGCTTAACATTTTTTTTAAATGAATTAGTTAAGAGGAAAAAGGAAAAATATCAAATGTGATGTTGAAGTAGATGGAAATTTTTGTGAATTAATCTGAAATATTGGATGAAAAGTTGATTGAAGAATGAAGATGAAGATGAAGAATAAAGTTGAAAGAGATCCAGAATCTTGCCTTAGACCTTCGTCAAAAAATCAAGAATAAATTTTAATTATGCCTAAAACTTTGTCAATTTGTATTTTTGTGTAAAACATTTTTTTAAAAACTAAATTGGAAAGTTGATATGGGCCCAAATTTTGTGAGCTGATGTACAGTGCCTTCAATTTCAAATAGATTGGAAAGGTAAAAAACAATGCTCAAATTGTACTTTAATTAACTTTTTGAGCCTCTAAATTAATTCTTAAAATGACTATCCAAGTTATTATTTATTCAGCTTTTTTCCTCCTCACTGTTTCTAAATTCATGGTGTGATGAGTTCACTTGTCACCATGTTAGTCTGGGTTGCTGGGTCGATTGTGTCCTCACTGTTGATTGATGGGAAGCGAGCAGAGACCACCTCTTTCAGGTGAGCTTGAAGCTGTTATTTCTTCTGAAATAGGGATTGACTGCTGTGTTCATATGTACTCCTCAAGAAATGCTTTATATCTGTTGATTATTTCTCTCCTTTAATAATGCCAGCTGGTATATCGTAAACGCAAAATGCCTGCAAATTTAAGGCTCTCAAACGAACGGCTCACTTACAACTGCAAGTCGGTTCTCATCGTTCACTTAAAGAGGCGTTCAAAGGACTCGACTCGTTCGTGATCGTCACATCTATAGTGGAAGATAAAGTAACATAACATGGTAAAAAACAAGCTGAAGAGTTTGTCTGATGACTGTAGACAGAGGCAGGCTAACACTTCCCATTGACTCCCAGTGTTTGAGCTAAGCTAGTTAGTGGTGGTCCGTGGTCTCTTCACTGCACGCACAGTCGAAAGAATGGTGTCTATCTGCTTGTCATGGACTCAGGACTGAGGCAAGACACGAAAAAAGTTGACGTATCCCTTTATGTTCGGGAGTGGTACCAGGGCTGACACCAAATAATCCCGCCACTCTTTGTACCCTTCTGTTGCAGGGGCATGTGGCATATTTCTTTGGGCGCTACCCACATGTTTAGCTGTGTTGCTCACTCCATGAATCAGTGATCCCTAGGAGTTGTACCTTGTTGTAAAGGTGACCAATCAGGCTTTCCAAAGATATAAAAAAACCCAATACCATTTAGAATTATGAAAGGAGAGAAATAATCCAAACGAAGTTAGGAGGGGGGCCATATTGTTTTGCACTGGGGTGCCCCTGCGCACATTTCCACATAATAGGATAGCCTGTTTGGAATTTTTACGCATAATCTGCTCCTCTCAGTTTCCCCTCTTGAGATTTAAAGGTATGTTTATGTGCTGGCAGGTGCACTGCAAAGCCCCCCTCACTCTCCATCAAGTCTGTTTTCCAGCTGTTTCTTTGAGGAAAACATCCTTCCACCTTAACCAAGAGACACTGAGACGCGCAGAGAGCGTAAAGTGGGTCACAGCTCTGCGCAAAAGTGACTTCTCTCCCTCTCACAGCTCCTGCACGGAGGAGAAGTTGCTCAAAAAGAGATGGTCGAGCCTTAGAGGAGCCCAGTTTGGAGGGAAATCCAGTTTGTCTCCAAACATCTGCGCCAGACTGGCGGGCAGAGCTGATGAAACCTCCAAATGACCAGATACTCCAGACTCCTCCATCTCTCACTCTCACCCAATCCGCGCCAGTCTCGCGCTCCCTCTCATTAACAACCGCTCTCAGTCCGTCCATCGAGCGCGTGAGAAATCGGATTAGCGCTCACGCCTGTGCTGCTGTTGCGCCTTCATGGTGAGAGCAGAGGATGTGCGCGCAGAGGCTGAGGATGTGAGACGCTTGCAGAGCAGACACGGAGGCAGATGTTTGATCCTGGACTCGTTATCTTTGGATTAAAAAAGTGACACTTCATCAGAATGGCGCCAATTACCCAGAATCACGGAGACACTGACTTATCAGGCGTGTTTTAATGGATTTTCACACAACCAGGATACAATAATGATTCCA
The DNA here is from genome assembly GCA_037902135.1 of Cetoscarus ocellatus. Taxonomy (NCBI): domain Eukaryota; kingdom Metazoa; phylum Chordata; class Actinopteri; order Labriformes; family Labridae; genus Cetoscarus; species Cetoscarus ocellatus. The sequence continues at coordinate 625,911 of JBAMNC010001626.1, read as the reverse complement.
AAAACGCATGGAGGGAGCCTGTGAGACTCCAGTCCTAAATGGCAGAACTTGAAGTTTGCAGGAATTTGAGTTTGGAAAAGGGTAAGGGCTGATTTTGTGTTTTTATGGCATTTGGTTGATTCATATTTCATCCATATATGTGGAGGAATTCCGTGTTTGCTGCATGCATTCCTTTGGATGCCTGATAACGCTGCAAGTCAGTGCGTAATTTCCCCATTGCGCTTTCTTTCCTGGAGAAATTGCATAACATGCACCGCTGCAGACACTAATTAGGGTCTGCCTTGTTGCATTTGCATATTAAATTAATCTACCAAAAATCAAATTTACTGTCGTTTTTGGGTAAATAATGCAAATGTGATATTCTGTAGCTCTCAGCTGTATTCCCTTTTAAAGGAAATCAGCAGAGAATTTGTCATTTTACTGACAGCTCCTGATAAAAAGCATCAGCGCAGCAGCAGGGAACTGAAATTACCCCCCTGTCTTCGTCACTAGGGGGCAGAAAAGCCTCTGTGTTTGTCTGTGACAGGTCCTGCGCTGCCCTCTGAGCTTTCATAGGTGTGGATGTGCCACATCAGTCACAAGCTGGCATCCTCCGCCATTCACAAAAATATGAGGACTGCTAGGGCTGGGCGATGCGGGCCATAAACAGCTCCCCTTATTTTTGTTAAATGGAGAAACACTTAAGTCAGGGTCTGTGTGGGTGCATGAAATCCTGAGAGTGCTTGAATATTTAAGTCGTTGTAAGGTGCTGTGATTTTGGATAAAAACCTGTTTCTGTGGGCTCATGCAGGTTAGGTGGAGTACAAAGTCTAATTACAGGCATTATTGGCATGTGGGGGTCCACAGCCACCCTTCATTAATCATTTACCCCTCCTCCAGATCTGATATATATATTTAACAAAAGAATCAGTGAAGGCTTTAAAGGATGAAGGACTCATTTTATTGCAAGGATAATTCCCCCTTTAACAAAATTTTTCCTCTTTTTTTGAAATTTTAAATAAACAAATGTATTTAAAGTCATAAAAAAACTTCCAAGCTTTGGATTTTCACCCTTTACCCTATAATTCTGACTTTTTTTGCTCTTTGCATATACATCTGAGGAATACATGTTTTCTCAATAGGGTGGGGAAATACGGCCTTTTTCACATAAAATTTGACATTCCAATCTTTAATACATTTTTTAAAAACCTCTCAAAGTAAGAAACTACAAATGACAGTGAAATCACACTAACATTTTTTTGCCTTGATTCGATCAAATTGATGTATGCCTTAAACACCTGTAATTGTGCACTTACTGAGCCAAACTGAGCTTGGTGTAAAGGCAGCATAAATGTCAGAAATTACCTGTGGGCCACTATAAATGAGAATTGGGGGCGAATGTGGTCCACAGGCTGCCAGTTGGCCAACCATTACTTATGAAGTGTGCATCAAAAAATTATGAATTTCACATTAATATGACTGATTCTCGATTTGTCCTGCTGGTTTCTCCTCTCTGCAGGCTACTCAAAGCTTTACGACTTATAGATAATCATAAATGTATAAACTGCACCGATATGACTGATTTTGTCTGGCTCTGTATCTGATTTGAAAAATACTGATTTATCGTAATAACAGGATATTCTGCCCGGCCATAACGACCTCTGAGGTGTTGGTAGAATCTGTCCCTGACAGGACGCCCTGTAGGCCGGACTGACCGCCACAGAGCCTTATCACATGCCATGCAGCTCCGGAGCGGTGCTCAGATTGGACAGAAATAGGAATCCTCTTGAAATCCCAGGCAGGGCATGTTAGCACCACACAATATGATGGAGCTTTGGGTCCAGCTTTGATGGCTACACTGAAGCCCCAGCGGTCCCGGGGCTATTAGTGAAAGCCTTCAGCTCTGTGCCGTATACGCTGTCAAAAATGTGTCGCATCTTTGGCAGGAAGTGTCAAGCTGTCAGCCCTCACCCTAGACAACCCCTGTGTTTCTTTATCTTGGTGGGTGTCGAGGGCCTCCGTCCGCTGCTTTTGGACCAACAGGATTCGCTTCATGCCATCATCAGTCCTTTACATCCAGGAGCTGATAAAGAGAGAGCTTTGGCTGCCTCCACATGAAGGAAAATGGCTCTTTCATGTTAAACCTGTTTTTCCTCTTATATCCTCTCTCTCGTCCTGATGATGATGAATCTCAGCGTGCTCCCCCCCCATCCCCCTTTGTCTTTTTTGCTCTGTCGCTCCAGGGCAAAGAAACAGCGAACAGCCACCACAGGAACACACTGTCATCCTTTTCTCCTTGTTTTTTTATAGGATTTCTGGTTATTTTCAGGCTCCTCCATTCTCTTAACAGCTAATTGGGACCATCTGAAATGTGTCTGGTCTTGTGAATGTTAAACTTGGACAAGTGCTCGAAGCTGGGGTTCAATTTCAGATCTAATTAATGAATATTTATTGCAGAATCTCCCCTTAAATTTAGAAAATAAATCTCCAAGAAACAAGCAAGATTGATATACAGACTTAAAAAGAGCTGCCAGATTTCAAACTTAACCTCCCATTACTTATTCCTAGTAATGTTTGACCTAATGTTTTGTCATACTCATATATAGGGCTTAGCAATACTTTCTATTTTAACAATTAAATTCAATTCAAAGGGCTTTATTAGCATGAATGCTAAAAGGAGTTATTGCCAAAGCATTTGATGAAAAAATAAAACTATATAAATGCATTTAAATTATAAGTGAAAAATAATTATTTTGATGTAAATTTTTAATATTATGAAAGTAAAGCTTAAAGGTTCATAGTAGAATATGTAATAAAAAACATCAGATGACCTAAAAAAGAAAGAAACACAAACAATGTGTGTTTTATGGTTTAATGGTAGAGTTTCTCTTAAATTGATTCTTATTGGACAACAACCGTAAATTAAACAAACTTTAAAGATCTGACATTCTAGACCATGTGTTACCTTGTTATGCTTATGGTCAAATTAATTAAAACTGAGTTTCCATTTTAGGAGAAGATTGGTATTATTATTGATACAGCAAGAAGTGTATTTATTGTAGTGATTTGAAAAAGTAGGCATTGCCCATCACTACACAGCATGAAAATGCTTTTGTTCAGTTTTGATCAGGACTGGCGTTGACTGAATGATGTAAATTTACAGAAAAATTTGTTAGTGCTTTCATTTTTACTCAAAAATCAAACTCAATCGGTTTTCAAGCATATTTGCTAAAAACTGAATACATTCAAACCCACCTGCACGGCTGCAGTTTACAATTTACCTAATCTGAGGCCAGTCCCGTGGGCTGCATGTCCTTGAATATAAATCTTACAATCTTGTCCCTGATTGCCTTTTACTGTACCTCTGCCGATGAGGATGCGGTTGCCTGAGACTGAGGAGGATAGAAGGCTCACAAATGGGCCTGCAGGTTGGTTGTGAATGAGGAGTGGGCCAGCTGTTTGCACATAATTGACACATAGCCCGGTCTTTGTTTTGCCAATGCCATTGTGGAGCCCAAAGTGCTTCCACTGCACACCCCTTATATGTTTTTATTGTCGGCTCAAAGTTGCTTTACCTGTCCTCCATTATCTCGGTGTACCTCTTCATCGTTGAGGTCAAGACAGAATTGATGGGTTGCCTTGTTGTGCTGCTTGATTTTGTTTTTACCTCCACCAAGAGGTTGTGTTTTTGTCTGCGTTTGTTTGTTTGTTTGTTAGCAAGATTATGTAAAAAACTACTGGACGAATTTAACTGAAATTTTCAGGAGATTTTGGTCATGACCCAACTTAAAAATGATTAGATTTTGGTGGTGATCCAGATAGCTGCCATTACTGAGCAATTGTTTTTGCTCAATAAATGTCTAACTCATTATGATATCAACATGATTGTAAGTGCTAGGTGTGGGTTTTAACTTTATCATGGAACTATTGCTTATAGATGTAAAAGCAATATGTAAGCTACCTTGGCGGAGGTTTGCGTTCTCCGAGTGCTTTGTGGTCTCAATTTGAATGTATATTTACAGCCTGAGATCAGATTTTTGCCCCCATGCTGGAACAGATATTAGAATATTTAGTAGAAGGTGACAGTCCTAAAACTTGTTGCTGTCTTATTACGAGACCATTGGGAGAATTAGAATTGATCTTCTATCTTTTATTTAAATTAAAAAAAAAAAAAACAGACCAACAAAAATAGAAACTTTGAAATAATTCATATTTGTTCCAGACAAAAAGATTGAGAGTGGTCCTGGGGTATTAAAATTCTGGTATCATGACGGCCCTGCAGCACCAAGGGTTGATGGGACTGTGGATAGTCAGGACAGAAAGTGGGGAATGGCATGCAGGGAAGGACCTGCAAGTTGACATGAACTCTGGCCACCAGCTTAAAGGACTTTAACCTCCACACATGGAGCGTGACCCAGCCGTCCTTGTTTGTAAGATTCTGTTAAAACTGATAAACATGTTTTATTCAGAAATATAAAAAGACGCCCACAGCCCTTTTTTCCTCCATCTCTTTTCCCCATGTTTTCTCAGTCCAGCTAAGTTATGTCACATTTAATGTTGTTCATCAGCGAGCTCCACATGCCTCGTACCCAGAGGTCCGTTAACGTGCTCTTATGTCTCCTCCACTTGATTCAGAAGAGGCATAATTTGCATTTACATTGAAATTCACAGATGAGGACTTACTGTATCTTCATGCGTGTTGACTTAGCTGCTGGCACATCACATTTTTTTTTCCTCTTATGAAGCGTACAGGATGTGCATGTAGAAGAAGAGCAGGTTATGTAAACCCCACCGGGATCCTTAAGGCTATCATCAAAGAAGGAGCAGCGGTTGAAACGTTCATTAAATCGAAATTTTCAAAGTGGGGGTCCTGACCCTTCAGGGGTCAGCAGAGGGTGAGATGGGTGTTGTGTAATCTTGGAGAAAGTAGAACAGAGAACGAAACTCAACCGCATTTCGAAGGTATTTGAAGAAACACCATTTGATGCAGTAATAGTGATAAATATGAGCTTAAGAATCTTCATGTCTTGCTTATGAGTGAGGGTAAAATGGAGCGTGAGATGGACAAAGTGCATTGACTTAAAGAATTTTTTTAGTCACTTTTTAATTTTTACAAGTCCATAAAAGGAGTTTTACAAAAAAAATAGCCACATTATTTTTTATTAAATATTGCTATTTCTTGTTCTATTTTTTGTCATCATGGCTGTTTTGTCAGGTTTTCATCATAAACAATCATTTTCTTGGTGTTTCAAACTGACTGGCTGCATTAATGGAGAGTGAACCATGTGGAGCCCCTGGGCCACAAGTTGCCCACCTCTGATCTATGTACATGCTGCCACACTACAGAGTGTTGGTGCTTGTGGATGATTATGGTAATATGCTTTGTAAATCAGACCTAAAAAAGCTGAGATAGTGGATCAAATAAGCCTCATCTGTGCTGCAATGCTGCAGAAATCCATGCACTATTCCTTTATTCATGAGGGTGTGATGAATCTCTTAATTTCAGCCTATAGTCAAAACTACAGTACCATGAAGCACAAGCTTTATTGTCAAATTTGGAACATAATTGACTTTATTTTTAGATTTTTGCTGGAGGTGAATTAAAAAAATGGCCAATGGGTTGCAGATGTCCTGGAGGCTGCAGTTTGGACTCTTTTGGTTGATGATTTTAAAAAGTCTTTTTATTCAACTTTATTTATAGAACATTTTAACGCCTGTTGTATCATATTTGATGCATACTTTTATGATTCCTCTATCTAATCCATATGATCAACAAATTACGAAAAAAACATCTGAATACAATCAGATAAATGATAAAAATGTCCTCAAATGGATTATCAGTTGCCAAAAACACCTTATGTATCAAATGAGATATAACAAATATATATGTTACATTTTATGGAAATTTTGATTTTTTTGGGATTTCAGTAGAAAGTGAAAAAAACGTTTCAGCTCCAAAAAATTTGAATTTTCTGGCTATAATTTTTGTTTTCAGGCATTAAAGGGTAAAACAGTTTAGACACAGTGTGATATACAACATAAGATATTAAATATATATTTAACATCAGTTGTTACATCTGCATGTCAACTCCCATTACTACCCACTGCCCACCACCCATTACAAAGCCTTTCAACTCGAAAAAAATAAAATAATAAATAGAAAAATAAAATCAAATAAATAATGTTAAATAAAAAAATAGCCCAGAATGAATAAATAACGCACATATCAATCTGCCAACTTCGAGGAGAAATCTCGAGAATGTATATCGTTCAGACAAGATCCCAAGTAACATGAAATGAGTTCACAGAGCCTTTTAGTGCAAACCTGAGCTTCTCAAGCTTCAAAATGTAAAGCACCTCACAGACCCAACGAGACTGTGAAGGGTGGTGAATGCCAAGGAAAGTCTTTTAATGTCAGGCTTAAGTCAGAGTAATGGAATAAATAATCTCTTGTATTTCACTTGGTCCACCTCCCTCTGCGGTTAAACTGCCCAGAAGCCCGGTCAGCTTCGGAAGCTCCACAAGAAGGCTTCATCTTTGAGCCTGAATGTAACACGGAGGAATGATTACGAAGCAGCAGAGATCAGACGGCAGCACAGCAGTCTGCCTCTGCTGCCAAAGATACTGTATCTCCATCTCCTCACAGTCATCCATCCTGAGTTTAGGAAGACAGCAGAATCCTTAACACTGCAGAAACAGTCAACATCAATACTTAAATCCCTTCCCTCGCATATGCACTCCCACACAGCCTCGCTCGCACACGCTCAGTTCCCGTCTTTGAAGTCTGAGCAGTGAACTCCTCTTCTCGGGGAGCCCCCTGTAGCATCTCCTGCTGAATGCATTATCATGCTGCCGTTGTCATGTGTTTATTTTTATTCTGGTGTGCTGCTTCACACCCTGCTCCCCGAGGACACCCGGGAACCCGTTTGTAGCAGCGCGCCGCCTCCAGCGCTCTTAATTAGGCGAGGTGGCTGACTAGGAGATAAGAGTGTGTGTTTTCACCACGTCTGCTAACCTTTTATGTCACTAATGAGTGGGTATACCAACATGTTTTTGACTTCCCCGGCACAGGGTTAGTGTCATTAGTTTGCTAAAGGAGGCATTTGTGTTGGAGTTTTTCCCCTCAGGTGAGAAAAGTATGACGCAGTCGGCAGGGCTGTGAGTGTGAGGAAACACCGTTTGCAGGTCTGTAGCAGCTGCTCAGCGAGGATTACCCGTGTTTTTGAAGATATGGTGAAAAGTACCAACCCAAACATGAACACTAAAAACCAGAATCTTAAAAACACATTTGTGGACTTTTCACAGAAGAAAAACAAAGATGCTACCAGAAGCTTTAGGCCACGTTTTCACCAGAAACGGAAAGTTTTTTCCTTTGCGTTTTCAAATACAATCCGCGTATAGACGGAGACAAGAGAATGATTGAAAATGCTGTAGTGTGCATCCCAGTCCAGTAGATGGTGATGTAGGTTTGAAGAGAAACAGTGGTGTTACAACACGTGTACACTTTCCGGTGAAGACAAACTTTTCACAAACGACAATGGCGAGTGGACGCACGAAGACGCAGGAGTTTCTTGTCTAGACAACAAATCTGTCTGGATAGTTTTGTCTGGATAACAAACCGAGCACAGCAAACAGTACACATATTGCTCGGTAGACGGCCGAAACTGTTATTGTTCCTGGTATGCGCGTGCAGCCTTCATGTGAAAAAGTACTACGCATGCGGTGATGTCAGCATTTCACCCTGAAATGCTGAATCTCGTCTACACAAAGCCGGACCCTGATATGTTTTCAAAACTCTCCACTCAGGACCCTGGTTTCAAAAGTATGCGGATTCAGGCACTTCAGGCACCATTCTCATGTAAACGGGAGGCGAAACTGCAGTGAAAACTCTCTGTATTCAGCCGTATCCATTTTCCATGCTCTCTGTTGACAATTTGCATGTGAATAATTCACCAGTCCATCTGAGAAAGAGCTCATAGAAAGTGTTTTGGAATGGACAGAATCTTTCAAAGCATATCCAGAAGGTGATTGGACGATTGATCTGTCAATCACACTTGTTACGGGCCAATCAGATAATGAAGGAGGCAGGTGCTGCATGTCAGAAGTGGAGGGAAAATATCCTCTCTATGGAGAAAATTGTAGTGTTGTTTGTTTTTCATATAATGAAGAAATCTCACTTGTAGCTCCACCTCTTCCTGCTCTAAAGGACGTGAATTTAGTTTAAATGCATATTAGTCTATTTATAACAGTCTACTGACAGCTGCAAACGGTTAATAATCATTGTGCTTCATAACTTACAAGCAAATGAATGTGGTGCTAAAGCTAACTAATTGATTCTTTCCGGATCTAAACCACGGTGAAGAAAATCTGTTAAAGGTTTGAAAAGAGCTCCTTAAGAAGTTTCTAATTGGATAAAGATGATAAATTGAATTTGACTGTTTGAATCAACATTATCCAGCACATCAGAGTGGACAATGTCATAAACAGTTCAACAAGTACAACAGCAGAGAAATGAAAAGAAGAGAGAAGCATGTGCTCCCTGGAGGGATGTTGCAGCTAAAGGTCAGTGTCTTGACCTCTAAACCACATTTATGTCTCAGTTCACTCTATCTTTCTTTACAAGTGACCTCTGAAGGTTGAGTGAGAAATGATGTTTTCCTTGAAGAGAGAGGCTGATGTTCAGAGATGCTGTTTGTAGGAGAACTCGATGATTGTGAGAGGCACAAACTAATCTGTGGCTTCCAACCAGACCACAGTCAGCAGCTCAGGTAGATCCTTTAGAAATGAACTCCATGCTTCCCTGCAGCCTCCCGGGCAGGTTTCCAGCAATTTTTCTGTTCAGTTTGGCACAGTGGACCCTGATCTGTGGTCCCACAGCCAGTGCTTACGGTGGTTTCACAGTGTGATGGCTGTGGAGGAAGTGTGTTTTCATTTCAGGGAGCTTCAGGGAGCTTGTTATTAAGTCAGACAGTAAGCATGAGACAGTCTTCTCACTCAAGTTTAACAAGCCAAAAATAGAAGGAATTTGAGGCTCGACTATTTTTAGTGCAACCTGCTTAAGTATCCAAATTAGACAGCAGAATGTAAAACAGAGGAGCATATTTACCTTGTGTTCAATCAGTCAATCAATCAACCATCAATAGAAAAAAAGAAACAGTCCTGGTACCTCAGACTTAAGCTTAGCTTGCTACTTGAATGGAGACACCCCTCTTTTTCATACAGAATATTTTTATTCAGAAGTTTTCCAGGTGAGTTAGTCAGTGATTCAGGTCACTTGTGAAGAGTTAATGTGGCTCTTGCTTTTAAGACATCCACAAATATTAAAGACAAAACTTTCCTTGTAGCTGAAGTGGTCTGGAAGGTTTTGTCACACAACATCCAGCTAAGTTTCAAACGAATGAATCTGGCAGGCGGGAGCTGTTTAGTGGATCCAAACGCTGAATCTTGTTGGGAAGTTTTTTCTGGATCCCTCATAAGAACTCAAAGTTGGAAACAACACTTGAAATGGCTTGGAAGAGTTCTCAGTGAGTATTTTGTGTTTGTTCTTTGCTTTTTTTGAATTGCTTTTGGACGTTTTCAAGTCTTACCATTTTATTCCGACACTCAGAAATAAGACACTAATCTGATGTTTTATTTGGGCTTTATTTGATTAAACTTTTTGCTGCCAAAACTGCAGATTTAAATGTTGAAGTTATTTTTATTCACGCAAAATGACAGCTGATGGCTCCATCATGGCTGCACTCTTCCTCCTGCAGTTGGCACGTTGTTCTCACATGTTTCCTCAGCGTTTCGCTCCTGTGACGAACGTCAGGAGTGTAAGAGACTCCCACAGGGATGAGGATGTCTGCTCGTGTTCACTCTGACTGACATCTGATTGGATATGTTTCTGTGCCCTTCACCTAAAATCCATGCTGGAGAAGACTCCATGCTGCCATGGATGAGAGCAAAAACAATCCAGAGTATCAAATCAGACTCTGGAGTAAATATAACCACACTGTCGTCATTGTGTTTGTGCAGTTTCCAGAGTTTGGGTCTTAAACTCAGCGCTGTCACAAATGTACCAGCACTTCTTATCTGACCATGTCGGAGCCTGATTTCACATTTATCCACAAGCTGTTGGTCACAGAGTTGCGCCTGAGTCTTCTTCAATCATCTGCTGATCCTGACAGAGAAGAGTGAAACAGAGCAGAGTCTGGAGACATGACCCTAAAATCAAGACTTCATGTACAAGAAAGACATTAAAGGACTACACGAGGCTTAATTAGAGGGTCATCATCTTTATTTTACACCAACATAAGAAGTTCACTCCATCCTCGAACTGCAGGAAACTTCTAAAAGCTTAGTCATGTTTCTTTCGATGCTTCTAAATCCTCATGGTTTTTTGAACGATAACTCCTCACAAGGAAAAAGGAGGACTGAGGACGGGAAGGGGCAGTAGTAGCCAGCCTGTAGGCATATTTTTAGACATTTTTATTCATATTTATTTATACTTTTGTTTTTTTCTATCTTTTTATGTATCTTTTTATTATCTGCTTCACAAACTGCTACTGGAATCTTAATTTCCCTGCGGGAGTCTCCCAAAGGGATGAATAAGGTTATCTAATCTATCTAATCTAATCTAAGATTACAGGGATAGTTAGGGTTTCTTAAAGGGGTTTATGGCGCTATTATGTAATTGGTAATAAAGCGACTGGCCTGCTCTGCCCCTGAGGGGAGGTAAAGGGCACAGATGCTTTGCAATACATAGCAGTAAATGGTGCCACCAAGATCCTTATATTTACACCCCTTTGAGGGGAAACCAAATAAAATTTACATCAGCTCAGCTAGATGTTACAGTAAGATTCTTCACAGTGTTTCACTTTTCCTCGACAAACCCCCTGAGTTTGTATCCTTCCAACAGCAATAAATCAAGAGATTAGGTCATAAATACGTCTATTTGCTCTCATTTATTCCCAATCTAGAGACGGGTTTGACTATCATCACATCGTCTCTATGGATTCAAAATTTCATGTTGAACTGCAAAAACAAACTTTGTAATGGTTGTGTTTGCAATTTAATTTAGCTTCATTTATTATTGATAAATGGTTATTAATCATGATGTTAGAGTCTGACAGCTCTAATAAGAAAAGCACAGCAGTTTACTGTGTATCCACATTCAACTGCCTTAATTTATTGATGAAGGACCAGACCTCTGAATTTGTTTTTAAGCGCGCATCATTCATCACCACTCCTGAACAATCCTCATAAACGGACTGTCTGAATCACTCCCATAATTTCACCGCAGGAGGAGACCCAGCTGACGTGTTTCCTCTCCATCAATCCCCATCAAACTCCACTCCCTTTTATTACATTTATTTCAGTCACATCAGTCCTAATGCAGCTTCAACGGGGGATATTTTTAGGGAGGATTTGTTTTCATCGTGTGTTCATGCTCTCGTAGGAAAATCAAAGTTCAAGGATTGGACCAACACAGATTTCACTCTCACATGTGAAGAGATGCCATTATTCCCAGCTCAGTGCCATAATGGCTTCCTGTTCTTCATGCCTGCATTCATTTTTACCCTCTGTAGTGAAGCCTGTGAAAGCAGGATCACTCTTTGTGTTTGCATGGGAGCACATTCACACCTCCTTTACCTTTGTCTGCACTGTGACAAGTCATTTCTGAGTGTCACTGGAGGCATCCACATTTCTAACCTGAATGATAGTTCCCCTTTTTCTGAAATAATTTGCTCTCCGTTATGTTTAGTTTTTCTAAAACAACTAAAATGTGCAAACAAATAAATGTGCCCTGCCTATAGTCGCTGACCCCAGCAGCTGATGTACTGTCATTCACCTTTCTGCTATTTCAGGACACATTAGAGAGACTGACGCGCTGTCATATTCCCAAAAACAGATTGGCAGCGGTTGCTTCCTCTTGTGAAGCCTGCAGATGAACGCATCGGCTGTGCCATGAAGCCAAGTAGAGCTTCAACAAAGCAGCTTCTTAGTGAAAAACATTTACTTGTTGTAAATGTTTTTAATATAGTGTGTAGACCCTCTGCGCTGTTTTTGTTGCTTGTTTTCACCTAAAATTCTTTTAGTTACTTGAAGCTGGTGGCCCAGCGTGCAGCGATGTCCAGCCCTCACTTCCATGCTGACTATTTCTGTACAGATCCAGAGCTGATCTTTGTCGCTGTGGCTCATGTTCAGGTTAAAGCCATGTACCTGTACTGTTTGGGCATCGGTGGTGCAGTCTGATAGTGCACTTGTTTGGTTATCGTAAGGTTGCAGGTTCGAGCCCAGCTCTGGCCATCACATGGACAAGACACTGAACCCAAGTTGCTCCCACTGCTGCATCAGTTTCAAATGGGTATGAAAGAGCATGAATGTGTTTGCTGATACTGATGGAGACCTGATCTAGATACTCCAACCATCAGTGAGCAAATGGGTGTGAATTGGCATATAGATGTGACCTGAGATGTAAAACTGCTTTGAGTCAAAGGCTAGAAAAGCAAATCTATAAGCTCAAGTCCATTTACCATCTACAATACACCTCATACGACCCCACTTTAAAAATCCAGGATGACCTTTTAAGCCCTCAAATAGGTGTCTTCACATTTTTATAAGAAGGCAACAGAATCTTTGAGAGCTGGTGTTTCACTTACTCTCATTTTTTTCTGCTTCATAATCAGTGACAACCTTCTGATAATCAATTATCTCTACGGAGGTCACGTCCATAGCTGACTGTTTAATCCAGCACTGGAGGCAGATTAAGGGCGATGCACTAAGATCATATTACTCATTAGTGTAAGTCTGCTGCATGTTTTTCCTAGTGTTTAGATTCTGACTTAAGCCCGGGTGATATGGACCCAAATTTATATCTGTGTTTTTTAGCTGGATTGGGATATTCATTATACATCTCCGTATTATTTCCAGATGAATGATAATAAAAAACACAGATTAATGAAGCTTAAAGAGTGGTTGTCTTGATGCAGAGGGCTATGAAAGCTGCAGCTCACAATTTTACAGCCATCATTTTGCACTTTGTGGCTCTTACGTGAAATCTGGAAAACGTGAATCATGCTCAAGCTTTTTTGTGTCACCTGTTTTGGCATCCTCACCACTGGTATTTCCAATGGTGGCTCATTGTGTAAGCCAAGATGCAGGCTTACGCAGATTGGTAAATTGACATCCATGTGTGCACGTGTGAGTTTATTTGCATCAAAATCCAGTTAGAAATCAACCAATATGAGATGTTTCCACAACTTTTATCACTTTAACCCTTTAAAGTGGCATGTTTGGGCTCTAATTTTTAGTCATTTCTTTCTTTTTTATTACATTTTACATTAAAAATGTTTAAAAACTGCAAATTTTGATGCTTGAAAGTATAGATAATGGCAATGTAAGCAAAAAAAAGCAGAGCAGAAGGAAAAAGTTAACAGCATTTCCCCTGCTGGTGTCTATTTTCTGTTTAAGCAAATCAACATCTATATCGATTAGTCAGGATATTAGGCGGCTGAATAGCATTCTTTGAGGAGAAAGAGGTGATAGATATGGGTGAGAGGTCACTGCATGCTCCAGCTGACCTGTAATTAATGTGTCAAACATTACAATCATTAACCAGTGATGAAAGCTGCTTGTAAACTGTAGTAAGGTAAATTACTTGTTACTCATAATGAAAATCAGCTTCACTTCACTAAAGCTACAGCTACAGAAAAGGAGCCAGTAAAGCTACAGTAACACAACAAAAAGTAGCTTACTAAATTTAAGCTATTTTCATTTGTGAAGCGGGTATATAAATACAAATGATGATGGTAATGGTAATAATAGTAAATAAAAAACAAGTCATAACAATAACTTGCGCTCATATAGCACAACCCTCCCCTATTTCTGGCATTCTACCTTCCCTCACAATGTTAACATATCCCAAAAATTAAAAAAAAAATCCCTGGGTCCACATCTGGATTTAGATCACCAGCAAAATCTTTTCACTTTCTTCTGTCATGACCAACATTTCCTAACAACTCAAGTTTTCTTACTAACAGATAAATATGATGATATCTTCTCTTGAAAATAACAATCTGAATGGAATATACTCACTTATGTAGTTAGTTTTTTTGCATAAATTTTAAAAAAATCATTTTGATTAGCTTTTAAAATAACACATTTCTACGCAATAGAGGTGATAAATTAAGTGTTTTTACAGACTTATATCGGTTTGAGTTCATGTTTGTCACTCCCACCATGCTGAAATATTTCCAACCAAAGTCATTCTTTGCAAGTAAAAAGTGAAATAATCACTCTTATACTGACAACAGAGACAAAAATATTACCAAAGTCACCTTTCGTGGAGGTTTCTTATCTTACCCCAATGGCTCACACTGTCTCTGTCTCCCCTCTGATGATATCTAACTACTTCATTGTTTCCTCTTGTTTTTAGCACCTCACAGTTATTTACTGATAGGACATAAGCTTTTGTTTGGCAGTGACAGGTAACTTTAATCTGTTTATGTTGTTTCATTCTGAAAAAGTCTGTGTTAGTGTTCAGTGTGCATGCTCACGCTCGTCTGCCTGCAGGTTCGCCTTGTATCTCAGCAGCAGGCATGAAAGCACGAAGGATGTTATGAAGAAATACAGTCACTGTCTCTGCGCATATGGTTGTGCCTTTTCCTCAATCCTAAAGTGAGTTTTTGGCGACAGAGCTCTCTGCTGCAGCTCACTGGTCCCCTTTGTGGCTGTTGGAGAAATGTAACTTGTTCAGCTGCTACTACACTACTTGATCAATAGAGTAGCTGTTTGACTCAGAAAACAGCAACGCTACAACAAAGCTGCAGGGAAATGTAATTAAGCTACCCTTCCCAAACTCAGGTGGATGTGAAATATATCCCATGGACATGTTCAACAGTCCATCTGACATGTCAGGTTACACATAATCACCACCATCGCAGACACTTCCTTAGAGGCACATTCATGTTTCCACCGTGTGAGGAAAAGCCCTCGAGGGTTGTCTTTTATGTGGATCCTCTCCGTTATTGTGCTGCTCCTACAGAGTAGAGTGTCTTTGTGTTTGTTTGATCCTGAATGTTGAGTCTCATGGCACACGATCACGCCATAAGAGGGATTCCCCCTGAGGGAGTTGAAGCTCGTGTCAGATAGAGGAGCATTTAGCAGAAGACAGACAGATGTGCAGTCGGTGTCTCCTGCTGCAGCACACACATCCCACATGTCAGCCCATTAAATCTTCCTCTCATAGAGCATTATCATGTATGTTATGTCATCCTTCTTATCCTCATGTTTGACCCAGACGATATGCAGAGTCACACATCTGCCACTCCCCCCCTTCATAATCACTCCATAAACTCTCCAACAATACCGGAGCTCATAAATGCAGAATAAACATCTGTGCAGCAGGATGGCACGCTGACACAGTGGCACATGCTCTGAGAGACTGGTGAACATCAGAGTGAGGAGAGGGGAGCAAATGACCTGCAGACAGGTGATGGAAAAAAAGCATGTTTCAGAGTGAGGAGTGTGAGCTGAAGGTGCCATCAGATCAGAGGAGGGATCAGACAAGGACTAACAGCGGGAGTTTGGAGCTGACTGTTTTTTCTTTTTCTGAAGTCGATGCTCCGTCTCTGAAGAAAATCTTGTTGTGGAGTTTTCAGACTCTGTAGCTACAGGTGGAGCTGAGTGTTTTCTACACTGGGACTCAACTGAAGACGACCTGCTGATTTCTTATTCTCAGCAGAGAAAATGGACGACATTTGCTCTCGTTTTGGTCTAGCTCTTAAACAAAACCCTCCCTATTTTCATGGTCAGGCGAAGAAACTATCTGTAATGAGTATGGCAACTGTACTGGCACGCAACTTCTACCACATTAGCGGCTCTTTGGCTGTGCCGCCGAGATGCAGGCTTACACAGATTGGTGAGTTGACACCCATATGTGCACGTGTGACTTTCTTTGCATCACAACCCAGGAAGAAATCAACCAATATAGGACATTGTCACTGCTTTTATCACTTTAACCCTTTAAAATGGCATGTTTTGGCTCTAGTCATTTCTAGTTGTTTTTTTTTTTTTTACATTTTACGTTTAATAGACAGAGCCAAAAACATTAAAAAAATGAAAATTAGGATGCTTGAAAGGATAGACAATGGTAATGTAAACAAAAAAAGCAGAGTTAGAGGAGAAAGGTTAGTCCCAATACTTGCAGTATTTTCCCTGCTGGTGTCTATTTCTCATGCTTTTCTTGCTTTGCGTGATGTTTTCTACAATCTGGACATATTTGTGCGTATAAGCATATTGATGCTCACTGGAGCTATTTATAGAGCTGGAAATGAGCAGGAGCTTACGTTGATGTATCAGAGCATCCCCAGGACGACTGAATCACTCTCTTCCTGCAAAACTCTGAACCTGCACATGCCTTAATGAGCTCTTCCCAATTACTGAAATTTTGTCTAGTTTGCATGTTGATTTCTCTGGTTTGGTGGTTATTCTGGGTAAATTTCCCTCATTTTGGCTGCAGATCAGTTTTGAACTGAGTCACAACTTGATTAAACTCCAGCCAACAAGAGCAGCCCGGTGATAATAAGAGCGAACGGAGCAGTAAGTGAAAAATTAACAGCATCACGCCTCTATTGAGATAGCTGCGTATCAGTTTGATTGCTGTGTCTCATCAACAGTCAAACTGGCGTGGAGGGTTCAGGCGGCGGAGCCTCGTGTCACATGAATAGTGCATGAAGGATCAGGCAGATGCTGCTGAATATGAATTTATGTTGTTATGAATAAATTATGCTAAATCTCAGACTCTGTCCAGTGCAGTCAATATCCCCAAAACAATCTGGACAAAGATCTCCAACAGGATACAAATTACAGCAAATTTAAATGATTCTGAGCTCATAAAACTGAGCTGTCCAGATCAAGACTGACACCTCCGATTGGAAATTGATGAATGAAACCGGCTGTTGTTTGTCGCCCCGGCCTGACCTCGTATTGTGTGGATCTGAGCGGGGTCTGGCTTTGTTCACCTGGTCATCACAGAGGTGGCTCCATCAGCCGCCACATTAAAATATGTTTGATTCGCCGGGAGCCTCTGCAGCAAGACGCAGCTTTGATCTGCTGTCTCTGCTCTGTGCCGACGCCGATGATGATGAAGAGTTTTTTAACATGCACACACAGAAAGACACGACTATGAGTGCATGCAAGGGGACCCTCTTTGAAAAAGTGCAAGAATACAGTATGAAGAAAGAGAAAATGTGCTTCACATGTATATTTTAACAACTTCTCCTGGATGAATCTTTTTTTAAGTAGAGATTTTATGAATGATTGTCTGCATGGTTGGAAAGAGAGAAGGTGCAAAGATGATGGAGCCTCTTCCTCCTGCAGATATCTGCCCTCTTGTCAAGATGGGTTAGATTAGATTAGATTAGATTAGGTTAGATTAGATTAGATAGAACTTTATCAATCCCTTTGGAAGACTCAGGAAAACTACAATCCCAGCAGCATCATCATAAAGCAGATAAAAAGATATTTAAATAAGATAGATATAAATAAAAATCTAAATAAATATAAATAAAAATATGGCTACTGCTCCTTCCTGTCTTCTGTCTTCCTGTCCCTCCTCCTCCCCCTGCGTGAGGAGTTGTACAGTCTGATGGCCTGAGGGACAAAAGACTTTCTCAGTCTGTTTACCCTGCGAAGTATGAATGAAGAAGATGCTGATTTTATATTTTCTTCTCGATGGAGACTAGAGCATTCGGTTCAAACTGGAAATAAAAGTAATCCTTCAGTTTCTGATGCCGTGGGTTTTGGTGCTCCAGTGAAAGTCTGCTTTAATCTCTGATTTAGGCTGACCACACGGATCCAGACAGATTTTGACCTGGTTGCACTTTTGAAAACAGTCTGCACACTGTTGAGCTCCTAATGAGGAGCTTTATTAGAGAGAGGACAACTTTTCGATCTTCAGGCCTGAGGAAGCAGATGATTGTGCAGACTTTCACCTTTTGTCTAGTTCACGATTTCTTTGCCCTTCACTTGTAAAAATGTGGCCTGGATGTGCACACCAGCTTTTTTTTTCCCCTCTGACTGCACTGTTGCCCATAGCCAAACGTTGGACCCTAAATAATGAACATTTAGCAACACAAATGCCTTAAGCAGCTTGATTTGGCAGTTTGCTTGCCTGTTATGGATGGATCCCTGCTGAGCTTCAAGCTGATTCCCATATTTCAGTGCCGAGAGCGGCAGGAGGAATCAACCTCCTGTGAGGACAGAGGTGAGAGCTGTGGGGGTGATTTAGCCGTGCTAAAAGGCAGGAGAGATCACAAGCCTGTAAACAATGGCTGCATGTGAAGAGATTAGCATGGACGACACAAAGAGGCAGTTTGATGGAAACTGGACAGCATGTGTCTATTAACGGATTACTGCAGCATTTCAGAGTGGGGTTGGATGAGGTTCATGTTAAGGGTAAATATATTTAAAACAGCAATTGAGGTCAGCTTTGCTCCTGTTAAGAGAGAAACAGCACAAAAGCTTAGCTTAGAGAGTTTGCCCTGAGGTCACAGACTTTAATATTTTTGTTAAAAAATCAGAGAAATGCTTCAGTGTACCTGAAAAGTGTCAAGGTTTTCGTCAAAACTGTAGATTCTCCTCTGGTTTATGTTTAAAAGTGACTAAATAAACTTTCAAAGCCATTAAGTTGTGTTTAGCATGCAACATTAACTTACATATATGCCATATGACGGAGCCCTGTTGTGACTGTAACTCTGTATCTGTAGATTTCACTTATATCCAGAATGAGATCGATGTACCCCAGCTTTCTTTAAGCATACGGCTTTAGCATCCGTTTTGCCTCCTCTTTATAAATTTATGTGACACCCATACTGGCCTGAAACCTTAATTTCCCAAAAATTCACAAAAATAAAGTCAAGACTTGGTCAAGATAAAACAGATTAAAAGGGAATGAAATAAAAGAACAAATTAATTATTTGTTGATATTTTGAGTGCTCTAAGACTCAGATTACTGGAGTTTATTTGATTAAAAAAAGAGTTATACTTCATCCTAAACCCATTTGGAACAAACAAACATCTTTATAAAAAAATCTATAAAGATCTTGTTCTGCCTTTTGCTTTGCCATTCCAAGTACTTTTTACTTTTATGATGTTGCAAGTAAACTTAAAAAATGAAAGACATATCATTTTAATTACTTGATCAATTTGTGACCAAATCTAAGGACTAAACTATTTTCTACATCATTAATTGTCAAACCAGCCGTTGTAATCAGACCTCTCAGGGTTTTATGAGGCTACAAGCATAAAAACATGATCTGTTGTAATCAGTGCCTCCTCATTTAAGATACTGACTTTTAATATTACGAACAGTCTGCTGAAATTTAATGTCTTGATATTTCTTTAAAGTAAAAGCTAGAGGAAAGAGACAGAAGTGAAGCTGATATTCATCATTACAGGAATGTGTTTACGCAATAGGTGAATCTCTACACCGCCCTCGGTCAACATTAATAAATGATAATACAGAAACTCAAGACTTTTCAGCTGAATTTAAGGATTTGATTACATACCCTGTGACAGCCAGCAGCTTTTAGTAATTTAGTGATTTCTTTTTGGAAGACAAACAAACAAATAAAGCAGCATTAGGTGCTTGTCCACTGTACTTGATGAATTTAAAATGCCCTCCTTTTCTTTCTGTTTCAGACTTCTTTGTTTTGGTACTTCATCAACACCTCATTGACTAAATGTCCTTTTGCTTGGAGCAAAGTCATCCCAAAACAAAGAGGCTTGCTAGAAGAAAAACAGCATTGTAAATCTGTCCAATCTCTGGTTGCCATTTGTAATTAGTTTTTACCTGGAACTCAATGGATCATACAGACTCTTTGGCCTCCACATTAATCACTGTACCCTGGCTTTGGTGCCTGTCCTGTCCTTGCATGGCCAGCCAGGATCAGTGGTCCAACTCACAGTAAAGGTGTAATATAGAATAGAAGTAAATAAACCTTTATTCTTCTCACACAGGGAAATTTTCAGTATTACAGCAGCAGCAGAGGGGACAGCAATGATAAATGAAAATAAGCTAAGTATGAAAAACAGTATGTGCATTATTTTAAACCTAAAGACTAGAAATATAAAAACTAAAAACTACACTATAAGAATTGTTTACACATTATTCAACACGTTACCCCTGAGCTGCTTTGTCTTCACTGCGAACATCGTGGAGATGGAATCAGGGAAATGAGTTGATCCCCTCTCTGCTCCATCTCCTGAGGTAGTAACAGATTGGACTGTCTCGAGGTGTAAATGTAACACAGCCTTGTTGTGTTGCTTTTGCGTAAAGGCACTGTGAATTGGGCTATTGAGAGTCCTCAGCTGTTTTTGCTGTTCGGGGCGTCTAGCATCACCCATGTCTCTCACCATGATTGAATCTCTCTTACAATTAATAAAGGCATGTTTCTGCTTAAGTCTTACAGTACTGGGCATTTAAAATGCTTCTCAACATTAAAGTCTAACTAAAATTGTTAAAAAAAAGTAATGGTCTTGGAGTTATGCCTCTGCTTTAGCCATGATACTAAGGCTGTGTTAATATAGAGATGAGACTATTTTGTTTTTAAGACGTTCTCTGTAAAGACGGCATTGTCACCAGAAATGTGTCCATCCACAAGAAAACACTGAAAACACTGAAAACACTATAGTATATATGTCAGGCCTGTAAGTGCCGCTGAAATGCTGCAGACATGCATGCACATACATCAGCGCCTGCTGTTCTCCTTATCTTCTTGTTGCAGCCAAAACAAGCTCTGGAGCTTCTGCAGCATGAACGCGACACTGTATTCAGACATTGTTTCTGTTGTTGTCAGGGCACACGTGGTTTAAGGAAGAGATGAAGCCATGACATTGATGAAACTATTTGTATTCATTGCACACACAGAAATGTAAGGCCAGCATTTTAAGATTTAACCACTCCGGGACCTGTTTTTATAAATGTGTGTTTTCAGGCA
The DNA here is from genome assembly GCA_037902135.1 of Cetoscarus ocellatus. Classification (NCBI taxonomy): domain Eukaryota; kingdom Metazoa; phylum Chordata; class Actinopteri; order Labriformes; family Labridae; genus Cetoscarus; species Cetoscarus ocellatus. Next base: position 604,948 of record JBAMNC010001626.1, on the reverse strand, counting down.
CGTCCATGTGGATGAAATGCCGACATGATTAGAAACTTGTGCCTGGGTTCAACCCTTAAAGTCAAACAGCATTTACCTATTAGTCAAAATGCATGTCCAGGCTTAACACATTAGCATATGTGCTAAATGTTTGAGAAATTCCCAACAGAAGGTGCTTCGCCTACAGGTATCCTCATAAGGCAGGGGGATAGCTTTTATCTGTTTTGTACCAAAAGTAAGTCATTGAGTGTGAAATGTAAAGAGTGTTTAAGTTGTTTATATCTTCACTGTTCATGTTACAAACAGACATCTGATTGCTGTTTTGTTGGTAAGCTCAACTGGAAGGCGGCCCATACTAACAAGCAGAAAAGGGGACAAACCTCCACCTCATGTCAGAGGCAGACATGATTCTCCTTGTTCATGCATAGCTTCCTGTTAAACTGTCTTCTCAACTGTCACTGTGGCCTCTTTGACCCTCCTCCCATCAAGCAGTTTCCTCACACTGAGTTGTGAAGACAGCAGATAGCACCTACATGACAGCACATGACGATTGATCAGGATTACATTTGTAGTTTTGCCAGTCCGTCGGCCAAGAGTGAAGAAGATTTAGTCTGATGATGGTGATGGTGCCGTTCTAAGAAGCTAAACCAACAGTGAAGTCTGACCCTGCCATCGATGTTTGATCATTTGATTTACCGGGCCATTTCAGAGCCACCTCCATCTCTTCTCATCTTTGATTACAAGGCAGCTTCCTTTTACAGCCTCTCCTCGCTCTCCTGCTTCTCAGTCGCCCCCCCCCCCCCCAGCCAGGTTTGAGAGCCGACTCTTAATGATCCTTATCATTGTTGAAGGAGAGTCAAGAGACGGCAGAACGCCTGCAGAAATGTCAGAGATTTACAGGGATCAAGAAATGTGACGAGAAATATGAAAAAGGGAGCATCGGGGAGTTATGTTGACTCTTTTTAAGACGTGTTTTGACTCAAAGAGAGAGACAGACAGTGACACCCATACATGTCAGGCCTCTATTTTTGGAGAGCTGCCTGGATGAATAAGAAAAGCCGACTTCTGTATTCCCTTTAAGGCCCCCTCTGTGAAATAGATCTGACTGCCTCTTGGAAAAAACACTTTTACATATTTATACTGAAGGGGATTGTGGGAGAATAGTGTGCCTGGGTGATACTGGTGAATAATTCAGAATACTTTGGGCCTGGTTTATCATGTAATCATGTTATATATGTTATATATCTACCTCCGCTCAGCCTGAGTCACAGGTTTTGTTTCCTAAAACAACAAAAACCTGCCCGTTCACTGCAGCATGGCTGTGCAGATATGATCAATACGGCAGTGAAATCACATTTGACAGCCACTGCTGATGAATTCTGTTATTAATGAAGCTGTGAATTTCACAAGTGGCTATAAGAGATAAATAATGCAGCACGGCCTATATTCTCGTCTTTGATTAATTCTTCATTCAGTGTCTATCTGCGTCTTCATTGTCCCATTACTTCCTGCAGCTCTGTACAGCACATACTGATATATTATTAACACGTTTGAGTTTGTATTCATTCCTACTATGTGAGAAATGATCAAATAATCTGTATGGTTATCAAGCTTAAAGGTACAACCAGCAGAATTTTTGCTGTAAAATGTCAAAGTTTGTTTTTAAAGACAAATCTACTATATCCATGACAACGGGAAAGCTGGGAGAATTGTTCATCAGTCTATCAGGAGGAAGTTTTGAGTCAACTCCCAGAAGTCACATACAGGTGTGTCCTTGGGCAACCTTGAATTGCTCCCACTGCCTCTTCAGTGACAAGTGAAAGGGTATGAGGAGGTGGGAAATAGAGCTGTCTCCGTTTATACTTGATATTTGAATATTTCTTCAAACCTCGAGATAAAAATTGGTATTCAAACTGGAGGGAGCTGCACTCTTTATCTCAGTTAACGTTTAAGAAAATGGAGGACAGACAAAGCCAATCTTAGCAGACGATAACAACACTGGAACATCTGAGGATCACTGTGTGAAAGTATTTTGGGTTCTGCATGGCTAAAGGCAGAATAAAAAAACAAAGACTGAGCTGGATTACTCCTCATCCAGGACAAATCTGCATGCTCATTTGTTGGTTTTTCACCCAAGTGCAGTGGTGGAGGAGTAGGCACCACAGTCCAGTGCTGCTTCATCCATAGCCAAATGATCTATGGCCCGGTACCAAATAATCTCTGGCCTGTTATCAAATGTTCTACAGCCCAGTTTCAAAAATATTCACCCTGGAATCAAACATCTATGGTCCAGTACTAAATGATCTTTGGCCCTGTTCTGGTCCGTGGCCCTGTGGTTTGGGACCTCTGATTTACAGAAACAACCTGTTTTGAGCAGAGCTGAAACATAAGGCTTTAAAGGGTTTATAAGCATGTCTAAATCCAACGTCTTAGAGGATTTTTTTTATAGCACAGAACTTCATTGATGTGTCCTTGGGACATCTGCAACCCCTGTAAACTCTTTAAATAGGAGTACTTAACCAAAGCGTCCACGAGCTGATGTCGCATTCACTGTAATTTAAAAAAGAACTTAATTAGGTAAATTAAGACACAACCTAATATCTACTACACCTGCTGATTTTTAGTGCCCCTCACATCAGTGATCTTTTTTCTTTAAATATTTGCTTATAGAGGCTGTTGCCTGCTTTAAAAGGTGACCTTTGCTTTAAATCTTGGATAAACTGTTCTTCCAGGATCATCCATCACAATAAAATGCAGATAACATTTACCTGTAAGGTGCTGAAAAAAAGAAAACACTCACCTGGCCTTCCATCTCTGTTTACAGCCCAAACAGATCTCACTGTTTCCTTCGACCTTTTGTTGCTGCTCTCTCTGCGTGCCCTCGTCTCGGTAAAGCAGCAGTGATGTGTGTTAAAAGAAAACATCTCAAAGGAAATCTGACCTTGACTTTGCTGTTTTATTTACATGGCTGCTTCTTTCTCTCCCCACATCCTGAATTGTGCTTCCTTCATGGCAGGGTGTGTGACCATCGGGGCGTTCCTGATTTGTCTGGGGAGATGCTACAAGGGTTCAGGCACAGGCTGATGCTTGTGTGCATGTAATACTGTCCCTGAAGTGAAGATCTATGACTTGGAGAAGAACATTTTTGTTACTTAAGCCTCTCCTCGGGACAGAGCAGTTCTGTTAACAAGGTCTTAGCTCTGTTATGTCTTCAGTAAATATGGGGATATTAATCCATGAGAAGGCTGACTTTAAAGATAATCACTCATGTGTTCTCAAAGAGGCAAGATAAAACATTTTTTACAATGGGAACAAAACGTTTTTTCTCTAAGGGGCTAATAGACCTCTGCTGATTGTAGTATTAAAGTGACTGAGCAAAATAAACAGACAAGATATCTGAGCCAGATCCCCCTCTGACAAAAGCAGATGAAGCCAAAATCTTTAATGACTTTAAAATGTTGATACTTGGCAGCCTTGAATCAACATACTACTGCACGCCAAATATTTTAGTACTGTGATGTGTCAATTTGTATACCCATCACTACTGTCAGTCAACATAGTTGGTCTGCAGAGGCATGTGATGGTAGGATTTGTCATTCAGTGTAGCTGGCAAGTTCAGAGCCTGGGTCGGGGGGGGGGGGGGAGGTCTGTCACTTTTCCCATCAGACAATCAGACTATTTCACGATTGATTTCTTTTGAGGCCACTGGGCCGCATGTCATGACCTTCGAATCTTACATCTTTTTCGCAATGGCCTGTTTTCTGCACCTCTGGCGGAGGGCCTGCTGAGGAAGATGTGGATGCATTGGGCTGAGCAGCTGATGAAGAGCCGCTGGACTGCAGTGGGTCGAAGGCTGATAAATGGGCTTTGTCGTAGATGAGGAGTGGGCCAGCTGCTTTGTACTTAATCAACAGACAGCCAGGTCTTTGTCTATTATTTTGTCAGTTGCAGCATAAAGCCAAAGTGCTTCCACAGAGTGGCTTTGCCTGTCCTCCATTTTCTTGAGGTGTACCAGTGTTAATTTTGACAGTGCTTTTTAACGTATTATTTGTTATAGCCTATTGCCTAAAATATCTGTCAGTTATAGTCATAATTGAGTCATCTAAATTGTTTTAATATTAGTCTAGTTAGTCGACAAAATCTACTGTAAATGTAGTCGACTAAAATATAAAGTGTAAAGGGTAAGGCATTTTCTTTGTTTCCTTGAATTTCTGAAGTCATGTTTTACACTTGGATAAAATCAAACATCTAATAACCCTTTATTGAGTGCTAGTAAAGTCTGAATGTGTAAATGAACAGAAACAAATTGAACTTTGGTGTGAAATGCAGTCACCTTTATTTAGGTTACCTGGCAGAGCATCTCAGTCACAATACCAGAACTGACAACAACCTGCTCTACATGAATATATCAATTCATAAAGAGAGGAGCTCTGATTGGATCGCTCCACAACTTATCCCACCACCACCAAGCTAAGGCAGCTGTGATTGGATATATTCCTAACGTGTCTCTACTTTCTACATGACCAAATTAGGTCTGATTGGATTAAGTCTCTGTCAAACATTTTAGTCTAGTTTTTATTTGTTGATGAAAATGTCAGTTAATTTAGTTTTAGTTTTTGCATGTCCACTTGTTTTTTTTATTAACTGTCTAGTTTTTCGTCAGGGGAAAAAAATGTTTTTTATGAAAATTATGACAAAAATAATTAGTCTACAAAATTAACACTGAGGTGTACTTCCTGTTGTTGAGGTCAACAGACCGGATTGTCAGGTTGGATCAGATGGTTTGCTTACCTGGGCGCCCTAATGTGCTGCAGAACTGTATATTTTATATTCAAATGTATATTTAGAGTTCAAATGCATATTTTTACCCCCATGCTCAAGCAGTTATTTGCATATCAAGTATAAGGTGACAGCCCTAGAGGCCATGCTGTGTATAGGTATCAGCATTTGTAATAATCTGGAGCTTGCA